>CM021107.1:479383842-479619417 GCA_007115665.2 Sequoiadendron giganteum | reverse complement strand
TCTGCGGCTGGATCTCGCAATCTCACCTCAACGCGAGGATAAAGATAAAGAAGATAAGAATGATGATGGTTGGGGTGCTCCTCCTGACGTCACTCCTAACCCCACTGATGTATGGGGAAAAAATATGGATGGCTAGGATCCCCCAGGATCTACTGGCATTGCATTAGCTGCATAATTTTCTTTTTGTTATTTTATTTCTGGGCTAGGCCCATGTGACTTTAGTTGATTTTTTGCTGGGTTGGTCCCATGTGACTTTCAGGGTGTGCTTTCCTACCACCCAACCCTTTTTTGTGAATTTTGTAACTTTATCTCTTTTAATATAGATAGCTGGAAAATTCATCAAAAAAATATATATATGTATACTACCATTAGAACCGCAACATTAGAATATTCTTCTTAATAAAATGAGAAGTCTCCCACACTGATATGCTGAGCAGAGAAACAACTGAAGAGTACAAAGCTAAACTCTATCAATGATAACTTTCCAACCACAACACAAAACTTCTCAAGATCCTGAGTATAGCTATCATAACGACACAATTAAGAGATTAGAGTCATATCTTTTCTTGTGATGAATTCTTGACTCAAAAACCAATGCACTGCTTCATCAGTAAAGAACACTTCCAGTAGAGATTAGCTTTTGGTATACCAAGTAAGCTTCTTGTACAATTGTCACCATGTTGACATCAATGAAAACACAGGAACAACCAGATCAATCCATCTATATACTTCATGCTCATGTTGCAAGGCTCCATATTTCCAACAATCTCCCCCTTTGGCATTGATGGCAACATGTATCTAGTAATTTTTTTTTTTCTGATATAAGGCAATTGAATACTCCCCCTTTCAATTTTTTTTTTTTTCCTCTATCTATTTATCTCTCTCCACCCCTTTTACATCAATGGAAAAGGATGGGTTTCAGTGTATATGCATCAAATATTAACCAAAAAAGGATATGAACAAAAAGAATTGTATTAACTTGAAGAAGAGGAATCTTTGAGATTCTTCAGGGTATCCTTCCATGAAGCTTTCCCTTCTTCCCATGCTTCTTTCACCTTTACAAGAGTCTTGCATAATAGTTCAAGATTAGTCAAAGAATCTATACCATTTGCTAAAGTATTGGGACTAAGATTAATCTCTGATAGATTACCAATATTGTCAAGAGCACAAGATATAGGAATGTGCTTGATTTTTACCGTATCTGTGAGTGCCAAAAACTTCTTAATTACTTATATTCTTTGATCTTGTAGAGAGAAGAATTTTTCCTAAAGCTACATAATGTAGGACCATCTCCGATTCTCTATCATTTGCCAATCTGTACATATTTTCTTGAGTACTCATCCAAGTTTCACTCTTCCTTATCTCATCTCTTACATTCAGTGTATTTCCAAACCAATTCAAACAATAAGAAAGAAATTTTTGAGCCTCTTTCTCACAAACCTATACACCCTCCAATTCCTCCACCACTTTGTGATGTGCATCTACACATTTCTTCTATTTTTTTTCCTACAGACCTAATTCCAACTTGCGCTTCTAGTCTGAAGATATATGCTTTCAAAGAATTAATCATGCTTCTAATTTTTTCCACAACTAACATAGATGAATTAAAGTTAGCACCAAGAATTACCTTTTGCAAGTCTTTTAAAGCTCCTTGAATGTTATGCTTTCATGCTCATGTTGATCTCTCTCTGATTCACTTCCTTCCGCAACTTCCTGTTTGATAACAACACTTTTTCTTTTCTTTCTTGTTCTAGTTGCTCTACTAGAGGCTTCTTCTTCATTGGGATTCTTGGGGATCCCTAAAATAAATTTTCATAATGATCAATCTCAGCCTCAGTCACTTCATAATTTAGTTCAAATATCCACACCAGTCTGGATTCAATTGCTTCCATGTAACATAAATCTATAGAAACTAGGAAATTAATATTTTTGGAGTACCTCTCAGTCACACTTTCTGGAATCCTTGTTCTTTTGTTCATCCTCATTTGAAATGTTCCAAAGAATGCAGCAAGAGAAATCTCTTGAGCATCTAAACCACCAATATTTATCATGAAATTCCTAATCTGATGGGAAATAGGTTATGCATTTGTCCATTCTATCCTTCCTATTACTGGTAACTCTTGCATGAAGTAAAAGAGTAAGCAAACTATAAAATTTTTGTATCAAAACACATTTTTCTTTCTCTTCTTGATTTACTTCAAGTTTTTCAAATCTTCAATTTCTTTTGAATATTTAGCAGAGATCACTTTCAAAGGAGAAAAAAAATTATATTCAAATTTTGGGACCTTCCTCAAGTTGTTAGGCTCCTTCAGAGGAACCAAGCTCTGATACCAATTGTTGAATATCTGAAATACTAAGAGGGAGGGTGAATCAGTATTCCATAAAACCATTCAAATAAATTCCATTTAAACATTATCACAAAAATGATCAAATCAACAAGAGAGAACATGAAAACAAGACATTGTATCATCACACATTAGCACCAAGATTTTTACGTGGAAAACCCAAAATGGGAAAAACCACGATGAGGATTAGCTCACAATATATTATATCCAGATACAATATATTATAGGGTTCATTGGAAGGACTCACAGTCCTTGAAAGGATCACAACTTGAATACAAAAGATGGCTAGCTGCCAAGATACAAAAGTTATGGCTCATTGCCAAAGGTATGAATTGATGGAATACACCTTCTATGTGTAGGGTTCAGTTCCAATGAAGCTCTGAATAAGAAGTATTGCTTCACATAGCAGTCACTTAGCAATTTTGTTTTGATCCTCAAATGATAAATCATTTAGGCTCCCATATTCAAATAATACTCAATTCTCTTCACACATCACCATACCTCTCTTCTTTCTCCTTCCCATTCTCTTCACATACCATTCACTTCATTCTCCCCCACTCCACACACTCACACACACTTCTCTCCTTCAAATATTCTTACATATATATGCAAGTATATCTCATTCATCAATTAGGTCAACCTAATTAGATGAAAGAAAATTAATCAAAAACACTCTTGTCGGCACTATATAAGATTTAGAACATTTTTATCCATGTAGTGCAACATATCAAGTCGATGTATATCTATAGAAAAAATTCTCAAAGTATATTTGATCTTCTTAATGCATTTCATATGTTAGGTCGGCTAGGACTAGGACCTAAACACAAAAACTCCAAACCACCATACACTTCTAAAAAAAAACACCTTCTAGATCCGTTATTACTGTTGGGAACACAAGGGAAAACAACTGAGAGGGGGGGTGAATCAGTTGTCACATAAATTATAACTTTTAAACTTATTCTTAGATCTGATAATTAAACATGAAATCATAAACCATCAACACATCAGAAACACACATAACACCAAGATTTTTGCATGGAAAACCCTATTAGGGGAAAAATCACAGTGGAGGTTAATCCACAAGTTTATACTCTATTAAAAGTATAGCAACTGGGGAATGCACATGCATTCAGGAACACTACCTAGAGATCACTTCTCAAATACAACAAGGCTTATTTCCCAAAGGAAGACACACTATCTTACAGTTACATTTAGATTAAATCCATCTGAAAGATTTTGAATTGAGAAAATAGCATTTGCTAATGCTTGATTACAGTTCTAGTTAAGCAGATAAAATCTGCTCACTCTTCTTCACACTTAAATTCTACCTTTGAATGATCTAAAATTTATTCACACATAGCACTCGCAGTTCACACACTTTGCATGCTTCAAATGATAAAATAATCGCTCATATATATCCACAACCAAGAATAACATCATCTACATGTCGACTTCAATAAAATATAAAATGAATACAAATTGTCGGCCCAAAACATACATAATTATCAATACGAATCAACCAAAGTCGGCCACAACATAGTGAAGACCCAAAACAACATCCTCGAACATGAAACACCTTCAAAAATTATTCCTCGAAGATCCACAACACTCTACAATCACCATGTCGGCCATGAACATGAAAAACATGAACACGCAAGAGAAAATCTTCAATCGCGAGCACACCGACCAATGTAAACATACAACACATGTAGAGCATGATCTAGAAACATCCACAAGCATCATGAAACACCATAGAAGCATTCACAACAACTTAGATTACCAGAATCACTTTATCTTCTTTCAGGAACACCAGCTTAATCAACAGAATAACTGTCGAAACATAGATACTCATAACTATATCAAATCTTTATGCGAACCTCCAAAACTTTTGGTGGATAAAATAGATAGGATTGAAAACAAACCCTTTAATCTACAACTTCTCACCATCAATATACTGAACTACCCATCATCATGCACTTCACTGCACCACCGACAACCTGCAACACTTTATTACAATTTTCTTAATATCCTCAACATATACAACCTTAAAGACATCAATGCTAATAATGTTGACATAAATGGAAAACCCATATTAGAAACATCCAACAATTACATTAATTTCTCATCTCACTAACATCAAAGATACTACCATTAGAACTGCAACATTAGAATATTCTTAATAAAATGTGGAGTCTCCCACACTGATATGTTGAGCAGAGAAACAACTTAAGAGTATAGAGCTAAACTCTTTCAATGATAAATTTTTTCTCAGAATACAAAACTTCTCAAGATCCTAGGTATATCATTCTAAATGAGACATAACAAAATAGTTAAGAGATTAGAGTCATATCTTTTCTTGCGGTGAATTTTGAACTCAAAAACCAATGCGCCGATTCATCAGTAAAGAATGCTTCCGGTATACCAAGTAAGCTTCTCGTACAGTTGTCACCATGTTGACATCAATGACAACACAGGAATAGCCAAATCAATCCATCTATATACTTCATGCTCATGTTGAAAGGCTCCATATTTCCAACATTTACATTTATAATTTTATTTCTCCTTGCAATTTAAAATTTGAAAAGAGGGAAACTATGGTTTAGAAATTTATTTGAATTTAATTTATCTAGTGGACTTAAGTAAAGTTATTATTTTAAATAAGTTTAAATAATGGTGCAACTTAAGGTATAATATTTCAAATATTTTATAAATATTGTTTAAACAATAATATTATCATAACCAACACTTAATTATTGTTGTCCAGAATCAATAATAATAAATTTATCCATATAAATATTTGGGTGATAACTAATATTGCTATTAATGGCTAGATGGGGATTAAATAACAATGTTGTCATCATTTATTTTCCTTATTTATAATCGTTTGGGTAAAGGTTGATTGGTGAGTAAACAAATGAGTAGATAATGTGCTCTTATTATTAACCTATGAATTTGATAATAAACTAGTAATTTTACTAATTAAGGTGTAAGCATTAATCAAATAACACCAACATTACTAATACGTGATTTAGGATTAAACAATATCTTTAATAATTTAACAATTGAATGATGATGACGTCATTGTTAATGTGTAGTGTTTGTTTAAATAATAATACCCTTTATTTAGGTTTGAAGAATGAATAGCTAATAACATTTTTCCTTATAGTTTAGTTGATCAAATTATAATAGTCTTATTAAATTCATAATATAAATATATCTTGATGTTAAATTATTGTTCAAACAATGTCAAGGTGAACTTATGGAGTATGGTTATTGGGTGATAATCAATCATAGCATGGTATTAACATTGTGTATGAAACCAAAATTTGAAGCCCCAAATCAAATATGCATGTATGCGCATGAGATAATTGTTCATGCAAGCATTAAGACATAAGAAGGGTTATTATTACTATTAAAAATAAATCCATACATGTGAAGACATGCAATATTTCACTTAAATCAAATATGTATATCAGGAAAAGAATAGAGGGTTGAGGTGTATCACCTCAATGGGCTATTCCCTTGAGGGACTAGAATGGAAAAAAAATTAATATGTAATCTAAACCTTAGTTACACTTCCTTCTCATGCATTTGGGTATTTGAATGAAAGGATAAACACCACTTTTATCAAGGTGACCAACGATATCTTAATCAGTAGGATAAGATAGGAAATGAGGAGGTTAAAGATATCATGCTACATAGTTGGGTATTAGTAGTGGAAACATTAATGAGATTCATAATTGGTTATAGCCATAATATTAGATGTAACATTGTAAGTTAGATTAAATGCTCAAATAACGTCAAATCTTAGTGACAAGACTATTAACATACATCCAACCATTGTACGAGAATAATCATAAGTATGTGAATATCAAGGATGAGTATGAGTTATTGTTACACTCTAGAATATAGAGAGATAATCAACTTAATTAATGTATTTAAAAAAAATTGTCGGTTGTGTTGCATGTCCACATGTAAAAATTATGGGCATGACAGAAACCTAGGTTGTTATGTGGAGACCGATCATACTCAGAGTTTAAATTTTACCCACTTTGTCTAGTGAATTTTCCCCTCAAATCAATCAATAGGGGAACACAAAAATCCCTATATTTTAGGGAAGGGAATTTATTATCAGTTTCCTATTTAAATTTTTGTTATAAATAGTTGTAATTGCCCAATTTTGAACAATTAATTATTACACATTGGAAATGAAAAACCATGAGTTGAACAGTTGTAGCGAGGGCGCGTGTGGAAGTTGTATAGTCATGTGGTTTTGAGTTTTGGTTGTTGCAGGGCATGTGAAGCACAAGGAAGAAGCTATAGGTCATGAGTTGTGACAAAATGTAGTGCATTATGTGCACATAGCACTCTGTGTGTAAATATAGAGAAGTGGAAGTTGTGGTTAACGATTGTTGTAGGTTATTGTAATGTACATTTTCTAGGAATTTAATCAATAAATTGGACTCTAGTTTGTGGACATAACCCAAGATTTGGGTGAATCACGTTAAAATATTTTGTTGTATCACTAATTTTTGTGATCTTTAATTTCTCTGTTTATTTTTGGTATCTACATTTAATTGGTAGTTCATACTCTCTTCTTGCCTACAATTCCTAACAACCTATCTCTCTTAAAAGATTTTAAATTCTAAAAGAATTCACAATTCCAAGGCTTCATTTAGTAGGTCTGGAGACACTAGGTCTACTCAAGGTTCATTGTAATTACTGTTTCGCAAAGGGACTTACACAATGATATTACTCATAGGAGTTGGAAATTCTAAAATTCACATTTTTTTACTAGGTTCATAGGATTTAACAAGTAGTTATCAAGATCAACAATTATTTTGATCAATTTACAAAAATGACTAATAAATTTGATTAGTTCTTATGAAACTATCTACTCAGAAATATTTAAGTTTATAGATATTATGGAAAATATGTAAAAGTTTACAAATATTTAGCTTAACTTTTCTCAATTCTTCTAAAATTTCTTAAGGATCTTCAATTTAGCTCATATATTTTAATTTTTCAAAGGATTTATAAAAAGGGAAAAAGACTTGAGGGAAGTATAGGAAAGGAGTAAGGAATAATAAATTAGGTTTTCAGAAATTACAAATGTATATCATTCAATAAATGCAAAAAAAGACCTAAATTGCTTTGTATTTCACTATAATTTCACAGCTACATACAAAACAATGCAAATATTTAGATACAAAATAATTCAAATAAATGATTTAAATGTACCTAAATTTCCAAATAATAATGACAAGTTACAATCGCATATGATTTATTATCAGGAAATGACCTTGAATTGGTCTTAATTTAAAAACTTTACGAAAATATATGGGCACTCTTACTAAGAGTGGATAGATAATAATCAACAATTTCCAATCCTCTTAAAAGAATAAATTTGGGCATTTTATTGAAATAAGTAACCAAAATTTAGTTACATCAATCAATGGATCAAAATTAATCAAGAAGAATCTACAATAACAATTCAAAAGTCACAAATGGTATATTCCTTTAGACTCAACATTCTGATAGTTGGTAGTAGTTGGTACTTGGAATATCCACTATAATATTCACGCCTTTACTTTTTGACAGTTGGAAAGTATAATATCCTTTTGTATATTTGTACCTTTGTAAGAACTTCAACACTAGAAAAAATTCTAGACCACTTGAGTCTTCTCAAAACATCTCCAAAATTTGATGATATGGCAATAAAGGAGCTTGAACATAATGATATCACAAAATTATGTCAAAATTGCATATGCACATGGTAAATAACCAAGCTTGACAATAATCCATTAGATGGCTTCACTATCAATCTTAGTAAAAAATTAATTATTTTCCAAATTGAATGATGAATGACATTTAATATGACTCATTATCATCATCAATGATAACCTCATTTTCTAAGGCATCTTGTCCTATGATATATTCAATAAATGCAATAAGAAATTTAGTCATTTCTTCCTTAGAAAAGACCTATATTAATTTTTATTTGTACATGATATACTCCCAAAACTAATGCTACCTTATCTACCCTTGACTTAGCTATCCTCTAATATTCTTTTATCAACCTCACGTTACGTGTAATCTATTTCATCATATCTTCATCTAGGTTTGCTACTGAATCTACAAAAAATACATCATATATCTCCATAAACCTCTTTAAGTATTTTCTCATCTTCGACATTATTATTGTTAGACATTCCTTGTATTAAATTATCAATAAGGGTAGTATCTTCAAAGTATAAGACCTTTTGTCTTAAACTTCTTGCATTATCATGACATTCCTCTAAAATTTGTTTCTCAAACTTGATTTTCTCTAACTAGGTCTTACCTGGGCAAAACCTTTTGAAGGAAAAACCCCTTCATTTCTCAACAATATTTTATTTTCCTTTTGCAATTCTAACAATTTAGACAATTCTTTTTCATTTTGCTCCATTATGTTTGTACATTTATCTCTCATCTTGGTCATCTTCTCTTTTAACTTTAACATTTCTTTCTAGCATTTGATATTGGTTTTTATTGCCTCTAAACATTTTTTAAAATGGTTTTTATCCATTTTTAAGTTATCCCACTCACATGCCTCATTTTATCCAAGTCTAACACTTGATATTTGGAAAGGAGGATAGGATTGATCAGTAACTATATCTTGACTTTGTCCAACAAACTATTTTATATAGATTTGTATTTATTCCACCCAATCTTTTAGCTCTCATTTCTTTTTCTTGTTCTTCTACATCCTTATTGCTAGGGAATTTATGTTAGCTTAATGCTCATTTATCTCATGTTCCCTGGTTGAGTTTCCCAGATCCATAGTTGTCAATTGATAGTCGATTTCCATCATATATTCTTTTTCTTTATCTACCAATGGTATTGCAACTTGTAAAGTCCTCAAACTAGTATTATCTCTTATCATTGTAGATAGGATTCTTGCTCTTTTCCTCAACCTAGGATTTTCTATCTTCTTTATTATTATTTTCAAGTTAAGTGATAGCATTTGGTAAGTAATCAAGAAGGTGTACTTGCATTTTTTCCCCCTCTTGTTTTTGTCCCCTTATGGTTTTTCTTTCCTCTATTTTAGTTTTGGAGGCTCTTCTATAGTTACATCACCAAACCTTGAGGCTTTGAAATCCTTTTTCTATTCCTTAAGATTTCCTAAATTTTCTTCCATAAGGGTATAGATTTTCAACTAATTTATTGGTCTCAAGCAAATTCAAATCACGGGTACCTCTATATCAGCATACATCTATTTATCCCAAGGTGGTTCTATGATGGTTTCACCTTGCTACCCTTGTTTGGATATTATGTCCTTAGTCAAATTTTCTTTTATTTGTTCTCCTTGAGGAGTTTCGACATTAACTTCCTCTTGAGTTTCTTTATTAATTGTAAACTCATTTTATATAGTTTTCTCTTCCACTTTTGGGGGAAAATTCATCCTAATTTCTCTTGCAACTTGAGTACTAGACACAAAAAACATGACTACTATTTATAGGTTCCAATTGCTCAAACTCTTCTAAATTAACAATATCAATAGTTTTACACCATTTTCTTATAAAAATGCAACTAATGATGGAAATATGGACTAAGCATATTGCATTGGAACTTATTGATGTATTATAGCTATAATTGTTTATTTTGGTTTGTTCCTTTCTTTCCATTTCTTCTAAAATTCTAATTGTCCCTATCATAGTAAGATGAGCAATCAGTGTCTTAGTTTTTACCAACTTAGTTTTTCCTTTATCTTTTTCCTTTATGGTCTATAAGTTATCATTGTTTTTTGTTTTGATCTTTGAATAGGAGTAGAGGAGGAAATGGGATGACTAGTTACCATTTATTTACTAGATTTTACAATATCTATCCCATTAAATCCTAATGGAACTTCTACAGGATTGGTGTATTTTTCTCGTGTAACAAGTTCCTACTTGTGTTGCATGAGTTTTCCTTTTCCTCAGGAAACAATCATCATAGTTAGGATCATTTCTATCTTTTCTATTTTTCCCTATAGGGTATGTAAGATTAATTCTTTGTGCTTCAGGTGTCTTTTTCTAGTAATTAACCCATGTTGTGGTCTATTGCAACACTCTATCTATTATTTTTTCTAATATATCTACCTATTTTTCTATCTATTATGGATATGGGATGGGTCCATCATAAATCATACATTTTGTAACTTAAGTCTAAGGTCTTCACATCTTATTTTACTTCCAATGGAATTTTATGAGTGCTTGGAGTTAGAATTTTCTATATGGTCAGCCTCTTGTAACATCTCTTCTTGACCTTGTAATCATCAACACAATCTATCCAAAAGCCCTTAATGTGAGGCTCATATGTGAGGTTAGTATATACCTTGGTTTTCATCTTCCCAAATGGATCATAATTTATTCTTGCTACCTCAAATAGCTCTAAGATTTTCTTTTTCAATTCATTCTTAGAGGCTTTGGCACATCTAATGTCGTCACATTTGAACCACTCAATATTGATTAGAAATTGAGCTCCATATATGTGTTTAGATTCTAGAAAATAATGTGATTCAATTATTTATCTTTTATATTCAAGAAAGGCCATCTTATCTAATATGGGATACTTGGACAACTTGTAGGGATGGTCCAATGAAACCATTCATCCTTATAAGAAAACTTTGGGATATGTATAAGTTCTAACTTCCCGTCTCAGTGTTTATTGCTTTCCCTTCAAAAGGTAATCTTTTAGCTTTATCTCATTCCATAGTTTGGACTAGCCACATGGAGAAAGTATCATTTACCCTTTTGTAATGATCCATTGACTATTTTGTCTCTAATTGAGGATAGTGATAATAAAATAATAATTTTTCTAGACCTGCACCAATTATTCCCACTCTCTCTAACCCATTTAATGTACCTCTAGAATATAATGCATACACTAATACGTAGTCATGTATAGAAAGTATTTTGTGTCTTGAAAGTAACAATTTGACTATATACATCTCTCTGTAGCTAGGGGATTAAATTGAAATATTTGATGTGCAAGATGAGGAAGAGGAAAATTTGGGGATTAACTAGAGTGACTTTGTTAGGAGGTTGCAGATCTTCTAGGCTAGGCCAAGCCTCGAGTGTGGAAAATTATAAAAACACCAAAGGTAAAAGAATTATGGAGGACTTAGAGGAGGAAAATAACAATGATGAGGAATTCCTTCCTCAACAAGATGATGAGTGGGATAGGTAAGCTTCTAAGAATGAATCCAAGGATGATATTCAAGAGAACTACTAAGTGGAGGATCAATACAAAGAGGAAACAGAGGAAGAGTTGGACAAGGATAACAAACAGGAAGAGTTTGAGGAAACTAACATGTTGGAAATGGAAACTATGGCTCCTCCTTCTCTCAGGGCTAATGAAGAGATGGAAAAACATATGGAAAGGAGACATATGACTGACGGGGAATAGGTTACTAGAGGTAAATATGACATTGAACTTAAGAAACTCAAGGCCAAGGTGAAGGAGCTAGAAAAGAAAATGGAAACCAACAACAACTATGACAAGATGAAATGCACAGAAAATTTTCTTTCGAAACTCATAAAGGTCATTGATGACATTGTGAAGAAATTTGTAGGTCACTCTAAAACAAAAGAAGAAAATGAATAAAGGAAATGAGAACCAAAATCAGGAGATGGATGATAAGGAGCTACCAAACAAAGGAGGCATGGGAGGAATCCCTAGACTCTCTCTTCATTGATTGGAGTCTCATCAATTAGTTTGGTTTTGTGATTTCATTCTTGTTTGTTATTTTTTGTCTTTAGTTTTTCTACCTTGATGGGCCTGTGATCCCTTGTGCTATTTGGTCAGGCCTATGTTCCTTCTTTTTATTTCTTAGTTTAATATTATGTTTCTCTAAACCTATGGGATTAGGCCCCTTACCCTGATTTTTCAATCAAAAAACAATTTGACTATATAAACTATCAAAGATAAATCTAGGCCAATGTAGAAAATTTTGGCCTCCCTAGATTGTCTCAATATACAAATACATTCATTCTTCAAAGATAGCTAAATATGGTAGAACACAGGCTTTGCTTAGTAAGTTCACCATATCTCTAATTTATTCAATGAAGCCACTCCTATAAAGTATCTTTGGAACCTTTGATGATGATTTGTATGGGCTCTTCATCCATTTTATGTTAATCATTCTCTTAGCATATTCATCAAAATTTGCTACTACAATTGGCTCTTCTATGATTGACACTCAAGTATAAAAGGGAATATTGAAGACTTGTCTAATTGCATCTTCGCTTAGGTCAACATATACCTACCCTTCCACCTTAACTTGTCTTCTCTCCTCACCAAAATAATGTATACACTCCAAAACCACTTTTGGGAAACACATAGCTAGTAGAATTTTTTTTGCTTTGTCCAACCCATTAAGTATGATCTTTCCAACCCACACAGTTCTATCTAAACTTTTTAATTGCTAATTATAATCTACCATGTTTGTGACCCCTGGGTTTGTGTTGGTTATTCCACCATAGTTTGGGTTGATTTTTTATGGTAGAAAGAAACCCTTGAATTATTCTTTCATTTTGTTAATCCTTAGAGTCATTGTTCCTACAAGGATATATGATACTCTCCATTACCAAATGCTAGAGTTTTATGTTGTTTATTCTAAAGTTAAGGTTTTTCAAAAGTCTACCCTAAATTACATTACACTCATGAAACAAGAAATTTACTTCATATAACACCCATAATTTTTATAAATAAAATTTCAATTAATTAAAAAAAATTATTTTTTAATTCATCCACAAAATTATAAAAGATTATGCGAAAATGAATCAAACCTTTAAATTAGCTAAGAAGTTTTTTGAGAATACATTTCTTACTTTCCTCGAGTGAACAAATATTTTCCAGTTGCTAATTCTTCGTATTATCACTTGAAAATTGTTGCCTTGATCTCTAATAGCTCATCTTGAATTCGTTTGGTAATCAATTTATGATGAGACGCTTAAGTAAATTTGCTTTTATCAAAATTTCAATCCTTGGTAATCAATTTATGATGATGTCATGGTGTGTGGTTGCAATAATTTAAAAGTGAATTAAACAGTTATACCAGCATAGAAAGGGAAAGCTCAATAAGGGCCCAAACTACCAGAAAAATTTAAATCGAGTTAAAGACATGCGAAAAAGTCCAAGTAATATGGATAGAAGAAGACTCTAATATCAAATTCAAATAGGAGTAGGTAGTCTTTCTTGGCAATGTCTATGCAGCAACAGATTGCTGATTTGATTGTATTTATTAATTAATTGAAAATAAAAAATGCAATCACTTTTTATTTTCAATTAATTAATAAATACAGTCAAATCAGTTAATGGTAGAATCTATTGTCTGCATAGACAATATTGTCTTTCTTCAAGTACAAAGATTTGTGAAGTCTAAAATGGTTTCCACTTGATCACACGGGAAGTTCATTTGTGAGTGAGTGTTGTGGAAATATTTTACTGAATTGGTTATATGGGTGAATGAATGAATGCTTTTTAATGATGTTCACGAGACCATCAATCTATGGGATGAGCAGTCGAATTTTTAACCATTTTCAAGTTCTTTTCCATGTCCATCTTCTTATTATAGATCTTGATCAAGAAGCCAACAGTTTTGAGGAGCCTTGTCTCCTTAAAAATCTCATTTAGATTATCCACCTTCAAATTGTCTTTGTACTGGATACATATATCATCATAAGCAAGACACTCAATGATGAAGTGTCATTCAGTCTCAATGACCTTTTTGTTGCAAAAAATACAAGTTCTTTGCTCCCAGGCTTCCTTTAGGACAACCCACCTACTTGTATCACATCTAAGATGGTGTGACCTACTTCTTAGTTGAGCGACCAAAAGCCTAGTCTTGCCTTTAATTGCAATCCTCAGATAGTCTTTCTCATTGTGCTCCCACGTGGATATAATGAATTGGATATTTAAAGTGCATTGGGAAAAAGAAGTTTGATAGAATATAAGACTTATGCTAAGCTTAAAATCAAAGCTTTTGCAGACAAAACCAAGTGAACTGGTTGGTATCCTAATTGCATAATTTAGTAGTATAATTTCTGCATGGGTTCAATATTCTTAAGGAACTGACAATTTGAAGATTAAAGAGAGATTGATATTAAAGCATAGTATAATTGTAGAAGAAAAAGCTTGTGGGAAAACACATGCGAAGTAGTCGTATGGGGAAACCTTAGCGAACTAGTTTTGAGCCCGATGGGCAGACAAAACTCACAAATTATTAACTTGCACGTCTTAATAGATATAGCTAAAATTCAAAAGGAAACTTCTTCTATTTTTAATTCTTTATTGATTTATAATGAGATTCAGTCAAGAGGAATTCCTGACCTTAAGATTTTGAATATTTGGAAAAAAAATATCCTTCAAACACCAACACAAGCAACAACAAAAGCAAAGGCAAAAGAGAAAGTGGGAGTCCTTATTTTGCTAGGAGAAAAATGGAGTATGTTTTGAGGACACACACCACTTCCTTCTCAAAACTATATATAGGTAGCTCCTTCCCCTAATCTTCAACACTCTGACTTAAATTTAAATGGAAATACAATTTCATCCATTTGAGATGGAACAAGCTAAACTCTCAAATTTGGATGTCCAAATTGATGCTCAATCCAATTGATAGCTTGGAAAATTCTTTGCATTAAAGTACCCATTGATGATCATTTTTCCTTCATCTTCCTCCTTCCTATCCCTTCTACACTAAAAATAAGTCTATTAAGCATAATTTTTGCCTCTACCTCTATTCCTGCAACCTATGGTGCTCTCTTTTCTCAACTCTCCTTGCTCTTTTCCCATAGGCTTGGTCTTGAAGATATACATTTCTTGAACTTTCCTCCCACCACAATGTCATTACCCTAACCTTTAAATATATTATCCTTAGCTTCATTTGGAGAGTTTAATGCATAGATACCTTCTCCTGCACTCTTTTCCCTACAATTTAAAACCCTGATGCTCTGTGTGAACTCCTCCCTCTACATCATCAACTTGTAGTCTATTTTGTTGTCTAATTATGGTCTTAAAATAAGACTAGTTGATCTACAAACTCAAATCCAAGATCATTTAAAGACAAAATTCAAGATATTGACTCTATTATCTTATTCATTACATGTCTAATATCAATTTTTACTCATGTGTTACAAATGGCTCTAGGAAAATTCATCACCAACAATTCATGGACAGAAAATTCACCACCGACAATTCACCGTCACCACGGTGGAAAATTAACTGCATTAATATTTTTTAATATATATTTCCACAACTTTGAGTTTATTAAAAATATTAATGCGGTTAATTTTCTACGGCGGTGAATTACTGATAATGAATTTTACTTGACGTGAATTTTTCGTCAATAAATTGCTTGGGGGTGAATTTGCCTATACCGTTACGAATCACATTTATGGTGGAATCTATTTGAACAATTCTAATTTCATGCTTCGGAGGATTTCTCTTAATGTAAATCAATAGGAGAGTATGTATTTCTACCCATGGTTATGGACGCTCTCTGCCATGAGAAAATATACAAAGAGGATCTTGCTTTTTGAATACGAAGTAATTTGTCATGGACTAGGAGAGGAAATTTAGGAAGGAGTAGAAGTTGTACTTCCCTACTTTGTACTGGATTGGTCTTAAATGTTGTTAGTAGGTTTGTCGATATGCATGTGCATCTTAAGAAGAATGATAACAAAAAATATTTCCCAACGATAGGACTGTAGTTTTAGTTATTTGTTCTTCCTTTTTTCTTCGGGATTGTTAATGGGAGGCACCCTTTATTGATTGGCCAACCCGGAAGACAAAGATCTTCTTTCTTGATTGGCCAACCCCACCGACCAAGAGTAAGATTATATAGATCAGCCAGCTGGTGGCCTCCCCCCTTGGGGAGTGAAGGTTCGACTCCTTCCTGCTCTTTGACTAGGCACAGGGCGAACGCGACTCCCAATGAAAGGCAACCCCCTACTTGGGATAGTTCTGTGCCGGCCTCCCCTACCGGCTATCGTTTGTCGATGGGGCCAAACTCCGAAGGACAGCCAAGAGGTTATACAGACCCGATGCTTGGGAGAGAGCAGTTCTGGATAGAGCTCTCTCCCGAGGGGAGGGGAACCGGCCACCCAAAGCCAGTGGGGTTGGCCAAGAAAGAGATTCCTAACGTAACACTATCCAATCTATGTTCATCTAGTTCTTGATTGAGTCTACCCTTCGGGAGCCTCGGCAAAATACACCCCGGGGGTATTGGATAGCCGAGTCATTCTCTCTACTCCTCCTTCCCCCACCCCGGCACCCAACAAGATAACTGACTAGGACTAGGTTGGTAGGTCGGTTGTTAGGTCCCGACCGGAGGGAGGCGCCCTAGTCCTATAAGTACAAATAATCTTGTTCCCCGACCGGAGGGAGGCGCCCTAGTCCTATCAGTAAAAATAATCTTGTTCCCCGACCAGAGGGAGGCGTGCGTTGTGAGTGCCCTTTCCCTTATTGAGTAAGAGTCCTCCTCCCCTTCGGGTAGTAGGATCAAGAGAAAGAGTCTGAGTTCTCGTCCTCTTCTCGTCCTCCTCCCCTTCGGGTAGTAGTCCTAGTAAGGAAAAGGTAAGTATGGGCCCTACCCTAACAACCGACCTAACAAAGGTAAACTTCGCCAACTGACCTAACAACCGACCTAACAACCTAGTCCTAGTAAGTCAAAGGTAAACTCTGCTCCTAGTCCTAGTAAGTCAAAGGTAAACTCTGCTCCTAGTCCTAGTAAGTCAAAGGTAAACTCCGCAACCGACCTAACAACCGACCTAGAGTCAAAGGTCAGTATGGGCTAAAGTCAAAGGTAAGTATGGGCCCTACCCTAACAACCGACCTAACAATCGGGCCTCCTAGTCTTGTTTTGTTAGGTAGGATTGCGCACCCGACCAAAGGTCAACTCCGCAACCGACCTAACAATGGATGGAAAAGGGTGGGGGTGGGGGCGGCAGAAAGAAAGAAAGAATGGTCGGTGGGGTTGGCCAATCAAGAAAGAAAGGGGTGGAGTTAGGATTCGTCCTACTTCTCCGCCCGGGCTCTTACTGAACAGCCAATTCCGCTTTAACCCCAAGCGGGGTGGGGGGACGGGAAAACTTGGCCTAAGAGTTTTCAGGGGCCTTCCCGAAAAGAATAAATAATATTGAATCACACCATTACGCTTTCGATCTACATCTGCTACCTTTCACACCATGACCCATACAAGAAATAGTGCAATTAACATGGAGAGGCTAACTTGTTTTGATCATGCTTGTATATGTGAGTTAAATAATATATTTTAGTTTAGCCGATAGGCTATATTTAGTGTGAGCTTCCAGCCGGGAAGTTGTCTCACGCCGGATTTTGTGTTGCCGGAAAATTTGGTCGGCCGGATTTTCTATTGTCGGCAAAGTTTGCTGGCCTTGTGACCGCCCACGCGTAAAGAAAATAAGGTTTTGTAACGTGGGTTTTTACAGCTGGCGCCTTATGCCCACCTCATGCTTCCTGTTCCTGCTACGGAGCTCCTTTCGACCGCCCTGGAGCTGCTTCGTCACAACCAGGTATTGAATGGTTTCAGAGCTGCAGTTATTTCCTTGATCAACAAACTGTCTTTTCTTCTGAGCGGAATAGTTGGAACTCTATATTATGTGGTGCAAGGGAAAGATTACAGTGAGAAGCTGGATGTGTAGAGTGCAGGGGTTATTCTCGGATATCCTCCTTTTATTGGGGAATGCCACAACAAATATTTGAGGCAGTTCTATGTGGAAGACTACGCTTTCTAGATGATCTGTGGCTCACAATCTCGCATTCAACAAAGGATTTAATCGGTCAAATGATCTGCAGAGATGTCCATAGAAGACTAACCACAGAGCAGGTGTTAGGTATTTTTCCTACCCTTCTTTCTCTCTGCTGCTTCAGATTGATTTGTGGTTTTTCTTTTCTTTTAATTTATTAGGGCTTAATTATTAATTTTTTTTCTTTTAACAGGGCATCCTTGGGTAGTCGATAAGCCCCCTTCTTGTTGTTGTTATCCTTTGCTGAGTGCTCTTGAGAGGAAAACACAATGTCTATGTAATTTGTTGAATTCTAATGCCATAGCCTCCTTAGGAGTCAACAATGTTTCTCAGGCATTGGATTTGCCTCCAAAGTGTCGCAGCAACCTGAAAACAAGCATTTGTACTACAAAAGGCACACAACTTGGTTTTCTTTTGTTTATAGTTCATTTATTTTCAAATTTCCGCTACTATTCAAAATGTGATTTTTGAATGAATAAAGATACCCTGTAGGATCTACATGATAGAATAAGACTACATAAAATTTGTTTTTTGTTTGTTGTATTCATTCTGTTACATTTTAAAAGCTGTATAGGTTATTCAAGTCTTCATGCTTCAGTGAGTGTTTTTGCCTTAATTGCTTGCATACTTTAAGTACACAACATCTCATGCCCTTGATTCTCTATCTCTCATTTCCTGTAAATCAAATAGTTTATATATTTTCATCTCCCTGTTTCAACTATTATATAATGGGACTTTAGCCTGAATTGATTAATTACATGTCTGAAAAGACCAGCCCATGTCAATGAGGTCAGGATTTGGAAAAAGGTATTGAAGAGTTTTCTGCATCTTTGCTGCCACGTGCCTCAAGGCTGTGTATTCACTTGTTGCGTTTTGAAAGATCATTAATGTAACTATCCACTTGTTTAGTTGGGAAACTCAACAAGCTATTTGGATTACCCAAATCTTAGATCTATTGAGAGCTTCTGCCCTTATTTGGTTGGATTAAATTTTTCAATCCCCTTATTTCCATCACTAGATGACAGAATGTAACCTGTATTGACTATAATTTAGAAAGTGATTTTGTGGTCTGTAAGTGATCATTAGGTTGATCTCAGATCACTAAAATATGATTTTAGGCTAATTTTATAATGAGTAATTTTTCCCAAGGCAAATCTATCTCTTCATTTCTCTATTTTCAAATCCATTTGACCTAGAGATGATACCAAATGTTCTCTTTAGTATGAAGAATTATTTACTATGATAATCAATTTGTATTTATATGTCTTGTTTTTATTAGATATGTCAACCATTGGCACAATACTTCTCCCTGCAATGATAACAAACCTGTTTCCGAACATAAAATGGCAACAAAGAGACTCCTACCAATGGTAGCACTCCATCACAAGGTAGAAGCAATGGCAGCACTCTATCACAAGGTAAAAGGAAAGGGGAAGCATTTGATCCTCTATAAACATATTTTGTTTTAAAATATACTTCAAATATTAGTAAATATGTTCAGATTGACATAATGCTTCTCCTTGTAATGGTATCATATCTATCATAGAGACTGGAACAGAGGAATCCTTTAATCATTAGTAGCATTATTTAATTAATATGTTCTAATGTCAATTGAGGCGTGCAGGAGATACTAGCGCCTCTGCTTCTTCAAGCCATTTTCTAACTACATAAGTATTAGCCTTATTCCTAATGGCCTTGCTTCTATCACCCAAATTTTTGAACACCTAGTCATTGCCATTGTTATTAAAGGGAAGTTAGGCAATTTTCCTGAAGATTATTATGTTGTATTAATTTGGTTAATCTGTTCAACTGGCTGCTTCCCTCGTGCATTGAAAGTACAACATAATGCCTCTAATAAACTTGGATTTCTCATTAAATTAACAAAGTAATGTAGCAATCATGATTTATCATAATGTAGTGTTTAAAAAGTTTTATGTTAAAAGTGTGTATCATGACACTCCAAATGGTTGTTATAGTACCATTATAATAGTGATGAATATTCTAATTTAATGCAACCAAATTGATTGATGATATGCCAATAAAAGGATGCCAACCATGTGTTATCACCTACAGCACCTTGTTCCACGCTTTCTGCAAGGCAAGAAGGTGGGAAGATGCAATGAAACTTCTAGCTGACATGCATAAGGCTGGTTGTCCTCGAAATGGTATCACTTATAGTATGCTAGTCCATTCGTTGTGTGAAGCAGGGTACCTTACTGATGCTGTTGATATTTTAGAGAACTTGGTGAAGGAATACATCCCTGATGGAACATAATTCGACCCAGTCATTGCTTATACCTCAGTGGTGGGATTTTTGTGCAGGCAAGGTAGTATAGATGAGTCATTACACTGTGGCATGTGAATTTAAACATGGGCCACTTTTATACCAATGCACCCCTTTACACTTAACTGCTCACAGATTGTGCATATACAATAATATACATAAACCATACTGTTTATCAGTTTCATGATGTGCTTAAATTCTATAAAATGAATTCTACCATCAGATTTTTTTGTCGAATCTTGCAATCATTGTTTGACAATTCTCCAAGTCTTGCCCTTCTCTCAGTCTCAGGCTTAGCAGGACTTCTTGAAGCTTAGATGGGGTGATAAAACCATGAGATTCAACTTCCTCCCACAGACTCAGAGAAAGTTTGCAAAACCATCACAGCTCATATGCTCCTGCAAACTCATCATTAAGTGCATATTATCATCACATAGGTACTGAAGTGCAAGCATGTCCAACAGACCCAGTGTTCACTTAAAGCCTGTAATTTAGATAAATTGTCATACTCGTAAACCTTAGCCTTTTATCTGTACTAATTCCAGCATGAATTGAAATGATTTTATTAGGCTTTTTAAAAGTCCACCGAATTTCAAACTTCATTCAGCAGAACCTGTGACACAGTAGAATTCAATGCACAAGATAGAGAAATTGTATATTATTTTGATAGACTACTGATCCAGTGGATTTGGTATATTCAAACTGCAATTTGTTTTCCAGACACTCATCCAACAACACAATATCAAGTATCAAGATTGAGTTTTATTTTCATCATGCAGTTTTCAATATTTTAAATGTGCAACAGTCGTATTTTTTCAATTTCTTTATTGAGATTTCTCTCCAATAATTGTTCTCTATACTTGATCCTTTAAAACCAGTATTGAGCGCATTACATTCTCAAACTTTATCACATTTCACCCAGGTCAAAATAGTATTTAAAGCACTATAGGAAGCTCTCTGAGCAAGCAGAAAATGTAGTCAGGAGAAAAATAACATCCGCAGAAACAAGAATCCAGTGTACCCTGAGTACACCTCCCCGGGATACTTAGCCTGTCTACAGAGGGGGCATTTTAGCCCCACTACATCCTCCAAGAAAAGCATAAAATGGGGATAACCCTTCATTTTGGGGGACATATATTCCAGTAATGTCTCTCTATTATGGAATGCCAAGAAGATGCCCCAGTGGACCTAGGAATGTCAGGATGTCCTCAATCACCTTCATATTAAAGCAGTAAAAAGGATTTTTCTCAAAAATGATGCAATAAATGGAAGTCAACCTTAATTTAGCAGCAATGTGTCTTACTGTTGTATTTAAGCTGTCTAGCTGTTGTATTTATGCAATATTCTTTATTCTTTATTTCTCGTTCCAGCTCCTTGTTTGTTTGATTGTTTGCATATAGCATATCATTTCAAAAATTAGTAATCTGAATTTCTGGTTTAAAAAATTGTCATATATTGTATTATTGTTTGGCATCGAATGTTGTTGAAGACCTTGTGTTAGGTGATCTCTCATAAAATTCCAAACTCCTACTTGGAAGCTGAATGAAATCATAAAGGAAGATTGAGCATTTATTCGGCAACTCAACCTGGTTGTCTTCTCTCATATTTACAGAGAGACAAATATCCCAACAGGTTTCTCAGCTAATGTGGGCACATCTCTTCCTGAGTACCATATGAAATTGAACTGAGCTGCACTGGACCTAGATATTTTGTCTTGATAAATTGCAATTAAGGACACAGTTGGAACAATGACTGCAGTGCTAGTTACAATTATGCACAATGTAACAGGGATTGCAGGAGTTAAAAGCTGAAGATTATTTCTTTTGCTGGCTTTCATAGGACTGCAATAATAAGGCAGAGTTGTTGGAATTTTTTTGAGTTAAATTATAATTCCCGTCTTTTGGCACTGTAGGCAAGTAATTTGAATTCTAATTCATGATTTCTGGGTTACTGTTATTCCATACTGCATTTGTAGTTTGTTTTTTAGTCTGTTATTCCATACTGCATTTGTTATTACATATCTTGCAAACAATCACAATGTTCAAAATGTAGTTATTCCATAAGGGTTATTGTTTTTTTGGCTGTGTAGGCAAGTAATTTGAATTCTAATTCATAATTTTTGGGTTACTGTTATTCCATCTGCATTTGTAGTTTATTTTCTCAAAGCTTCGCAAGACTAACTCCTTCAAACACTTCAGCAATCCATGAGGTAACCAACTCTGATCTATTCAAAGTTGCCTTTTATGTAAGGACTTCAATGCACTCTAGAAGTTGAAAGCCCAAGCAAACCTTTAAGGGTCTAAATTTAGTACAGTTGCTGAGAACTCCAATATTTGTTGGATGAAAGGAAGAATTGCACTTTAAGTGTGTGAATGCTTGCCATTGTAGATGCACAGGAGATGTATAATGACATGGTTGCCAACTTCATTTTTAACACAATTTGTGGATACAAATTTCGTAGACATGGTAAACTCTGTTTTATTTGGCAGTTTTGTCGCTCAATTTTCGAGGGTTTTCTGTGTGAAATTTTTAGGCCGGTCATTTTGAGAGGCGGAATTTGTTTTCTTACTTTTTGGTATAGCGGCTGGCAGTCATGGGGACCACCACCGTGCTAAGGAGTGGGAAAATGATATGGTTAGGGAGCGCTCGACAGACTACAGGCCTTCTAGTAGTGCTCGACACAAGAAATAATGTCTCTAGACATGTGCAAAGAAGAGTTTTAACAATCACCTTGCTTAGCGACGTTCTTCCCCATAAGAGATGGGCTCTTGTGAGTCATTTTTTGTGAAAAATGGATCATATAGATTGACTTGATATTTAATTTTTAAAAAGTTATGCTAATAAACATGGGGCTACATCTGGCATAATGAGCTTCTTTTACATTCCTTTTATGTCCTTATTCTAAAGCTCTGTAGCATGCATATTTATTTTAAAAGCCATTCTCTGCTTTGCATATTATCTAGCAGCTTGAGGTGCTACAGACTCTCACAAGGAAACATGAAGTTGACAAGCTCATTAGGGATGCATTAGACAAAGTTCTGGTATTGCTTTACACCTCTGAGGCCAACCATCTACTAAATATCATTAGCCTCAAGAAGCTAACAAATTTCTGTTCATATCATCTGTTTCTAATTAGTTTGCACTTACTCTTCACAACTTTGATATAAGACAAATACACATTTGATAACACCAAAACTGAAAACTGGATATCTTCAGCACACTCCAAAACTGAAAACCGGAAATACTTCTGCAACCTCCAACACCACAGCGAGACTATGTATATACACCATACACCAAATGAAGGCTTTAACAATTCTGGTGTGATTCAGAGTAAATATAATAATTTTAACAATTCTGGTGTGATTCAGAGTAAATATAATAATTTTAGTTCAAGGAATGTCCCAAGTGATATCTCCCAATTATATGCTTCTAATACAAAGTCATCGAATATCCGAAGTGTATGTTTCTTATAGCCTTCTATCATAATTTCCCTCCTTATCTTGAACCACTCTATTCAAGAGCAAATCATCTGCAAAGACAGGGTCAATAACCTTAAGAAAATTATATAATACTATCGGCGTATTCCTTGCAGGTTCTCCGGCTGCAAGTGCTAGTCTATAATAATGATGGTGTTACATACCTATTTTGGTGAAAGACAACACAATCAAATATCATCTCTTTGGCCTCGGAATTCAAACTATTGATACTCTTGAAAGTGGTGATTTTCCTTTCAATTCTACTCTTACTTGTATTGTAAACGAAATTTTCCATTGCAAATTTTTTGAGTTGTCTTACTCTTGTACAAATATTCTTATTATATGTATATGATGCCCATATTCTCTATGTTAACTATGCTATGTTTCTTCTTAGAGGATCTAAGTTTTTTTAGATAATTTTGTAGGTTTGTTTTATTTTTTCTAGTCGTAATCTATTTGGTTACCACGGTCTCTATTCAAAAGCTATTTTCAATTTGTCTTCTCTACTATGCAATTGAACTAACATTTGAAGACAATATTTATTGCACAAGTATAAATTTTATTGAAGATAAACAATAAAAATTAGTTGCATTTCATTGGTCTTTGTAAGAAAATAATTTAAAAAAATGAAAAATAGATCTTAGAAAAGACCTTATTGTCACTTCATTTAATTTAGGTCGATCAGATATGAGAGAAATAAGCCATTTTTATTTTTTTAAATATTAATATTAGAAAAATAGTTCCAAATTTTAGACAAAGAACAATACATTCATTTGATTGGTTGGTTTACTTTTTATTCAAATTTAAGTATGTATTGATTATGTGAATCCTTTATATTTTTATGTCAAATTTTCAATGAATATGCACCTTCTACATTTGCTAGATGCCTCTCTTTTTATCAAAACAATGGCATTTAAATTACATTAACATTATTAATAGAGTTGACATTTCATGACACATCATTTATTGCACAAAGAATAATACCTTCATTTGATTGGTTGGTTGACTTATAGAATCCTACTTGGACAAAGATGAAATAAAAATATAAAAATTGATGGAACTGTATCACAACAAGAGACACATTGTGTGTGGTACTTGTTGATGTTGTAGTGATCGTAGTGAATTTTGTTGTGTCTAATAAATTAAGTGATGTTTAAAATGTAATTTAAGGAGATCAAATCATTTTAAATTCAACATTGTAACTTTATTAAGATCAAAATTTATTTTCATATTAATTTACTCGTCAATTAAATAAAAAATGACTATTGTTCAATGTATATAATAGTACTCATGTTATTCAATCTATTTATAGAATTGAAATCTGATTCAATAAATTAAGTGCATTGAATTGGACCAAGGCTTAAATTTGATGGTTGTATGGTCGTATTTAGTCATTTTAACTGTAAAATACAATTAAATTTTTAGGAAGATTATATCACTTGAAAGGCAAAATTTAAGGCAAAATTTTAGTTAAATTGTCAAAATTTCTATGTAATTATTTCTATATATGTTTTTTCAATCTACATATATTTTTTTAAAAATAGATAACCTTTAATATTTGAAAGGCAACTTCAAATCAATGATTGTCACAAAAAAATTGCTTGACAAGCAAGGTCGATCGTCAAATTTAAGCCTTGAATTGGACACGTAATTTATAAAAATAACTAAAGAAAATTTTGAGTTTTGTATTAGGGGAGGGGTCCATAGTGGAGCAGGGTCCAATAGTGGGGATAGAAGTAGTCCTTAGTGGGCCCCATAGTGGAGCACCTTAATATCAAATTGCAAAACACTTTTTATTCATAAAGTACATAAATTGACAAATCATGTGGTGCCACATCAACACACCAATAAAACATGACGTAGTGCATCACTATGGGTCTCACTTTTTTTTGGACCTTTTTGGATACGTCAACAAAAAGCATGCTAATGTGGCACCATATTTGATGATGTGACCTTAGAAGAATGTGAGTTACCAAATAAGTGGTTGTATAAAATTGAGAGTGATTTGAAATTTCCACATAAGATTTTGAGGAACGTGAAGTTAAGGTGCTCCACTATGGACCCCTCTCCCTTAGTTATTTTCAGTCTGAACCAATAGAAAGATAAATGACATTTTGATAATTATTTAAAATAGAAAATCAAATGTAGACTATAAGATTGTTACTGAATTTTTTTTTATAGATAAACTAATAATGAATATGCATTTGTGATAGAGTTTCCAACTTAGCCGGTAGCGAGAGTGGAACAATTCACATGTCCATGCAAAAGATGCCATTGGCGTATGGGTTCGATTGAACATTGTACCTGGGTGATGCTAAAACTAAAACATCAAACTATGTGATCTGCCATGCTTACAAATCTGAATTGATTTCTCTTCACGAATTCAAGTATTGGGAACTTTATACAAGCTCTGATATCTTGGGAAGCACTCAAACCCAACATTAATATTGCCTTCATTATGTCAAAGATTGAAGTCCCAGCTTCATCAGTTTGGTTTCTCGGTACTGTTTACAGGCACAGATCTTATTGAAGGAAAATTTAGTTCATGCAAAATTTTATTTTGTTTAGTAACATGTTGTTTATTGCCTATTTCTTGACTCTCTGCCCTGTTGTGTTGTTTGAGTTTGACAGTTGCTGCAGTAAGGTCACTTTCTGAGACATGGAACTTCACAGATTCATACTCTGGCCTGGCCGGTAGTGTGACTGCACAAATGTAATGCCTGCAATAACCTTGTTGTTTAATGGATTGGATTGTTAATTATATAATTTATTATTTTCCATGAACCAACTAAAAATCAAAACTAGGACCTCTTATTAGTAAGATGAGGTCATACTGGTCCTTCAGCAGTCCCAAGTGTGGATTGTTTTCCCAACAAAGCTACTATTTTCCTATTAGAGGATATGCACCTAACATTTTATTTGGGAAATTTTGGTTTGGTTTAGGTGGTAAAACAAAAAGGTGAGATGGGTATTTAGATAATGCTTCTAATGGATAGGTTAACTTGGTTTTTGAGACTTCTTTGTAGAAAATAAATAATTTTTTTTCTATTTATTTTATATATTATTCAAATTTTATATTTGTGATTTCAATTTTATGACTAAATTTAGTTATAAATTTGAAGTTCATAGTTTAATAGTTTATAAATAGTTCAATTTATAAAATTTTGATAAACCTGAATTCAAGCAATTTACTTATATATCATTTGGGGTGGATTTCATTGGAAAACTTGAATACAATGTGATTGGAGGCTTAGATCCCATTCTAAAAGTTACACCAATGCTAGGATGGTTGATCTCCTAGGAAGTTTTGATGCTTTACTCATGTGAGAATCATCTAGATGCAGTTTGTGTTAAGTGGAAAATTTATTATGATGAGGGATGGATTTGTGTAAAACTACTACTCATCAACTATGGGTCAACAAGTTTAACTCAAAAACTACGTAGTTGAATCCTAATATAAACATCATAACATTATATAGTTAAAAGGTGAAGATTAATGGTTAGTAAGTGGTTATTTATCATATAGTTTCTAGATAGATCTTGAGAACTCTTTTACAAAATGAAATGAAAAATTTGAAGTGTGCTCAATACTAAGTCATTGAGAACCTTTCTTCTTTTAGGAAGATCTATGCATTGAACAAAACAGGGGAGCTTTCAGAAGAACTAGTCGAATTGACTTACCTCTATGTTTTATAAGTTTAAAGCTTGTTAGTTAGTAAGAGTATTTTCCATTTGTTTGGATAATAAAATTATAATACACATGCAAATATTAACTACATTAAAATCTCCTATAAAAAAATAAGTTACATAATTTGACTATATTTTCTTAAAAAGATTACCTTGTTCTTTTGATGCCACTTAAAAGAGTAATACTTTGATAGACTTTTTCTATTCACTACATTATCATATGAGATGGATTGTGGATGTTGTTGGTAGGAACCTAAAACAAAACTATTTTAATGGTTGCATACCTACTTTCTAGGGGAACCTCATTGACATCAATACTTGTGAGGCTCTTCATCTTCCTCTATTTTTTTTTGTTATTTTAATACATCAAATAAAAATTAAAAGCATTTTGATTAGTTAAATTTATTTGATTCATTCATGGCATGTGGGTTAGCCTAGATTTGAATTTATTTACTAGTATAACTTTGAATTGCATCTCAATATATCTTGCACATTGTAGTGCTAAGAACAATCATTTTTTTCAGGGCCCTTGGTATTAATAACTTTTTTAGTCTCCTACCAAAGGATCTTGTAAATCTTTAAAGTTAATACCATTGTAAGTGCTCGCTCTGTGTGTGTGTGTATCATATTGCATATTTATTTGAGAGTGCAAGTTGCTCTATACAAGTAGATAAAGGATAATTAGGTTTATGTCTATTTCCTTTACACAAATCTTACTCTCCTAATTGTATAACATTATTATGTGCAGATTTAGTACTATGACTATTTACTTAAATTCCCAGAGTGGCCATATTGCATGAATAAATAAAGAACTAAAAAGTAGACTTGTAAATATGAAAAATAAATATGTATGATAAACATAAGAGTAAAAATATAAGATTTAGCCTAGACAAACCAAGTAGTAAAAGTCTAGAAAGTGGGATTACACCTCCAATTCACTATCACTAGTGAATTCAAGGTTAAAAAATCACAAAGTTGTGGCATACAACCAACAAGCCATCTTTCCTATTTTGTATTCCTTGGTATATTATTTGTTTATCTTGTTCCAGTATTTCTACAATAGTAAATTCAAATCTAATATGACTATTTAGTTCCCCTCTAAGATTCTTTCCAACTAAAGCATGGTGAAAATTAACATAGAACTATAGACTATTAATCATAATATATTCTTTATTTTAATTAACTTGGTTTGTTGTCAATTAATCATCATCTTGGGTAGTGCAACTCAAGTTCTAGTTATGAAATATTTTTCCTTAAACAACAATCATTAGTCCTAGAAATAGCCTATCTAATATCTAGGTAGAGGTGCTATTGTGGCAAGTCCTCTCTATATCAAATAAAAACATTAATTAAAAATTATTTATGAAATGGATCCATCATTCTCTTTATTCTTGTGTACTCAATTAATTGGTTATGTTATTTTTCTATAACTTTATTCTACAAGTAATATTCAAGGTAGTATAAAAATTTACAACAAACAAAAAAACTTTCAAACAACATACCAAGCCAATATATGGCATACTAGTTATTCCATCTTCCAAGTTGTAGGAACCCATTGATATTGTTAGCACGATGAGTTCATTCCTACACAAACACTTTCATGTGCATGGATTTTTCATATCAATTATAGTCATGACCAAATCCATCATGTCAATTTTACTCTCATGTGATCCTATCCTAAGGATTTCTTTGGAAAAAAAATGATATCTTTTTAATGCCTTTCTACTCCTATCTAAATACTTCACAACACATTTCAACACATTCCATATAAATGTGGAATTTTACCCTAGCATATTACAAGCCATGGAGTGGTCAAATTACATAAGAATGATGCTTTAATAGTTAAACGAGACTATAGGTTATTACAAAACATGGATTTAACAATGTGACGAGTTACATTAAAAGTTGATTTTCACCATAGCTTAATTAAGAGGCTTTTGATCTCAAAAATATTAGTTTCCTACAAGATGAGATTAGAAATACCCCATTTATTCTTTTGAGTGTCATTTAGGTTTTTTTAGAAGCTAATCTTTATTCTAATCTAGCCAATATTCATATTCTCATATCATTGTATTACTTACCTTCTATTGTAGCACCATTTTAGCTTGCAACTCTTCTAATGCACAAGGTGCCAATTCCTTAAGTTTTAATGGCACAAGACTTGTTTCTTCTTCATCTAAAATAGAAGGATCAAAAGGGAATTATATTTCTATGTTAATAGTGAAATACATCCTTATGAATAGATTCAACTCTAGTTTTATATATTTTTCACTCACTTTTAACTATCAAAGGAATGTACCATATAAGGGTTTAAGATTCCTTTCCTATGCTTTGAGTTTATATTTGCTCAAATACAACCATAATTAGTTCCCAACTTAGAAATTATTCTAATTCTTATGTTGATTATGCCTTTTTTTCCTTGTACCTTTCTTATGACTCCTTTAGTTTATATTGCACATGTCCAAGTGGATTTGCCTCACTTTCTAACTAAAAATTGGAACTCCTTGAATTTATAAATCTTCCCTTTAGTTTTTTTGTAATGTCCTCCACAAGATTAAGTTAATATAATACTACAAGGTAACTAAATAAGATAAGTAAATAATAAAATAGAATAATTAAAGATAAACTACTAAATTTACAACTTGTCTAATGTTATGGATTAATAGAAATAATGATGAATTCGTGTACGTTTCAAAAGAATATTTTCCAAGTTAGATACTTTCTCTGCTAATCCAATAATTAAATTTACAAGAGGGAATAATAATGACACTAAGGAATTTCACAATCATTACTTTATGATGATTCTGATAATGTACACACCCAATGTTAATATAAACAAAATGAACAAATTTTCATTTTTTTTAATCAAACATTGCTATTCCAACTTTACACTAATTGTCAACATCATTTGTATTCATTTCAACTACACATAAACATGGAACATATTTTAATAAGGTTAGTATTAAATCTACACAATAACATTAACTTAACCCCCAAACACAAAAATAGTTGTAAGGTGGCGATGGGAAGCTCCTCGGGTGGTGGCGATTTTTCAAATTTTGAAAAGGTGGGAGATCAAGAAGATGCTTTAGGCGGTAATGGCAGACGGTGTGCTGATGTGAGGGTGATATCAGGCAAAGCCCTTGCTTCAAGTAAGTTGAGTGGGTCCCCTCTAGTGGCTAACATTTTTCTGATGGGAAAGGGGCTTCAAAGAGTGTGTGTCTGACGCATTCCTTGGTGCCTGGCTCTAAAAATGTGGTACCTGGGTTTGAAAAGTCAAGGAATGGCCTATCCTCGAATGGGTGTGATGGGACTCCTAATGTGGAGGGTCTTGGGTTTGACAAGACTAATAATTCTTTCTTGTTGAGCTCCTCTCTCGAATGGATAAATCTGTTTGGTTCTAAGCCTAAGGGAAAAGGTTCTTCGCCTTCGATGCCTTTTGTTGCAAATAAAAAGATCGAAGAGTACTTTGTCTCTGTTCCGGACTGTAATGTTGACAAAAGAATTTCTAATATGGACATGGATCTGTTGGGTAAATTTGTCAGTCCCCGGCCTCACATTGAGCTAGTGCACAAGTTTACTTTAAATCGTTGGAAACCTAAAGGACAATCTGATGTGGCTGCTACGGAAAAAGGTTTCTTCTCTTTTTACTTCAACTGTGAAGATGATATGGTGATGGTGTTGACGAGTGGCCTGTGGTTCCTTGGAAAGTCGTCTTTGATGCTGAAGAAGTGGGAATCGAGCTTCAATTCGAACTCGTGCTCTTTCTCGGCTACTCCAGTTTGGGTTAGATTGCTTGGCCTCCCACTGGAATTTTGGGATGAGGAGGTGTTTAAGGGGATTGCCAACACATTTGGCTGTTTGTTGTCGATAGACCAAATGATGACTTCTAGGAAGCGACTAGTTTATGCTAGATTTTGTGTGGATGTGGAGCAATCAGATAATTTTCCTTCTTTGATTAAGATTAACTCTAAACTTAGGGTGTGGGAGCATTTGGTAGAATTTGAGTTGAATCCCTTTCTCTGCTTCCACTGTAAAAAAGTTGGCCACTGGGCTAAAAAATGTCCTCTCAAGGTATCTAAGCAAATGAAAAAACAAAGGAGAGAGATAAGGAAACCCCCAGCTCAGGAGGTGGAATCTATTAAGCCTCCTGCTCAGGAGGTGGATCCTGAAGGTGTGCCCTCCTCGGAGGTTCATGAGGACACACATCTAGATGAGGTTGATATGGTGGATTCCTTTGAATGTCAACCTGCTCAGGGTGAAATGAATTAGGATATGGGACAGGTTGAAAAGGAATGCTTGTCCCCTATGTTTAATGAGGTAAGGTCTGTGATGTTGGAGGAAAATCATTCTTCTGTGATTGTTGAATCTTGATCTCCTCCTCGGGGGGGATTCCTCAAAGTGTGGTTTCAAAAATAGAGGGGATGGAGTTGAAGCCCAATGTTAAGGAGGTTGAGGAGACGAATGAAGTGGACAATCCACCTTACATTTAGGTTCATGGGCATAATAGGAAGAAACATTCTCCTTCGCCAAGAGTTGTAACAAGGAATAGGCAGAGGAAAGACTGTGGGTCTGATCTGTGTGGTAGAGGTCGACCTCCAGCTAATGTTGCTAGGGAGAAGGAGATTCAGATGGATATAGCTAATGGCATGCAGAGAACTCTGTTGGATATGTGCTCTAAGAGCACTTCCTATAAACTCCTATGAAGATTATCTCCTGGAATATGAGGGGTTTGAATCACCTTCATAAGCATGATCTCTTGGCTAATATGGCAAGAGATCATCACCCTGATATTGTTTTAATTCAAGAAACTAAAATGGGATTGGATAAACTTTCTAGGTTGAAAATGAAGCTTTTCAAGGACCGTGGTATGCATTGTTCTGAGGCTGCTGGTGCTTCTGGTGGGATTGTGAATTTTTAGAATCTTCGAGTGATTAGAGGTGTGGAGGTGCTTAATGACAATAATCATGTGGCTACTTCTTTTTTCCACCTTCATGATCATTTTTCCTGGACTTTGCCTAATATTTATGCTCCTAATTGCAAGAGTGCCATAAAAAAGATTTGTGAGAATCTTGCTTCTTTTAAAGTTTATCATAACATTGGTAATTGGTTGGTCATTGGTGATTTCAATACTCCTTTGCATGATGTTGATAAGATGGGTGGTTCGTAGAACCTGGATGATAGAAGATACAACCTAATGCAGCTCATTAATGACTCAACTCTTCTTGATTTGGATATGAAAGGGGATTCCTTTACCTGGTTGAATAGGCATGTGGGTAATGCCCTTATCCAGGTTATGTTGGATCATGCTCTTTTAACCCCTGAGTGGTTTGTGCACTATTCGTGTTCCCTCTCAGCTCTTACTAGATTGGGATCAGATCACTTCCCATTGGTTATGTCTGTGGATTTGTTGGGTGGCAAGAAGAAATTTCCTTTTAGATTTGAGAAAATGTGGACTTGTCATCTTGATCTGGGTAATTTGGTTAAGGATTGGTGGAATATTAGTGTGGATGGGTCAGCTATGTATAGAGTTGTTAAAAATTTGGCTAATGTTAAGCTTAATGTGAGGAAATGGAACCATACCTCTTTTGGTCATATTTTTAAGGAGAAAGATGGGGTTTCTAAGGAGCTTCTCTCAGTTCAACAAGTCATTCAATCGTCTGGGTATGATCAGGATGTGATGTTGAAGGAAAATGTTCTGCTTTCCAAGCTGCATAATATAATTGCGAAGGAGGAAGAATTTTGGAAGTAGCATTCGAGGATCATGTGGTTGAAAAGTGGTGATAGAAATACTAAATTTTTTCATATCTCTATGCTGAAACACATGGCTTCTAATCTGATCAATCTGATTAACTATAATAATCAAGCTCTAGAGAAGGATGTTGATTTGCAGCTTGATGTTGCTTCCTATTTTCCTCAGCTGCTCTTGGTGGAGGGAGAGCTTGATTTGTCCTGTCAAGAGGATATTTTGAGGGATATTCCCTATTTGGTGGATGAGCAGCTCAACAGGAAGTTAGTTTTTATTCCTTTGACGGATGAAATTCGGTGTGTTGTTTTTTCCTTTGAAGGTAATAAGGCTCCAGGCCCTGATGGCTTTCCCATGTTCTTTTTTCAGTCTTTTTGGGAAACTATTGTGAAAGTTGTTGTTGCGGCTACTAAGGAGTTTTTTAGAACGAGTTCCCTTTTAAAGGAGTTGAATTCCTCCTTTATTGTTTTGATTCCCAAAAATCTTGGTGCTGCCTCTTTTGAGGAGTTCCATCCTATTAGTCTTTGCAATTCGATTTATAAGATTTTCTCTAAGGTTTTGGTGTTGAGGTTGCAATTTTTTTTGCCTCTCATCGTTTCTCCTCAACAAAACGGTTTTGTGACTGGTAGGCAAATTTTGGATTCTATTCTCACTATTCATGAGAATATTCACTCTCTTTCTGTCAATAAACAAGATGGATTTATCCTCAAGCTTGATTTACTTAAAGCTTATGATAGAGTGGATTGGGGTTTTTTGTCTAAGATTCTTCTCTCCTTTGGTTTTGGGGAGAAAATGGTGGCTCTAGTGCATCAACTTATTTTGACTCCTCGATTCTCTATGCTCATCAATGGGTCTCCTTCTCCTCTCTTTGATTGTTCTAGGGGTCTACGACAAGGGGATCCTATCTCTCCCTTCTTTTTTATCATTATGGTTGAGTCTTTGGGTTGTCTTATCCGGAGATTTGTTAATTATGGTCTCATGTCTAGGTTAGCCCCTTCTTCTGCTAACCCTTTTTGCTCTCATCAACAATTTGTGGATGAATCTCTTTTGCTTGGGCATGCATCTATTAAGGAAGCTAAGGCTATCAAATGGATTTTTCAAATGTATGAGGTTGCTTCTGGGTAGAAGGTTAGCTTATAAAAGAGTGTGATTTTATTTTTCAACACTCTGATTCAAAGATAGATTAGGATTGCTAGAATTTTGCAATGTCAAATTGGTGAACTTCTTGCTTCTTACTTGGGGCTCCCCTTATGCTCTAAGGCTCCTGATTCCTTATGGAGGGGGTTGATTGACAAATTTAATTCCAAGTTGGTTGGGTGGAAGGGGGCTTTGTTGAGCCAAGCTGGTAAATTTCAGTTGATTAAATCCACCTTTTAGAATATTTTGGTATATGCTCTTAGTCTCTTTCACATGCCGAGGAAATTTGTGGATGTCTTGAAAGGAATTTAGAAAAAAATCCTTTGGAAAAGTGTTGAAGATAAAAAAAAGAACTCATTTGGTTGCTTGGGATGATGTCTGTCAGCCTATAAAGGTTGGTGGGCTGGGAATTCGCAAAATCAAAACGTTTAACATTGCCCTTTTGGGTAAATAGTTATGGAATCTTTTGTTAGCCAAAAGTGAGTGGGAGAATATTGCTTGGAGCAAATAATTACATGGTGCTGATGGGATTAGAGATTTTTTATCTCATGAGTTTAATCCTCCATATGGTTCTATGTTGTGGAATTGTATGTTGAAGGCTCAAAGGCTTGTAGCTAAGGGTCTCTTTTGGCAGTTGGGTAATGGATGGAGTATTTTGTTCTGGGACAATAATTGGTTTGGTAATGGGCCTCTCAAGGATGAGCCATGGGTGCAACCCTTTATGGACCTCTGTTTGCGATAGTTTGGCAGATTTGTTGCTGACTATATTGATGGAGGTTGTTGGAGGAAGCTGCATGAGGTGGACCCTGGTTTGGAAAATATTTATAAGGCTATTTCTTTGGTTCATATTCCTTTTATTCCTTCTCCTGATAGGTTTGTTTGGAAGCCTTCCTCTATGGGTAACTTCTTTGTTGCTTCAACTTTTCATTTCAATGAATCCTTTATTGTCCCACCACCTTTTTGGGCTTCTATTTGGTCCTCAAGATTGATTCCTAAGGTCAACATTTTCTTTTGGCTCTTCTATCAGAACAAAATTTTATCTACTGATAATCTGATTAAAAGAGGTTTTGTTATGCCCAATAGATGCTTTCTTTGTGAAGAGGAAGCGGAAAATACTTGTCATTTGTTGATTGGGTGCCAATATGTTGGTGTGATCTGGAATCATGTGCTCTCGCTTTGGAATATTAGTTGGGTGTTTCCTGGTTCTGTCAAAGATTTATGGTTTCAATGGGTTGGCCCCTTAGCTAATCCGGTTGTACAGATTTTGTGGTCTCTCATTGTGCCTCATTTGATTTGGGGGGTGTGGTTGGAGCGCAACAACAATTTTTTTAGAAATTCTACTCTTTCGACTTTAGTTGTGGCCCATAAGATTTGTTCAGGAATTAAGGAAAAATTTCTATCTGGAATATCCTTTTATGTTGGTCAAAAGATTAATCTATGTCCCTATGATATCTCTATTGCACAGAAGTGGAAGTTTCCTTGTGATATATATCTTCTAGTCTTTAAAGGGAAAGCCTCAAGAGAAGATGTTGCTTGGAAGGCGCCACCAGATTATTGGGTTAAGTTTAATTTTGATGGCATAGCTAAAGGAAATACGAGACTTGTTGGATGTGGGGGAGTGATTATAAATTCTAATGGTAGGCTCGTCTCAGCTGTGGTGCTCCCTTTGGGAATCCAGAAAAACCACTACGCAGAGGAGGTTGCAGCCTATCATGGACTCAAATTGGCTCAAAGAAAATGGTATAGGAAGGTCTAGTTGGAAGGTGACTCTTTGAATATTATAAACAATTTAAATAATGCCTCACCTCCATCTTGGACTATTGACGCCTTGGTCAGGGACTCCATTGAAATTATCAATTCCTTTGATAATGTTTATATCTCCCATTTATTGAGAGGGAAATATGTTAGCTGATTTCTTCGCTAACTTTGGTGTTAGAGAATGAAAGGAGTGGGATTTAAATGATCCTATTCCTTTTGAAGCAACGACTATTATTATTAATGATAGCTAATCTTATGCAGATCTTTGTTTTCTTTAAGGGGTGCATGTCATTACTCACGTGGTCGAATGTTATGAACGAGGATGTTAAAGTTATGAGTACGGGGGACGACTTTCACAAGGACTAGAGTTCTATTCCATTATTGCATATCTGTAATTTTGTTGGCTTCGCATGGATTTTGGGTGATACTTGCCTTAGTCTCTAGATTCTTCTGTTGTTTAATTCCGCTCTGGGTGGTGTTTGCCTTAGTTTCTTGAGGTTTTTGATGTGTGCTTGGCTTTTGTTTGTTAAGTCTTCTGCGATGGGTGAGGATAGAAACCACACCGAGCCTAAGTCCTTTGCTTTAGCTAATCAGATGAAAGAGGTGTGGGAGATTTTAGAGAAGGTTGGATTAACTTTGTACATGGAGAAGCTGCATGGTAACAATCCCTAGGTCACCAATTTGGTTGATCAAGGGTGGAATGAGAGAACCCTGAATTTGTGTGGTAGGGAAGTTGTGGTTGATGAAGAATTCATAGCCCAAATTACAAGCTTGTCTATGTAGGGTATGAAGGTGTTCATAGACAAGAAAGAATCACAGGCTGTGATATCTATTTTATTTAAAGGAATGAGGCTACTGATTTAAAAACAGTGAAGAGTAGTAGTTATCAGAGGAGTTCCTTGAAAGCGTTGTGGCATAATGTGGTCAAAGAGATTATGAGGTATGTCACCTTGGAAGGTAGGTATACAGTGATTAACACTTACCATTTCCTTTTGCTTAACCATTTTTGACATAAGAAATAGGTTTCCTTTCCTTACTATTTGTTGATGTCACTTGACATGGGAATTAACAAACATATGAAAAACCCCAAGAACACTGTCCTGCATGTGGGGTTAATTCTCCTGATCTATGAACATGTCAAAGTTCATGAGATGCATAAAAATCTTGTCTCCGAAGGAAATTATTGTTAAACCCCAGGAGGGTTATGAGACGGATTTGAGAGAGGAAAGGGTTAGTAAAAAATCTAAGAAGAGGAGGCTTATTTTGAGCAAATATTATGAGTCTGATAGGGATGATGATGCTGATTATGTTCTAGATTTATATGCCTCTCTTGAGGAGGGCCCCATTTCCCCTATTTTGGGTAAGACTAGGAAAAGGAAGTTGGATGATAAAGAGGGCTATACGACTTGTTGTGATGAGGTGGTAGCGAATGTTATTTCTAAGGGGGTTAAGGAAAAAACTGAACTTTATGGGGAAGCTTCCTCTCCTCCCCTTGTGACTAGACAAGTGTAGGAGACTGAGGAGGGGAGCCGAAAGAGAAGGGTGTTGAGAATTGATGGCCAACTCCTGGAGAAGGGTTTCCCTCTCTCCCTGGCTGGTGGTATCTTTGGCGAGGCCTCTCTGAGTGCTGAAATTGGGATGTTGAAGCAGGGGAAGGAAAGGGCAGTGGGTGGAGGACATGATGTGGGAGCTAGTGAAGTGGATGTGGATAGGATGATGAAAAGGAAGGTTGTTGTAGAGGAAATCGCTTACTCCATTCGTAAGATGAAGACTCTTGTCTCCACTAGCAAAGGTAAGAGTAATTCTACTGATAAGGTTCATGTTAGTTCTTCTGATGAGGACACTATTGTGGTGGAACGAATTGAAAAATTTGACAGGGAGGAGTTGTCTGATGTGTTGGGATTGACCTGTGAGTGTGTTAATGTGATTAAAATTTTTAAGTGGTTATTCCATGAGATCAATAGGACCAATGTTAGAATTAGAGGTATTGCTAGTAAGGATGAGGACCCTTTTGTCTAAAGACAAATTGATAATTTGATGGATTCTCTTAATACTGTGGATAATAGTATGGCAGAGGAAACCATCAATTTGAAAGAGAATTTAGAAGGAAGAATCTTATCCCTTGAGGATAAATTTGATAAAATGTGGAATGTTGTGATGAAGAGTGGAGATGTCTCTAAGGTTTTGGGAATTTCAGATTTTTCCAAGGTGATCTCCCCTATGATTATTGCGAAAAAGAGAAAGGAGACTGTGTCTATTGATGATACAGCTGCTGGGGGTAAGTTGTTGGATGTGGAGTGTGTTGGTGGGAAGGGTGTTGTTAAAGGTAGTGTTTTGAGTGGTGAGGTAAAAACTGGTGGTCCGGGGGTCAGAACTAGAAATGTAATGAAAGCTTAGGCTGGGGCCTCTAGTATAGAGGTGTCTGATACTGTGGATAATGTGTAGAAGATGGCTGCTAGTGAAATGGAAGCTGCAAAGACTCTGAACAATATGTAGTGTTATTGGCTGGCTACCTTCTTTTTGGTTGTTGGTTCGTTGTCATTGGGTTGATTTCTGCGTAATGGTGTTCTATTTATTTATTAGCTGCTTTATTTTGTAAAGGGTTTTGGGCCCCTTCAAAACCCATTTTTTTACCTATAACCAAAACTTAACCCCCAAAAGATATTATTACCATTAAATCAAAATTAAATAGGACATTTAAAATTGTTAGTGAAGGTAAAATCAAGATTACATAAAAGTTGAGATATGTAATATAATCAAATACTAAAGATGCATCGTAGTGGTGAATCAACCTCAAACTATTTACCTTTCCAAGTGAACTATTTAATGCCTAATCATTAGAAATGAAGACAATAATTTAAACAATACTTTAAACTAATATTACAAGCATAAACATACAAGAAATAAGATAATAAGAACTATACCATCCAATATTGAACACACTAATGTTATAGGACTAGTAACTCAACAACTTGAGATTGATTATGTATGTTTGTAGTATACACACAACTAAATAGATACACATAATTCATGACTATTTAGTTTGTTAACATTTGTTTTTGATAATATAAACAATATTTATAGGATGTTGTACGCTTTACACATCGATCCCAAAGGGCCAAAATGGAGCAAGACCATTAAACATCAAAAACGTTTATAGTAACAACATACAAGAGACACATACACAACCAAAAAACAACAGGGAGACAACACATCACAGACCCAACCACTAATTATCTAAACCCTCCCATTTCTTGTTCAGGAGGTTTAACACATCTTCCCCAATCCAGTTGGGGCATTCATCCATGGTGTTCATGTCAATTTCCTCTTTGACCATATCCGAGAGTGTGAGAACTGACCTGTGAATCATCTTGATAGTGAATCAGGCTAGGCAGTTGACTTTACGATTCAGCTTAGCAACTTGCTCGTGCAACACACCGAGCTTATCCACCTTGTCTTCCTTGTTGTGGATCTCTGCATTAGCACCAACCCTAGAATATGAGGACTTGGTAGAGTCATTTCGAAGCATCTGGTTCAAATTAGAAAAGTGACTAGGGTCTTCTATGAGTCCTTTATCTTTCCACTTCTCAGTAGCTTTAGTGCCTTCAATACTGCCTCTAGTATGAACCGAGTCACTGGATATTTCATCAACAGGGGTCTCTTTCTTGTGTTTCACCAACCTATGGGACCTTCTCACACTCGTCTATTCTATCTCCATCTCAAAGCTAGCCCCCACAACCATATCACCTTTAGAATTTTTTTCCTTAGCACATTTACCTTCCTCGGAGAGTGGAAGAACCCTCAGAAGTTGAGGCACATTTTTCCCTTTCTTTTTAGTTGCAGGTCTGCTAACCTTCTTGTGTTTCAACTCACAAAGCCTAGTCGCAACACTCAAATGGGCTAAATTGATCTCCTTTTTCTTTTTCTATAGAGGAGGAGTGGATAAAGTTTTAGTACCAGGATCATCCTCAAGGATGGGGGATTTCCTCTTTGATCCCTCTGAAACAACAGGGGAAGGGTTAGTAGGGTTATTTTCTAGGGGTTCCAATTCTTCAATGCACACAACTGAGATAGGTTTGGGAGGGATGGGAGCTGAATAGAATTGGTAGAGCCAATGTATAAGGCCTTGGTGCAATGGTAAAGGAGGTGGAGAATCAAGGTTAAGAGTGTTAATTTCCTAGGATTTTTTGATGGAACTTTCCAGAGAACATAGAAAAAAGAAAGGGAAGCTAAGTAGAATCTTATGCCTAAGATGATTTAACAATGATAAGTGGTAGAAATAAAATACCTTGAATCTCCCCTCGAGCGTTACATATTTCATGATGGCAAGGTAGACTTTATCCCGAGACTTAGGCAGTGCTTCATGGTTGAAACCTGACTGTTTTTTCACCGATTCCTCATTTCCCTTAAATAACACATTGAGACTCACCAAGTCCTGCATTTTAGTGTGTTTTTTATACTTCATTCCTTCACAGTAAAGACCAATAGCCTTACCGATCACCTCTTCGTCAATGTCAAAAGAAATGCCACCCATGGTGACCCATCAATCCTTTCAGGAGCTAGCAAACCAGGCCAACAATATCTCGTCATGGCCCACAAGATTCTCCATAAGTGGCATTAGCCCACCTTCTAAACAAATATTCTAATCTAGAGGGTCCTGGTGAAACTCCTCACAATTGTCTGGCTCAATTCTAACTCTATCTCCACCCATCATGACCCACAACACATAGTAGCCAAAATAACATTGTCTAAAAATGAAATGCTTGCCGAAGAGAATACCATTGCAAAAAAAATTACGCCAATTGAGATGAAAAGGCATAATAAAGGAAAGTCGACGTTTACACGTGTCGACGATCAATCCTGATGACAACCGCCACACTGGCCCATAATCATAACAAAAAAAATCTATTGTTAAAATAATTTAAAATAATAATGGGATCCAGATTTAAATCCCAAGAGAAAATCAACTTAAATAAGTTACACACTTCCCAAGGCCAAATGAATTTGGGGGGAAGATTATAAATTTTCAAGTACATCTGATAAAATCTAAGGTGAATCAATAGGTGCCTTAATTGAAATTATTAATCATATGGCAGAGTGCATCCTTTTACATGAACTCCTGAAGATTTGAAAGGATGTGTTGTACCATTGACAATGCATCCCATAAAGGTTAGGGGCCCCACCAAAGATAATTAAAAGATAAAAAACCCCCATGGCCACCCACTTGAGCCTAACCATCATAATCACCGAATATTGAACTAAACAATGATTCGTCAATGAATGCCACCTATACATGAAAAATGAGAGACAAATTAATCATGATTAATGGATTAATTTCTCTGCTCCAGGAGGATTAACCTTTGAATAAAAATCAGTAGAACATCTATCTTTCTCCAAAATTTGTTGATCTGCCAGGTGGACCCCAAGTTGGTGAAGCCATTAGCCACCTGGTTACCTTCCCAAAAAATATGAGCCAGGTGATACCTTTCCAACTTAGAGATTAAAGTATTAATATCTAGTAGAATATTCCTTAAGTCCCAACCAAGAAAGTGTCCAAAGTTGATAGAGTCTATCACCATTTTAGAATCCCCTTCAATCTCTAGATTCTTAATTCCCAGAGTGACAACAATCTCGACACCCTTGAGCAATGCTCAAGACTCAACCACCATAGAAGAGTGAACACCAATACCACCAGCATACCCAGCATCCAAGTTTCCCTAACTATCTCTTATAACCACCTATACTAGCCGAACCAGGGTTCCCCTTAGCCACCCTATCAAAATTCAATTTGAACCAACCCTTGATCGAGGGTTTCCAAATAGTGTTTTTCCTAGCAAGAGGTTTGGAGTTGTCAAAGGCATCAATGCTAAGCACAATTTTCTAGGCTTTAGCCATATTGATCTCCCAAGTAGTTGGGGTAGTATCCAGTATTTTCCACTTGAGCAAGGAGAGAATTTAAGAGATAAGTCTTGACCCACAATTGAACACATCCTTCAGACTCTTCTCAATGTCACAAAACAACCTGTTGTTCCTTTCCTTCCAGATGCACCAACTGATAATTGTGGGAATTTGTCTCCAAATTTCCAAAGGAAGGGGGTGTCGGAAGGGACCATTCCACCCTTCCACAAAGGAAACCAAATATTTATTCAAGGTCCAGTGTGTATCCAAATTTTGAAAAACAAGGTCCCAAACACCAACAATAAATGGATAGTGCAAAAGCATATGATCCACATTTTATTCATTGTCTTTGCACAACAAGCTCCTATTTGGGATTTGGAATCCCCTCTTTCTTAGATTGTCTTGGGTTAGGATCCTATTGTGGTAGGTCGTCCACTAGAAGAAATTTATTTTAGGAATTAAGTGATAGTTCCAAACCTTCTTCCATAACTTACTCTATACGCCTTTGTCCGACAACAAATCATAAGTCATCCTAACAATCAATTCTCTCTTACAATCCAAGGGCCAAAAGAAATCATCTTCAACAACCAATAGATGAATTATGTGCCGAGAGAGTAAGACCTATAAGGAAGAAGCTAGACCAAGCAGGTTAGGAGAAAGAGGGCCACATGAGCTAATATCTTTCCAGAACCTAGCACCCTGCAAACCATGCATGTAATCACACACATTCCTACCAAAGAACCGAGAAGCAACTTCCATCAAATTTTTGAACTTAGAGTAGGCCAAGGGGGAGTCTAAGAGCCATGAATCTTCCTAGAAGAAAATCTTATTTCCTTATCCAAGTTTCCATCTCAGACTAGATAGTAGAAGCTTCTTCATTTTGCATATATTATTCTAGGCTAGAGACCCACAAGGATGATCATTCTCAATACATATGATTAGGGGACGGTTGGCCAGGTATTTGGCTTTCATAATTTTGTACCAGTTCTTTTTATCTATTAACTGGTTCTACCCAGCTTTAGCAAGCAGAGCCTTGTTGGAAGCAAGGACTTTCCTAATGCCCAACCCCCCGAATTTGGGAAGGAAAAATTTCTCCCAGCTGACTAGTGACATCTTCTTTTTATCTTTAGTACTAGACCATAGAAAGACTCTTTGAATCTTCTCAAACTTCTCAACAATGTTAGAGGGCTTTTTGAACATTGACAAAAAATAAGCAGGAATTCTTTGTAGAGCAGTAGTGAGAAGTTGTAGCTTTCCTGCATGACTCAGAAGAGAACCTTTCCATCCAACAAGATTTATTTGGATTATTTCAAGAATAGAATTCTAGAAGATGGGATTAACTTCCTTAATAGTAAGGGGAAGACCAAGATAGACTAAAGGAATAGAGGCACTCACACAACCTAATACAATGGTCACATGCTCTTGCAGACTAGGAGTGTAGTGAAAGAAATAGATCATAATTTTATTGTAATTGATGCATTGACCAGAGCAAGCCGCATAAAGATTGAGGCAACCTTTTCACTTCCTAGCTTCAACCACCGAAGCTTTTCCAAAAAGCATAGTGTCATCCAAAAATTGTTGGATAGTAACAGGATCAAGGGTGGAGGCCGATTTGACACCCTTGATGGAGCCCTGTGATGACATATGCGCCACATTCCTGCTCAACACTTCAGCCACCATAATGAATACAAAAGGGGATAAGGGGTCTCCCTATCTAATTCCCCTCCCAACCTCAAAGAACTCTTGGGATAATCCATTGACTAAAACATAATACTTCACCATGGAGACACATTCCATGATGAAATTGATTAATTTTTGGTTGAATTCAAACTTAACAAGAACTTTGGAGCAAAATTTCCATAGGACTTTATCATAAGCTTTGGAAATGTCAAGCTTAAAATCCATGCTAGGGTTGTTACACCTATCCATAGAGTGCAAAGTTTCATGGGTGGATAGAGCAACATCCAAAATATGTCGGCCAGGAACAAAACCTTTTTGACTAGGACTAATCATTTTCTCCAAAACGGGTTTCAACCGGTTCACCAAGATTTTAGAGAAGAAAACCTTATAAATAGTATTGCAAAGACTAATAGGATGAAAATCAAACATGGTCAAAGGGTCCTTAAATTTGGGGACCAAAGAAATGAAAGTGTGGTTCAGTTGGTTAAGCAATTTTCCAGAGTGAAAAGAGTCCCTAGTATCAAGGGTAAGGTCCTCCCCCACAATCTCCCAAAAGGTTTGGAAAAAAGTCAGGGGGAAACCATCGGGCCTAGGGGCTTTATAGGCACCCATACTAAACACAACATACCAGACCTCCTTAGAAGAAACCACCCTCATAATAGAAATATTATCCTCAAGGGTTATAGGGGTAGGGAGAGGTTCTGGCAGTAGATCAACCAACCTAGGGTCAGGAGCCTCCAAAGGAAGCAAGTAAGCATGCTTAAAGTGATTAGAAACCAATAGACCAATCTGTAAGGGATCAGTAACTTCATCCCCAACCTCATTTTTTAGTTTTTTTATCTGATTCCTTTTTCTATGTTTGATATCCGATGCATGGAAGAAAAATGTGTTCCGATCGCCCTCAACAATCCACTAAATTCTGGACTTTTGCTTCCAAAAAACCTCTTCTTTCTTTAGAATTTTCTCCCATTCCAATCACTCCTTTTCTTGTTGACCCCTCAAAATACTGTTATCTCCGTCTTCCATTCTTTTTTTAACTCTCCAAGTTTATTAGCCACCAACCATTTTTGATGGAACACATCTCCAAAAACACGTTTATTACACCCTTTAACCATGTATTTGATATGTTTGTGTCTTTAAGAGAGCTTGTACATAGGGGAGCCTTGCACCGAGATATTCCACTAGGTAGAAACCTTGTTCCAGAAGTTCAGATGAGCATTCCACATGATTTTGAACTTTAAGGGGAATAGACCAACAACAAAGTGGTCAATTGGGAACAACAACAAGTGATTGTGGTTCGAAACCATTTTTGAGAGAGCCAACAAATTAGCATTAAGAAGAGCAGTCCAGTTGGGAGAAATAAGGAATCTATCAAGGCAGACCTAGATCAGATCAACCCCAAGGCAACGATTAGACTAGGTAAACAACTGACCTTGCAGGCCAATATCAACCAAACCAGTATAATTCAAAAAGTCGGCCAAATCAAACATATTGTCAGAATAGTCAATCAGACCCCCACTCTTCTCTGAAGGATAAAGGAGGGAGTTAAAATACCCTGCCACCATCCAATGACCATCCTTGTTAGCCAAAATCCAGTTAGAAATCTCTTGCCAAAGGGATTTCCTCACATTCCTAATATTGGGAGCGTAAAAATTTATCAAGGACGAGGAGCCCCCAGCATTGGAAAAATTTGTACCAAGGCTATTCTTACATTGGAACAATTCAGAGCCAGTGATCTGAGTGGGATTCTATAAAACAAAAAAACCACCAGACACCCCATCAACATCACAACAAGCAAAGAGAGCATTAGACCAAATAAATTTGGCAATGGATTAAAATTTGTTTTCTTCATCTTGGTTTCTTGGAGTAAAATATCAACCTTATATTCTAGAACATAATTCTTTAGAACCAACTACTTATGGGGACTATTTAGACCTCTCACATTCCAAGATAGGACTTTCATTTAGAAATTTTATTTGAGGACACTTCCAATGTCCCATGTTTACCAATCATGACATATTTTGTTGTTTCTCTATGTTTGGCCAATCGCTGGTGAGGTCTACCCGGCTTGGAATCACCACCCACATCCAATTTCTTTTGTTTTCCCTTCTTCTTAGGAATTGACCAAAAGTCTTCTTCCACAATTTGCACCTGTGACACCATGATCTCTGCATCCTGTCTTGGACAATGTGAAACTTTTTTCTCAACTTCATCCTGGATTTCACCTTCCTCTACACCTTTTGGAGAGAGAGGTAACCCCAAGGAAACACTAGAGTCCTGAGCATCACTGGGAAAGTAACCATTGGGTCCCAAAGCAGAACCAGAGGGAACCAAATCCAAAGACACAGGCTTCACAGGGTCATCAAACATAGGAATCAAAAGGTCATCAGACATAGGCTTGGTTAAGGATTCAATAATCTTAAGAAGATCAAATTAAAAGGGGAAGCCATCAGAGGGAATCTTTGCAGGTGGAGCACTAGGATAGGGGTCATGCCTAATTAGGGATTTGCAATCCATGATAAGGTGGCCAAGTTTAGCACATTTCTAACAATATACCACAATATTCTCATAACAAATAGGTTGAACCCAGGAACCAAAAATTGAGCAAAGTTTCATAGAGTTGGGTAAGGCCTTATTGACATCAATGTGGATACAAAAGTGAGAAAAAACTAACCTGGACATGGATTTGGTGATAGAGTCTGAGGCGACGAACTAGCCTAGAGAGTCCCTGATGCATTGAAAGATAAAGTCATCCCAGTACACTAGAGGAAGACCAGGGAGATGAATCCAAACATGAAATGACTTACAAAGGTCAATGTCAGGATTGAAACCCAACTTGCAATGGCATAAATACAACCCATGCTTCCCATAAACCCAAGGATCGAATGAGAGCACAAAGACCAAATCTTCCTCAGCCATAAACTTGAAGAAGAAAATTCCACCTTCCATGGTTCAAATGCCAACAATATTGGCATATGGCTTGTAAGTGTTGTCATTGATGGCAACCCAAGTCATGCATCCGGTCTACGGTCTATTTTTGATCTCTACTACTAGAACAAAGTGAAGAACATGGCATCTGGTTAAAGGATCAAATGTCGATTTGATTACCTCACCAGACTGGTATTTTGAGATGTGGATCTCATAGAAAGGTTTGTTGATGTTTGGAATACCTTACTTAAGGAGCATCTTGATGTACATTCACTGGTACGTGATCTAGGAGATCCGATACATTGATCTGCTGGTTATTTGTGGTTAAAAGACGACCTGTCAAGTATAGAAATCATAGATGTATAAGGGGTTATTAATTAAATGTTCTTATGATCAAAACATGTTTTCTTGGGTCCTCTCTATGTCCTAACTAACTTTAGAGGATACACATAAAGATTTAAATAAGGATCTATCTGACAAGTTGAGAAGAACTTAATATTCTGTGAAGCCAACTTATGAATGATTAAATCCTTGTTAGTGGGTATATATGAGATTGGTTCTACCATTTTGGTGTGTGAAGAAGTGCAAACATAGTGGAGAATAGCGAATGTGAAGAATGTCAGTATGTGGTGCGAAATTTAGCAAAGTAATAGTGCAAATTGATGCGAAGAGCAGATAAGGGAAGAGCAAAGTAGAGTGAAGTGTAGAGTCAGATAAAGGACTCAAAATATAATCTATGAGCTTCATCGAAATTTTAACCTAGCATAAACAGATGCTACTATCTTAGTTCAACCTTCAGATGGTCTCAATCTGAAATTTTGTAAGGTAGTGAGCCTTTCCTTTGAGTAGTGAGCTCTAGGCAGTGTGCCTGAATGGAAGTGCATTCCCTTTTGTAAAACTTTATTTGAGTACTCAAATTGTGGATTAAACTCCACCATGGTTTTTCCCCTAATAGGTTTTACACACAAAAATCCTTGTGTTATGGTGTTATGAATGTTTTCTTTGAATGCTTTCATCTTTCCTTTAATGTATGGTTTGAGTTTCAGTTTAATAAAGTTAAGATTTGTTGAACACTGATTCACCCCCCCTCTCAGTGTTCCTTTGAGTCCAACAATTGGTATCAGAGCACAGTTTCTCTAAAGAATTTTAGCAGCTTGAGGTGGATCTTGGAATGTAATGGAATCTGATAGTCTTCAACAACAACTTCTGGTGGCACTTGATGATCTTGACCAGTCTAAAGCAGAAGTCAGTGAATTGAGAGCAAATCTTAAATATGCAAAGAAATTCATTCAGTCATTGAAGGATCAAATTGTTAAATCCAGGGAGAAGAGAAAGGATCTCTGTGATCAGATACAATAGAAGGAGAACAAAAATATGGATGATGCTCACCTGAATGAAACATTGAAGGAAATAACCAAAGAATGTGAAAATCTTGCCAGAGACAATGTAAACCTAAAACATGAAATGGAATCTATGATGATGAAGATGACTAAAGAGATTGAAGAAAGGAAGAAAAATGAGGAAAAACTTGCTCGGGCCCTGAAAGAGAAATACAATGAATGCAAAAGAATAAATGGAGAATTCACTTAGTTGGAAAGTAACTTACAAAGATCCAGAAACAATGAAGAAGAAATTGGTAAGAAGATTACTACTCTCAGGAATGATCTTATCATTGCAAATGAATACAAAGAAAAATTTAAGATCAGCTCAGTGAAGCTTGATGAATTGAATCAAGGACAGAAGAGTGGAAATGATACGAGAGGTCTTGGATATGAAAAAGGAGAAAGTTCTAGATCGGGACAAAACAATTTCAGATAAGGTAACCAAATGAACAAAAATGGAAGGTATCCGATAAGACAACCTAATGCTCAGAAGTTTAATGGATATTTTTTTTCTTGTAACAAATTTGGCCATATGGTAGCTTAGTGTAGAAGTAACATGAAATCATGAAATTCATCATTTTCTAGTTAGTGATTCAATTGAAAAAAGTTTGGTCATAAATCAATTGAGTGCAAAAATGTGTCAAGGAATGTTGAATATTATATATGTGGAAAATTTGGGCATATTGCTAATCAATGCAGATCAAGAAGAAATCAATGGAATGGCTGGTTTGGACAAGGAAGTATTGCATGCTAAACTTGCAATAAATATGGTCACATTGCAAGATTCTATAGAAACAAAAATGTGGATAGAAGAGGTTCGGTATACTGAGGCAGAAATATAGAGAAAAATGACAAAGGAAAAGGAAAAGTAACTACATATGAAATCATAGAGCATATGAAGAAGACATGGGTAATGAAGAATGAATATGAAGTCGGAAATGGTACTATACCAGAATTTGCTTCTGGTAACTCATCCGGTAATTGATCTCAGGCCATTGGTCTAGGGGGAGTTATTCAAGAAAATCCTTCCTCCCCTGATTTATAACTGGTACTAGAACGTGAAGGATGATAAAAAAGGTGTATCAATAATATGCAAAAATTTTGGTGAACATTCGCAAGAGAATTCATAGGTCCGCATAATTTTTTTTCTCTCATTGTTTGTGAAAACAGAGTATCTAGAAATATTAGGGAAAATGCATTTATTGCAAGTGAGCGAACTATAAAAGTGAAGTTGTGACTCTCATTTGTCACTTTGCATCAAAGAAAAGAAGGAGGAGAGCACCTGGTAGCAAAATTTCAAAGCAGAGAAGCTAATTTCCTGATGATACTCGAAATCCATCAAGTATTTCAATTATTTTCGAAATCTTCATACAATTTGGTGTGTGGTTATAAAACCTAAGTATGAAAGAAAAATGGAACAAATAAAAAGGACAATTATTCTAGATGAATATAATAGTGAAAAGATTAGGCCTATGAGAAATTTGTTGTTACCCGACAAATTGAAGCAATTAAATGAAGCAAAGCATAAAGATTTGGATATTTGGAATGAGTTTCCCCATTTCGAGAATGCAAAATTCATGAAATTAATCGAGTAGATTGCACAACGACACTTTAACTTTGGACAAACCCTACATTATTTCGAAGGAGGCAATCAAAAGTTTGACTGGATTATGTAAAGTCAGAGACATACCAAGGAAGAAAACTATCTGGAACAAATAAGTTGAAACCCTAATCGAAGTGATTGGAGATTAGAGAGCATTGATAATTTCGACTATCAAAAATCCTATTACAAAGTACATTGTGCATGGAATTACATATAAAATATTTTACAGAAATCAAGAAGGAGCAACATCGGCTGGCGCAGTCTACATTTCTCATAGAATGATAATTGAAGGTCAAGACTTTGAACTATGCGGATTGCTAAAGGATCACTTAATGGAGAATGTGTAGTTAACCAAGGAAATAGGCTACCCTTTTAGGTTTGGTACACTGGTTATATGTTTCGTGATGTACTTCTTAAATTGTTTACCTAAAATCAACAATGTGATGTGGAAAACAAATGAACCGGTATGTAAGAAAATCTACACCTATTTGAAGAATTTGCCTAACTATGATGAAGAATTTGAAAATTTTAGTGAAAGTTTTTTAAGAATGTTTGGTTTAGTAAGTGTCTCTCTTCCGGAAAGAACACTTGAGGTTGGTTCCTCTTCTAGTAGCATGGAGAAAAAGCAGGAAAGGGAAATAGAAAATATTGAATACAACCCTCTAGAATCCAAGGTTCCTAGAACAAAAGAAAAAGGAAAAGAATAGGAAATTGTGGATATACTGGATGAAGAATCTGATGATGAAACTAAGAACCCACATAAAAATGAACTAGAGAAGGAAATATCAAAGGCTAGTGAAGAAGATGATGATTTAACCAAGGAGAAGCTATAGCAGCTTATTCAGAATGAAGATGGAATGCAAAAAATAGCTAAGTTATGGTCTGTTAGACCATCATATGATCAAGACATGATTCTAAGTGTGTTAAATGCTCATGTTGAGCAATGCAAAATCAAATTGGAAATTTTACAGGACATTCTGCCCAATGAAATGATTGAATGCAACAAAGAATCATTGAACTCTGAGGTTCAAGAGAAAGAAGAAGGTGAAGCTATCTCTCACTTGAAGGAGAAATTCAGGCTATCTCTCACCAAACTAAAGAAGAAGATGAATGAGTTGATACAATGAATCAATACAACCAATAAAATATACAACTATTGCATCCATTGGCCCCATGCTGTTAGTAATTACAAATAAAAACTAGAACAAATTGAAACAGAGTTGAATGGGATTGGGAAAAACTTTGATATGCTTTAGGATCCAGACAATACAATTAGGAAAAAGATTCAGGAGCTACAACCTAAACACACCAAAGTTTAGTTCTCAAAGAACACACTTGTGGACACCTTCTGGAAGGTGAAGGATCTAACAAAATTTAGATTGGAGCAGTTGGTGGAGATACTAAGGAAAGGTGAGAAACTAGAAGAAGCAATTACAATTCCAGAATCTTTAACTAAAATTGTTAACAAAACATCCAATAACAATAGCTTGATCATAATAATTGGGATTACAATAGATGCTTGGAAGAAACTTCTTTTAGAAATGAAGGAAAAACATAAGATAATTTTCTAAAGTTGTAGTTGCTTGTTTCAAAAATTGATTCAAAATTTTGAAGCTTTGGTCAAAGGGGGAGAACTGTCGACAGATATGTTTTAAAATTTTGGAGATTTTGAACACGTGTTTTTGTATTTTTTTCATTCTTTGCATATGGTTTCTATTCTTTTTCATTGATGTGAAAGGGGGAGAGAATGCAATGAAAAATGCCTTATAAATCTTAGGGGGAGAGAGTGCAGTAAAGCTTGACAGTGTTCTTAAAATGATTCTGACACTTAGTCATTTTTCACTAAGTGTTTCCATCAATGCAAAAGGGGGGGATTGTTGGCATATGGATTGTAAGTGTTGTCATTGATGGCAACCCAAGTCATGCATCCAGTCTATAGTCTAGTTTTGATCTGTACTACCAAAACAGAGTGAAGAACAAGGCATCTGGTTAAAGGCTCAAATGTTGATCTGATTACCTCATTGGACTAGTATTTTGAGTTGTGGATCTCATAGAAAGGTTTTTTGATGTTTGGAATACCTTACTGGTATGTGATCTAGGAGATCCGGTACATTAATCTGCTGGTTATCTGTGGTTAAAAGTCAACCCATCAAGTATAGCAATCACAAATGTATAAGGGGTTATTAATTAAACGTTCTTATGATCGAAACATGTTTTATTGGGTCCTCTCTATGTCCTAACTGACTTTGGAGGATACACATAAATATTTAAATAAGGATCTATCCGACAAGTTGAGAAGCACTTAATATTCTATGAATCTGACTTATGAATGATTAAATCCTTGTTAGCAAGTATATATGAGATCGGTTCTATCATTTTGGTGTGTGAAGAAGTGTGAACATAGTGGTGAATAGAGAATGTGAAGAATGTTAGTGTGTGGTGTGAAATTCTATAGAGTAATAGTGTGAATTGATGTGAAGAGAAGATAAGGGAAAAGCAGAGCAGAGAAAAGTATAGAGTCAGATGAAGGACTCAAAATATAATCTATGAGCTTTACTGAAACTATAACCTAGCATAAAAAGATGCTACTATCTCAATTCAACCTTATGATGGTCTTAATCTAAACTTTTGTAAGGAAGTGAGCCTTTCCTTTGAGTAGTGAGCTCTACACAGTGTGCTTGAATGCAAATGCATTCCCTTTTGTAAAAATTATTTGAGTACTCAAATTGTGGATTAACCTCCACCGTGGTTTTTCCCCTAACAGGGTTTCCACACAAAAATCCTTGTGTTATGGTGTTATGAATGTTTTATTTGAATGCTTGCATCTTTCCTTTAATGTATGGTTTGAGTTTTAGATTAATAAAGTTAAGTTTTTTTGAACACTGATTCACCCCGCCCTCTCAGTATTCCCTTGAGTCCAACAAACACTACTCTTCAAGCGCCATTTCATAGTGACCCATCTACATACCCTATCTACAAAGGGTCAAATGGAAAGAAACTTACCCACCACCACCAACTCCATGGATGAAATGATCCTTTTGATAATAGCTTCAAAAATGGAGAACTCATTACTCGAGAATGAAATTTCTGCACTCGGACAAGGAAGAGAACCCTCAGGAGTCGGGGTCTTATGAGTTAGCACATCTTTTCACCCCTTAGAAAATGGGGTAACAAGAATCGCTGACACCTTGACATTAGGAAGGACAAGAATCACGGGCTCCCCAGTAGCTGACAACACATGAGAGGGCCCCAAAGATAGTGCCACATGTGCTAAAAAGAGAATTTGGGTAGAAGGGGACAAGGGAGGGGGGCTGAAGGGTACCCTCGACACACAACCAACCATGCACATAGACAATTCAAAAGAGAGGAGCGGGAATAAATATTATAAAAAAATTTAGTAACAGTACTTTAATGGATTTAGAAGCTTTAACATTATAATTCACAAGTTAAACCTTATTTCTTTACTTCAAAACTCTACCCAAATTATTATTCTTCTAAAAATTCTTAGGTGATTTGAATTACCAACTTTTCTTACTATACCTAGAATCTTCTATGATAAGTTGTTTGAACCACTTTGATATTAATTAAAATATTCTTATTCTTGGATTAAATGGAGACATTTTTCATCCAATAATAAACCAAAGAATTATATAAACTCTCTAACAAGAACATAGTCCTGAAAATAAGAGGATAAATAAAATCAACAATTTGGAACCAATATTTCTAAGCACTATACAATGAAGGCTCTTAATGGATAACTAGAAACTAATTTAAAAAAAAACTAACTAACTTAAGAATCCATGTAATGGTTTTTTCTCATGTTTCTTTCTTTCTCATTGAAAAGTTCCTTCAGATATTTCTCTTACCTACATGATACCCTATCTTGGTTTCACTCAATTTGTTTTTATTTTCAGTTTATTGTTTTAGTTTCAAAGTAGGAGAAGGTAATGTTTTAATCATAAATTCTATTTGGTTTACTAGGTTTCTTTGATTTTTGGATATGTTTTACAAATATTGTATTTACAAAAACCCTTTAAATTTTATCATCTAACTCTTTTTCTTTGATTCAATGTGAACAAATTTGTAGGACTATTTTATGACAGATTTTTATTGTGAATAAGGATGTCAACGCTTTCTTAATAAATCATAATTGGTGATCTGGGTTAATACAAATTTTTAATATGTTTTTTTGAGATTAATAATAGAAAAAATCAGTAAATTATATGTTTATCAGTTTTTATGATCAAATACATGAAACTACTTTGAAACGAATTATTGTTTGGCATAGGGGCAACAATATTGTTACCTCAACAAAACCAACCTATTTCTCTCTTGAAATCCATTAGCTGAAAATTCCAAGATATTCTTTCTTATTCAACACATGTACCTGAAATACAAAGATCCACAAAGAAGAAAAATAATATGGGCCAATGGGCTCTCCACCCAACCATAAGATTGAGACTCAATCCACCCCCGAGCTAGGGTCACATAGCACTTCAAAAAAATATTTTCCACATAGGATCCACAACCAAAGTGTAACAAAAAACATCCACATTACTAAACTTTCCACATTAAAGCCACTAATCACAAGGATTCCTAGACAATTTTACACTTTACATACTTTGCATATCACAACATCTTGCATTCATATTTCTTTATTTTAACACACAAAAAGGGTATAAATAAAATTAAACTAAGCAAGGTGGAAGACCCAACCAATGCAAACCCCAACACACTACTTGCAGCCAAACAAGAGATTCAATATCAAATTTCACATATTTTTTTATAAGCAAGATCAATATGACAACAAACTCATTACAAATCAACAAAGATAGATAACTAAAAGGTTAGACCTCACCAAGAAAGTTTTCTATCCAAAATTGTGGAAAAATCTCTCCAAGCACCCTCTTTCATTGCTCCTTCCTCTTTACAAAAATGGAAAGAACTCAAAAATAAAGAATGAAAACCAAACATGAACTCTTGAACAATCCCCAAAATGCCAAAAAAGAGAAAAATGCCCTTCTCCACACAAATGCGATAATAAATAGAAGGGGAAAAGGAAACATCCTTTTCAACTTCCCAACAACCCTTTCAACTCCAATTTTCGTCACTTTTCTTAAGTGAGTAATTAGAGTGGGTTTTAGACTTTATTAAAGTGGTTTTATGGAATAAAAATATCCCTACCCAATAAACTTATCACCTAGGAAATTTTTTAAACAATTAAGATGACATAAGAACTTCATAAAACATAAAATAAGTGACCATAATAATAAAGCAACTCATGGGACTAATAAAATGACTCTCACATACACACAACCCATACCACACAAAACAAGGCTAAATAACATGCTCATGACAAGACTAATATTTCACAAGGATATAATAAAGGAAGTAGCTATGTGACTCCCTTATCAACATTGGCCAATTTTTACTTGTTTTCTCAACCAAAAAAAATGTGTCAGTATTACTCATGGTTAATAATAATTAAAACAAATGACTTATGAATTAAAAATTCCAAGAATAATAATCAACTAAAAAATTAGATCCACTAATCTACACAGTAACTCTCCTTACTTGTATGCTACTTGTTACAAAGTCAAGGAACAATTGAGTGAATGCTATCTATTATCAAAATATCACAATTGATGTCAATATAATATTTAACGTATAATGCATATGACTATAAGTAACATTGAATATCAATAATTATCTTCATAATCACACGCACTCACATCTATAATATGTAATCCACTTAATATACATAATAATATTATCAATAATTGAGCATCTTTCTCATTGCATATTTACGTAGACAAAGAATGGAACTCATATGACTATCACAAGAATTCACAACAACCGTTAGATATGATTAATCAAGACTATGAACATATTCATGGTGTAGCAACAACCATCACTCATGTTTACTATCCAACATAAAATAACATATAATATAGCATATAAACCATCAACAACTAATAGGATCAACAAGGCCACAAGGGATAGGGTCTTACATTTTCCATCTTGGCTGTCCCATCATAACATCAATATAATAAGTTAGTAAATATGTAAATAATTTTTTAAAAGGAGAATTAATAGTTGATGTATGCATAACCCTATTATAGAAATGTTTGAATATATTCTTTCACATCCCAAAAGTTAAGATGCTCTCTATTAAAACCTATAATAAAATGTGCTAGTGTTTTATTCACCACTTTGGTAAGACTAGTGGTTTTTCAATGAAATGTTGTAGATTTCTTCAACTTTGTGTACATATTTTCCCAAAAAGTGGTCCAAAGCCTACCAAAAAATTATATCTCTACCAAAAAGAATTGACTTAGGAAAAATAAAAGGCACAAAAACAAATAGTGAAAAATAATTCAAATGATTTATGTCCCTTGATGTTTTTTACATAAAATAATAATGCTCATTTTACTAAGTCAACCAAATATAACAAGGTGGTCATGCCCTTTATTTGAAAAAGAAAACCTTCCCAAAAAACTATGAAGATACTCTTTCATTTGTTAGAAGGAATTGGTGTTCAACATATACAACCTCAACTTTCTATTGTTTGGTTTACTTCTATTATAGGGACTGTGTAGGATCATGGGGGGCCAAGCAATGACGATGCAACAAAAAAACGCAACATGAGGAAGTGAAAAGTGCGGAAATCACATTTGAATTTTTGGTTGGGTTGGTAAAAAGTACATTTTGCTAAGGTAAAATCAAAGAAAATCGGATATCCATTATTAATGGATATCCACTTTTAAAAAAATGGACGTCCATTAATAATGGATATCCGATACGAAAAAAAGTTATATCAGCTCGAAACAAATATCTGATATCAATATCAAATATTTGTTATTTGTTATATTTTAGATAATATAATATCACTAATATAATATCAATTTGTCATATTAATATTAATATGTATTTTTATATATTAATATAAAATATATATGTAATATAATATATTCATATATAAATAATATATAATATATAATACATAAATATTAGTATAATATATATTAATATATGTTATATTTTAAAAATTAAAGTGCTCTCCAAAACGAATATCCATTTTTGAGAGCTACACATAGCTTTAAATAACATATATCTATTTTGAAGAACTACGAATAGCTTTAAGCAAGAGATATCTATTTTGTAAAATCATATATTTTAACATATAAAAATATGTATTAATATTAATATATGATATATACATATATATATTTATTAATATATTTTTATATATTAATATATATTAATACATTAGTATATGTAATATATAATATAATATATTAATATATATAAATTATATATATATATATATATATTTGATTCGTAAGATTTTATTAAATCAACATAAAAAATAAGGAACAGTAGGCCAAACGGGCCAATAATATTGGAGAAGAGAGAACCAAAGGAGACCTAAGAGAAAATAAGAAGATCCTAAAAAGGACTAAGGAGAGGAAGAGAAACACAAATCCCTAAAAGCATCAAAAGAGAACCAGAAACAAAGCACATGAGGCATTCAACCCAAACTCGGAAAGAGCCTAGGCTTTTTTCCCATGTCGTGAAAGGAGAGCCTCCATAGTCCACTGAGAGCCTCCATGCACAACATCCATTCCTTCAAAACAAATTTTCTCCGCATCAGTTTTATGTCCTTTCTTCTTTACAATCTCGCAATTTGGTTTAATTTTGTTGCTATCCCATTGATCAATCCTAAGTTTTTGTGAAGGAGCCAAAATTAAATCAGGTTCAAAGAGCTCATAGTTCTCTTCCAAATCCTCAATGAAAGGATAAGTACCATCTGAATTAGAACCATCACCCTCTGAGTTAGGAATGCGATCTTCAACATTGTTATTAACTATTGTCACAAGAGGAGAAGAGATGCGCACAGTTGGAGGCACATGAACATGCACATGAATAGATTGAGAGGAAAAGAACTTCCCATGATTCTTCGAGACAAAATCAGCATCAAGGTCTCCCAACTTTTTTACCCATTTTCGGAGGCTGATATATCTCATGCCAGATGGACGTAGTGTAGTGCAAGCCTCAACTTTGTGACCCAATTTATTGCAATGGAAACACCTAAAGGGAAGCCCTTCGAAATTCAAGAACTATTTCCAAGTGCCTATAGAAGAGTGGATTCAAATAGAGTGGGCAAGAGGTTTGGAAATTTCCATCACAACACAAACCCTGAAATACCTGTGAGAAGGAGCAACCTCCTCTGAATCAAGCATAACAAAGAGGCCCACTTGATTGATTATATTTTTGATGAGGTCAGGAGACTGCATAACAAGAGGAAAATTGTAAAGTCTAATCCACATGAGGATGTTTGTAGCTTTGGCTGAGGTAGGGTCAAAAAAAGGAGACCATGGGGTTAGAAAATGCTAGAATTCCCATAAAACCATGGACCATTTTGCACCACGAAATTGCAATCATCAGTTGAAAAGAAGGAAAATAGAAAAAAACCAAAATCCAAGGACTCAATCATAAGAAGGGAAAGATTATTCTAGGTATTTTTAGCCCATGCTAGAACCAAATCAATGGATGGATGCCTGCACATGAATCGCGACACCAAAGAATGAGAACTAATGTCTGCAATGACCTCACTGATGCAGTCATCTGAGATGAGGAGGTCCACAGGCTCATCAATAAAAATAACCTCTAAATCACCAATAGAAACAAGAGAGCCATCAGAATGTCGCACATGTTCGACATTTGGAGTAGAAATGGGAATTTGTGGCAATTTGAGAGAAGGAGGGCTAGGGTTCGCCTTCTAGATCTACTCCAGGCAGAAAGCATTGCATTCATGTACAGGTTGGCCCTATTTTGCAATTTGTAGTGGAAACTAGAGTTGGATCCAAGGAATCCGTCGCAACCATCTTCTACGCTGCTCCCAACCTAGCACCAAGGGGATCAAAACCCTGAACAAGAGATGAGGATGATGATAAATCCATAGGAATTTGAGTGATAGTGCTCATAGCCGAACATAGGGAATATTGAGTTCTCCCGTCCCCCACCTCCACGCTACCTTGATTTTTATTGTTGCTCATGACCTTCTTACATCTAGTAACACCCTTCTCCCTCGTGTTGTGTCACTGGTTTGCCTCGCGATTTCTTGTGTTCGCTGTAGGAAGCTCAACGATGCAAAGAAAATCAGCACCTCGCTCATGTTCGCATATTGAAAACCTTTATAATATATATATATTAATAAAAATGTATTAATATTAATATATGATATATATATTAATAAGATATTAATATTAATATGTCTTTTATATATTAATATTAATATATATTTTCATTTTGGAGAGTTATGCGTAGATCTCAAAAATGGATATATCTGTTTTGAAAACGGATATCCGTTTTCCACAGTATAAACAAAATATTAAAGGCTACAAACAGTCATTTTAACAGTGATTGTTCATGGCAGAGAAGTAAGGAACGAATATCAGATCAAACATATATCTATTTTCGATGCCATTTTCACCTCCCCTTCCCAATTTCAACCTCTTTGTGAGTTCCCATCAGTTTCTCATCACACAGGTATGTTAAATGAATTTTTTTAATTATAATGATTGTTTTATATGCTTTTTTAACAAAATATTAGGTGTTTTTGTTCAAATTTTAGGAATTATTTGAAAACAACGTTAATTTATAAATTTATAATCTACAACATGGTTAAAATGGAACAAGTTTTAGAAAACCCTCCACCAAACCCTCCTTCAATTCAAGACTTAATTGAAATAAAAAAATTGAATTGACAAACATACCTGAGAGATATCATACCCATGAGCATTTGTGATCAATAACCCCAAGTATAGAAGCCATAATCTCTCATGTTAGGGACATCACCCAGTAGCATGCTGCATTTCAAAATTGGAGAGATCAAAAAAGGTTAGAATATGCAAATGGTTTGTCGTATGAGGACATCAAAAGATTAGAAATATCCAAAGTCGATTTAGCCCAACATTTTGTGAATCGAAGAACATGAAAAAATGTTGGTTTACACAAACCTAAATTTTCCATAAAATGGTGCACCCATCCAGGAATAGTTGTAAACTTTTGGAGTCATTGGTGGATGGTTTTTGATAAACCACCCAACAACAATCTCGATGTCCCTTTATACTTTCTCCATAAATTATATGAGGAATTTTTTTTAGGAAGACATGTAAACTATTTTGATTTCAGGTATTTTCAGGGAGTGGGTATGGGAATGCCCCAATATAGACTTGGGGAAATGTGTATCATGCAAGGTCCCAATGCTCTCCTCCTAGTCTTCCTTCCCCACCTCTAGCACCCCATCCAGACCTTGTTGTTGATGCGACCCAATATAGCCTCGTGCCCCTACACTCTTTGACTGGCCATTTGATTACATAGTCATCATAGTGTACTCAACTTCCAAAGGGTGGCACTCCTTGTGATTCAGTTGATATTGGTGCAACATCTTCATCGAGACATACTTGTGTTCCTCATCAATGCACTACATGTGGGCATACATGTTTTAGTCCTATGGGAGATACAAATGAGGCTCCCCTAGACACATCTGAGTATGAGGTGCTTGATATGTCACCTGGAGGAGATGACACACTAGTGCATACTACAGGTGCAAGGGAGATGTGTGAGGGAGGAACAGGTGTAGTTCCCTCCCCTGATGCAGATGAGGAGCAACAACCTAAACACTAGTACACAAACAACAATATATGACTGAAAAAACTACTAAAAACTGCTTATAAATGATTGAACTTGGTCACATGACCATTAATAGTTTATTGCCAGTTATATATAACGTGACCAGATTGATGGCTAAACCATTTTTAGTCATTTATTGGTTGTTTTGTTTGATCTATTTATTAGTATATTTAGTCGTTTATTTAGTCATTCATTGCTATAATCTGGTCACTTATTTAGTCATTTTTTTTCCACTGATATATTTCGTCGTTGATTGTTGTAATTTGGTCACTTACTTAGTCATTTTTTATTCACTGATATATTTAACTGGTCACTTATTTAGTTGTTGATTTAGTCATTGATTGTTGTAATCTGGTCACTTATTTAGTCATTTTTTTATTCACTGATATATTTAGTCATTGATTATTGTTAACTGGTCACTTATTTAGTCATTGTTAATCACTGTTCACTAATTTTTGTCAATTGGTAGTATATTTAGTCAATTTAATTATCAATTGATGCCACTTAGTAGTATATTTAGTCATTTTAATTGACTGATATTTGAGGATTTAAGCATAAAACATATAAATACACATCAATCATCAATTTCACACAATAAGATAGCCATTGAGAAGGATAAATCAATGAACTTTATTAATAAAAGAAAGGTGTTCTAATTACAACTTAGAAATAGAGTATTACAATTGTTATTTTCAGCCACAAGAATAAAAATCTGAGTTACAATATTGCAAATAAATGACTGCAAGAAAGAAACTTCTCCAGAAAACTTCTATAATGATGGAAACACATGCTTGAATCCATGTGTTCAATGTGAGCACATGACCCTTTCATCTTTTAAAACTTCTACAATGTGGGAAATCTTCCCTAAGCAAGCTGTAATGTGTAGAATCCAAGAAGGAGAGTGTTGATCGTGTTCCATATATGAAGCTCTCTTCTTCAATGCAGTCAACAATAACCTAGCTAGAATCTTTCCTCCTTTATATGTAATGTGCCATCTGATATGAGCAATAGGGTGCTACCTTTTCTTCCATGAATGAAGTTGTGCCTCAATACAACCAATAAAATTACTATTAGTCTCAATTCCTAAAGAATAAGCGTGCATTGTATATTGCAAGTTTACAAAAGAAAACACAATAGAAAGATAAATCAATTTAAAAATTGTAGCCTTGTCAACAAATGCCTTAAACAAAGTGTTCAAAATAGTCCTGAAATATGCATATTGAACCCTTGATTTTAGAACCTTGTTCAAAGTTTAAGAAAGGTGATATGCCTAGATTATAGAATGAAGTTGACATTATAGAATGAAGGCTATCAACACTAACCAAATTGGAACAACATTATCAACAAAAAATTCTTAGAAACCAAGCCCAAGAATGCCATCAAACTTAATTAGACAACAAAAATGTCAACCCTGGTTCATGTGTTATCTAAGTAAAGACTTACACCATGGAAGAATACATTTATACATAAATTCCAAATTAAGTTGATGAGAAAAGATCTTGATATCCAACTGGGAAGCCTTAATATCCAAAAAGCACTAACTTGATGTTTCACAACAAGTTTCCCAACTGTGACATCATCTTTACTTAAGAAACTGAATATTGATCCATTGCCATATTGAATCTCATCGGATTCTCCTTCACAAAAAAAAAATGATATATATTAATTTTTATCAACTTCCTTAATATCCCCATGTAAGTAGACTAAACTAAGTGAGGTTGAGGGTTTGAAGTAGAGTACCATCTTCTTGGTATGTGTTTGACTTTGATGACTTGTATCTTGAATGAAAATAGCAAGCTAGCTGCACTATAAAATCATTGTTACAAAAATAACCACAAAATCCTCTTTAATTAAAATAATCCTTCTAGATATTTCAGTTAATTTCTAAGAGAGCTAATTTCACTATCCAAACAACCATCAATCTACTTACTATATATAATTTCCTAGAATTTAGAATTTGAATGTAATGAAACTAACCATAATTGCCAAAGATTTGACACCAAAATCTAGTACAAATTGAATTGTTTGACATAATTCCTTAAAGAGATGTCATCTCATAGAATGAAATGATATGATGTAGAATGTGCACAAAATGGATTTTTCAAGGAAGCTATCAAAATATTTGAATTAGTGAAGCACTCTGGAACATCAACATTGTAAGCTTTGCTTGTGTTCTAGATTGATGCAGTCATGTAGGTTTAGTAGATGAGAGCCGCACATACTTCACATGTCTGTAACCCTAATTGCATTACATATATAGTTGATCATTACGTGTGCATGATTGACCTTTGTGCCCATGTTGGCTATCTTGAGGAAACCCTAAAATTTATTACTGAGATGCTAGTTAAACCTTTGGTTCCTATGGATCATATATGAATATAGGTTGAATATTCCCATAACACTACTTTTTTAGTTTGATCCTAAAAATGCTGCAAATTATTTTCTTCTCTAAAAAATCTATGCAGAAGTGGGTAGGTGTGGTGAGGTTCAAATAGTAAGGAGATTGATGAAAGATGGAGGGATTAAAAAGATACCTGCATGTAGTTGGATTGAAGGGTATAAAATGGTACATGATTTTTTGTGTAGGAGATAGATCACATCCACAAACATGGGAGATCTATGCAAAATTAGATAAATTAGCTTGGAAAATGAAGGCACCAGGGTATTTCCAGATTCAAGACTTTTACTCAATGCTATGGAATAGAAGAAAAAAGAATCATTATCTACCACCATAGTGAAAAGTTAGCAATTGCATTTGGTTTGTTAAACATGGACCCTAGTACAACTATTAGAGTTGTTAAGAACCTTTAAGTATGTTCTGATTTTCACACTGCATCTAAATTCATCTCCAAGATAGTTGTGAGAGAAATTGTTTTGAGAGATGGGAACCATTTCCATCATTTTAAATAGGGACAATGTTCTTGTGGAGAATATTGGTGATGCTAAATGAAACAATCTGAAAAATAGGCTTACACTATAATAATGTGCACTAAATCAAATATCCAGTAATAATGAAGGGGCATCCATCAAAGCATAAAAATAGGAATTTTTTTGTCATATGTTGTAGTTACAAGTGCCCTACTAGACATACATGAAAATGTTGAAGCAATATACACAAGAAAAGAGAATTATTTAAAAAAAATACCTCAAAAAAATGTGATATTTCATTTTATAATTTAACTGCGATACCACACCATTTTGACATGATCCTTGCAGTGATGCAGGATGTTACCGCTACACCACGTCGTTATTGTTTGAATTTTATGGTAATGTGAGATGTTACCGCTACACTGCACCATTATTGCTTGGCCTTCATAGTAATGTAGGATTTTACCGCTATACTGCACGATGTCTTCTTGGCTCTTGCGAGGATATAGGAGAAGTATTTGATTTACCACCATACTGCACATTTATTGCTTGGCCTTCACGATAATGCAGGATGTTACTGCTATACCACATCGTGTCTTCTTGGCTCTTGCGATATGGTGGTATTATGAAACTTGTCACGACCATCTACTACCTTGACACAATAGTCTTATTAAACTTGTCAATATTTATGGGCACCTTTTAAATTACATTTAGATCTATAAGGAAACTATCCTATAGGGATGAAAATCCCAAGAAACATGACAATGGTTACACCAATAAATAGTTAACTAGAAACCATGAATTTTCAATGCATAATGGAGAATATACAGAGAGTTAAGTCAGTGAGAAAACATCCTTGGAGAATTGTCATCAAAATATGACAATCTAAGAGTTCATAGTAGAAAATCATATACCCTCAAAGACCTAACAGTCATAATAGACCTAGTGATAGCTTTCAGAGTCATAAGTCTAAATTCATAAGAGAATAGATGCAAGAGAATTAAAAGACACTAAGATGCAAGGGCGGTTGGTAGAGTTGAAGAATCAGACCTGTAGTGAGAAGGAGAACAAAGTAATTTACAGTCAAGAGCATCATGGCAGTTTCTCAAGTGACTATATTTGGGCAAGGAGAGAACTTAGTGACAAAATTACCATCAAAATAATAAGGATACTCAAAACCCTACCAAACCCTAGGGCCCTTTTCATCACCTTGTAGAGATCTCAAACATGCATGGAAATATTTCACAGAGACTAAAATCATCTCTATTTTTGATGATCACAAAAAGTAACAAAAAGTAACCAAAATTTAGATTTACAAGTGATGAAAATAAGTACATGGAAAGTATATTATTCTATTTAAAAAAAAAAAAAACTTAACCATTAACTATCCAAGACAATCTAACAAAATATAAATATACAATGAAATATTATGATTAACAAAATGATAATTTTAACAGTTATCTTAAGGTAGATTTTTTTTTTTTTGCAAGTGAAAAATAACACCCTTAGATTATTCTAAACAAATAACATTTTCATTTACATCATTTTCAAGCAACAATTTTTTAGATTCGTCCAGCTGTACAAAAATCAAATCAAATTTGCAACGATCTCAAAGATCTAAAGGTTTAAAAATATGATATTTTTATATCTATATTTTTGGGTGTATCCTAAAAACTTCATCATAGAAGGATGTGTCATCACCTCATTTAGACCTGGATATGGAACTGCATTTGTTGTTTCCATAGAATCCAAAATAGGCCTAACAAATTCTGGAAGAAATAACCTTGTAAACACGCAAAAGGAAAAGCTAAATCAATAGTAATTTACTAATTTTAATTCAACTTCCCTGTAATCATTTTAAGTACCTGATTCTATTGTAATTTAAAGATTTATAATATGAATTTTAGTTATTCAAATAGCTTAAATAATTTTAAATTATAAAACTGATAAATAGGCTTTAGAAATTACAAAAAAATCCACTTCTAAAATTTTAAATATCTTTATTGTACTCTATTTACCATTGTTAGAGAGTTGCAAACTGTGAATTGTCCTCTGTCCTATAGGAATGAGAAAGGAAGAACACTCTCAAATAGTGATTGAATCATAACAAATAGTCCAAAAACAATGAAAGTTATTGTCAAATGGTGACAAATATCTGTCCTCTAAGTCATTTGCACATGGTGATTGAGAACACAATGAGTAAGAATTAAAAGAGCACTGGATCATAGAACTACAAAATGGTCATGAGTTATGCAATGAACCTCACTTTTCTTTTGATCAAAAAGGAGATCAAGATAATAACCAACATACTAATGTGCATAGAGAATGTTCATGGAGTGCAAACTTCCTTACAAAGCAATTACCACAACAGAGTTTGAGGTGAACTGAACCTGCTATTTTATGTTGATATGGATATGTTCTAACCTGTAGTTAATTTTTGTAGCATAACAGATAGGATAAATAGTCACTCATTAACCATTGTTTCAAATTCTAAATTACTATACCTTATTCTAGGAGAAAATCACAAGGGGATTCTATACATAAGACACCATTGTTTCAAATTAAAAATTACTGGCTCTTTCCTAATTGTTTTCTTCATTTATTTGATCTAAGACATCCTGTTGTATAGAAGATGCTCTCAAAGTCATAGTAAAATATTTTATTCCAAGGTGACTATTCATAATCTTCCCATCATAACAATGAACAAAAGCATCAGTCATTAACCCAAACTCTGCAAGAGTTTCATCAAATTCTACTTTTCCATTCTCTTTTCCATTCTAAAATTTATTCCCAATTTCATCCATGAAGAACTTCCCCAGCCTATAGACCCTTCTATTAGCCATAACTTTACCAAGTGTCGAGGATAGTTTTTACCCAAGCAACAATTGAAAAATTTTGGTCTTACTAGATATTTTGATCTAGTAAGGCCAAATTTTGTTAATTGTTGCTTAGGCAAAAACTCGAAGCTATCCTCGACACATGGTAAATTTATGGCTAATAGCAGGGTCTACAGGCTGAGGAAGTTCTTCATGGATGAAATTGAGAATAAAATTTAGAATGGAAAAGAGTGGAAAAGTAGAATTTGATGAAACTCTTACAAATTTTAGGTTAATGGCTGATGCATTTGTTCATTGTTATGATGAGAAAGATTTTGAGCAGTTATCCTAGAATAAAGGATTTTACTATGATTTTGAGAACATATTATATATAGCAGGTTGTCTTAGATCAAATAAGTGAAGCAAGCAATTGTGAAAGAGCCAAAAAAATTGAATTTGAAATATTGGTGTCTAATGTATAGACTACCCTCTGTGATTTTCTCCTAGAATAAGGTATATCAATTTAGATTTGAAACAATGGTATATGAACAATTATTTAGCCTATCTGTTATGCTACAAAAATTAACTATAGGCTAGAATATATCCATATCAGCATAAATTACAAAGTGCAATTCACCTCAAACTCTGTTGTACCTGAGTATGACAGTACCTGAGCTTCTAGTGTTTCTAGATGAAACCTATAGCGAAAAAATGTAGTCTTCATCTGAAGGAACCATCTTTGGAGCTCTTCCTTGAAATGAGGGTTGAAAATATTAGAAGAAAAGAAATACCATAATTCTAAAGTAACAATTTGTATCAATCCAAATGTCAGAAAGTATAATTAAAAAGACAAATCCTTACAATTGGACCTCAAATTGGACCAAGCAGATTTATGATTTTATCTTTAGAATGTAGGAACTTTCTCTGTCGGAGCTTCATAACCTCAAATTGGATCTCAAATTTGACCAATAGAATTTATTATTTTATCTTTAGAATGTAGGAACTTCCTTTGTCGGAGCTTCACAACCTCAAATTGGATCTAAAATTGGGCCAATAGATTTATGATTTTATCTTTAGAATGTACAAACTTTCTTTATCGAATATCAAAGATCTCAAATTGGATGTGAAATTGGGCCAAAAAATTTATGATTTTATCTTTAGAATGTAGGAACTTCCTTTGTCAAATATTCAAAAATTCCTATACTCAGGTTCTGCTTCCAAACGAAAACACCCGGAAGTGTTTCAGGTTGATTGAAAGTACTCTCCAACTTGGTTATGTCATTGATAGAAATCCAAGTTTTCCTAAACCATCCATACCCGAATGTTGCATGACAATCTATTCTTCCTACACATAAAAATTCCACATATTAACCCCTTCTAAATAAAACATTTAATCATCATAAAACCATAATTAATAAATCATTTCAGTTTCAAAAAGAATCCGATGTCATTTACTATAAAAAAAAAAGTTGTATAAATCACAAAAAATCCATGAATCCACATAAATGTAGCTTAAAGCAAGTTTACAAGATGGGTTTCAACATAAGAAGCTTTATATTGCAGCTCTCAATGAATGCATTATAAGAAGAAAACAAAATTCTTCACACTCGAAGTAATGCAGTCAAATATTTATTCCAAAAGTATGTTAGTAGGAGTTAACTAAAAGAAATTACCTCTTGCTGCAATAAAGAGCCTATAACTCTGGTTGATATGTAGAGTGGTTGTGTTATATCAATTATGTAGTGCATTCAAGCACAACCCATGTTTAATGGGCTATTCTAGAGAGTGATCAAGATTTTATAAACCTTATGAATGTTACTTAAAAGTGTACAAATTAAACTACAAACCAAGTTTGTTACATACTTGAATGCAATTTTGGGTTACCACAAACTATAATAATGTGATCTACTAATAACCATGCTATATAGGATACATTTCCCTGATCAGGTTTACATACCTCAATGATAAAACACAAGCTTCCCACACACTCTAGGATACAATCCAAGATCATACCACAACCCTATCAAGACAACTATTTTTTTGACCCAAGATTTAAGGTTTTTTTTTAATACCAACAAAAGCATTAGTAAGAGCATGACTAGGGTACAAACCCTAGGCCTCCTTAGAAACATAAACCATAACTCTAGTGGATTAGTGACATTGTAATACCAAAAATATTGAGACATTTTAGCTAATAACAAGCACACTATGTAGCTCAGTGACATTTGTAAATAAAATCTATGGTAAGAAGAATGATAGTCACTTGAGGTGTGATAGTCAAAAAGAGGTTGAGAAGTGAAAAGATAATAAAGCTCAAACCTTGCATAGTAAAGTGGAGATTTTAACAGTGAGTTTCCTTACCCCCTTGCTGACCTTAAGGATTTTTCAAATGCTATTGGTAGTGTTAGACAAGGAAAATGCAATCAGGGAATGACTGTCCAAATGAAGTAATAGTGGTAATCAGAGGTTCAATGTTTATTCTTATCCATTGTATACTAGAGGTAGTGGATTGCATGTTTGAGCATTGTTTTGAGACTCATCAAAGATGGGAGAATAGTGAATAATACCTTGTGGACTATGAAGTAGTGACAATAAGGTTGAAGGATCTTAAGACCCACAATACCATGAAACAATGAGTCCCCTTTAGTAAGTAAGTAGGCAGTCTATAGGGCATAGTTTGATTTTATAGAAGGATGCTCATGAAAGGAATCTTCAAGTGACAACAAGTGAGTTGTTTGAGATTGCAGCTGAGGGTGCAATATCTAGTCTTAAAGGAAGCTAACAAAGCAATAAATGTGCAAGAAAATCAAATCATACACAACAAGCAATTCACAATGTTATCTTGCATAATGCCTTGAGTTTGAAGACATAAATCTCATTATATCTTGATGAAAGTAGTGACCTTAATGGTCAATCACTGGAAACCATGATTTTAAAAAATACTATTGTGCTTATGGAGGTAGCATTTTAAGCAAGGCAATGAGTGGTGGTTTGGAACAATGGCAAGTATGAAGGACTTGTTTTATATGCATACTATGTAGTCTAGCTTAAGACAACATTCTTAGAAGAGATTGAAGGTGGATTATGGAACTCAAGGGTTACCATGATAAGGATTAAAGAAAATACTAAGATCTATTTAAAAGCCACTATCATGAAGATATTAAATATTTTACATGCAAAACCCTAGCAGTTGGAGTAATGAATACAATGCCAAAGAGGACAGTGTGTTGGGGAAGATTTAGGAGATCTCCACATTATCTAATCATAAGCAAATACATCATTTATTTATTTTTTTAAATTAGAAGAAATCATTCTAAACCCTATATAGGATACATCGATACTTCAAAAGCATCTGATTTATTTTTTTAAATTAAAAGAAATCATTCTAAACCCTATATAGGATACATTGATACTTAAAAAACATTTGATTTATTTTTTAAAATTAAAAGATAATTCTAAACCCTATATAGGATACATTAATATTTCAAAAGCATCTGAAGGAATTTGATCATTCTAAACCCTTTATAGGATACATTGATACTTCAAAAGCATCTGATTTTTTTTTTTAATTAAAAGAAATCATTCTAAACCCTATATAGGATACATTGATACTTCAAAAGCATCTGAAGGAATTTGAGATTATGCAAATATATGTCAATTAAATACTTGGATTAGAAATAGTAGCACAAACAATGTAACCCTTGTTGAGCATAGTAGGAATGAGATAAGAAACAATGAATCCTATGCCTCATGTCACACACATCTCCTTACCATTCTCTGTCATTCTTTACTGAAACACTTCTCCATTTTGGCAGGCTACTCCTAAAAAAAAGGTTTTGACGAAGGTGGTAGAGTATCTTTATTAAAATGAAAATTCTATTTTGGTGGCTATGCCTAAAAATAATAAATCAACAAAAGATTTAGAGTATGTTTATTAAAGTTTTATAGTATTTTTGTGGGCTATATTCTTGACTCCTTAAATGATTTATTCAAATGGATTGTGACTAAATAAATGACTAACTATTTAGTCATTTTTATTTGTGTGACTAAATAAATTTTAGTCAACAACCAAATTAGTCATTTATTTACTCATTTATAGCTGAGTTGCAAATAATTAGTAGAATTTAGTCATTTTTAGTTGTTGTGACTAAAAGTTTTAGTCACCTAGTCATTTATTTGCCAAATTCTACTAGTGAAATATTTTGTACATGTAAAACTTCAATATATTCATAGTGCGTTTCATTTCAAATTATTGTAGGAAATAGTACATGTTACTAATGAATATTTAAGTGGGTTTGAATAGTTGATGACATAGGAGTAGATCAGAGATGTGTCACATGGCACTCTTTCGGCCATTGACTTTGGCCCAAACACATTAGTATAGTTTTTTCTACATGTAAAACTTTTTTATTGTACATGCACATCCTTTAAATCATAATTAATTAAATACATAATAACTTATATCTTGATATTACTTTTAGTTTTGCAGTGTACTCCAGATGTGACTAATGCCACACCTTTTACCATGACGAGTTCCTCTCAATCAATTATCTCAATTGCATCACCTATTCAAGTATATGGTTTTTTTATATCTAGTAGATCTATATAAGTTTGTAGATATATATGTAGATATATGTTAGTTTATTTTTTTTGTCAACAATTATATATTAATTTTATCATTTTAATTTTTCTTCTTGTAGAGTATGCCACCATCCACATTTGTGGATCCAGGATCAAGACAATATGGTAGGATTCTTGACTGTCCTAAGGGACCATCATTTGTTGAACGTATGGCAACGAAAGAAAACATTCTTGAGGTAATGAATAATTGAATTAGACTTTAATTTATAGTTTAGTATAGTGATTAGATGTGATTTTGAAAGTTATAAAAAATAATAGATAACTTTCTTTTTAGTAGTTTAAGTTATTTACAATTGAGAGCTAATTAATCTAATTTGTGGTTCAAATTGTTTTTGTGTAGACATCTTCTTAGCCATTAGGTAGCTTGAAGAGGCTATGTTTTTGTGATCCCCCAAAAGATTAGGATTTTATAGACATGGAATGATGAGGGTGCAAACACGAGACACAAAAATACACACACAAATCAGAGAATCTTATTATATTCAGAATGATGAACTTCTTACATGCAGAGGATCTCAAATCCCTGCATTTTGCATTACATGCAAATTATAGAAAGAAACTACATAAATTTCCCTTTTCGCAGTATGCGATCTTCTTTCCCCAAAAACTACCCAAAAGAAATAGAAACTCACCCATAAATAGCCCATTTCTCCGTTTGGAGCCAAAAACGACATTCAAATTATGCACCAACTTCTGGAAGTCCTAACTTAAGATCTAACCGTCGGATTTTCAATCATAATACCTTTTCAGAAAGCTCTTGCGAAAATGAAGTGCTAGAAATTGGGGCCTAAAGGTTAACCACTTTCATTTTCCACCAATTTTCGGGCCCATTCGGAGCCTCTAAGTACCTCAAAATTAGCTCCGAAGATTTTACAAGGCAAAAAGCATAAATTGAAACTTGAATAACTTTTGAACCGGGAATGATCTTGATCTGATTCTTTCGCCAAAGTGCTTATCTTTCTGTCCTAAAGCTTCCCATAAATTTTTGTCCTCTCATGCCTTCAAATTCAAACCTGCTAAAAATAGCAGTTGAGCAGAAAAAACAGAAAAACAGTTCTGAAAGTTGGAAACTCTTCTTTGACAAAAAGGGTATCTAGAAATGCAAAAACATCAACAAAAAAAGGTAAAGATATTTTGGGTCATGCAAGATTTCTCTTACACCACTAGATGCTCTTGCATCATGGAATAGCTATTTGAGATATACAGTGTATATATATAGACTAGATGAGATGACATATACCACATTTTGTAAATATTGTTTTGAGTTGGGATATATGCCAAATTTGTATATGTAGATACATAATTACTTTACACTTCTATATATAAAAAATGATGTTTATCATATTTGTTCATTGTCTACATGGTTTCCTATCTTGAAACTTAAAATTTGAATGTATAATCACTTTATAATGGTTGAGCTATGATGGAAAACATGTTATATCTAAATATTGATTTCTTGCAATCTTGCACTTTAATAGTTTATGAATTGCATAGATCATTGGTACTCATGTTATAATATTGTTAAATTTGGTTGCCTTGGGCAACTTCACCAAATTTTATCCCTTTATCGTTATTTTCTATAGTTGCAACCATAGCAGCAAAATTGAAATGCATTTCCATAACATAGAGATATAGAGAGCAAAAAAATAAAGAGTTCAAGTAATGAATTGTAGAAAATAGATTGTTGTAGTTTATATTCATATCACTGATTACATTGCATTACACATCTTTCAAACTCAAAACATTACTTCACATTGTATAACTAATAACTAGATGCTAATAGATGACAAAATTTCAATTACAATATAGTTTTTACAAAGTCAACCCATATCTAATAACTAGGAGCAACTGCCAATTATATTTTCTTGTCATGGCATTCCATGAGACCACATTTCTTTGAGGCATTTTGGAAAATAGTTCACTACGTTGTCTATACTACCACATTTTTCATACATGTCTACCAAAGCATTTTTCATAGAGATATAAAGAGAAAAAAAAAAAAGAGTTCAACTGATGAATTGTAGAGAATCGATTGTTGTAGTTTATATTCATTTCATTGATTACATTGCATTGCACATCTTTCAAAATCAAAGCATTACTTCACATCACATAACTAATAACTAAATGCTAACGGATGATAAATTTGTAACTACAATATAGTTTTTACAAACTCAACCCATATCTAATAACTAGGAGTAGTTTCCAATTGCATTTTCTTGTCATGGCATTCCATGAGACCACATTTCTTTGAGAAATTTTGGCAAACAGTTCACTGCATTGTCTATGCTACCACATTTTTAATACATAAGGGTACCAAAAAAGAGGAAGAGTAATAGATTATTTAAATATTTGATTACCTCCACATGTTGAATGTTGAACGCTCAATTTGAGAATACACATGATTATAAGCTCTCTTGAATGAATTTACATTTGACATTTTTTTTTTGAACTCTTGTAATGAAGTGGGCAGCTATTTTTTTTCTTCAGAAGAAGCTCAAATTAATGAAAAATGGTATAAGAAGCACTGCATAATATTTTTTGAGAAGAATTGTTTGAAAAAATGCCTCAAAGAATTGTGGTCTCATAGACAAGGCAATAAAGATGAAAAGAGTATCTTATGATAGTCTTGAGGCATTGATTCTTTTGATTGATTAAAAACTTCAAACAGATCCCATATTACTTAATAAAATATATATCATTACAGTGTTTATTCAAAATTAATACAATCATCTTGATAAAAATCAATTTCACTCAGTGGTGCTAAACACTCTATACAAACTATATGAGTGATGCAACCATCAAACAAAACCATTACAACTCAATTCAACATTCATGCCATTAAAACCTTCAAGCTTAATAACATGTCACTAGATCCTTCATGTAAAAGGTATAAAATCATCATGCATAAGAATCACTATCTTTCAACCATGATGCATAAACAAGAACATTATGTACACCATAGGGGTTTGATGCAACCTTCAAAAAAAGTCCTTACAACTCAATAAGATACACATTCATTAGATTGCTCATGTGAAATATATACAATAATCATGATCAACAAATAAGACATCACTCAACCATGATGCATGAACAAACACTATATATGCACACCATATGAGTGTGATACATCCATTAAACAAACCAAATACAACTCCATGACATGCATGTTATTTGACCTTCCACATGCAATTTGTGTTATCATAATGTACAAAAATAAATGTTGCTAACCATAATACATGAATAAGAAAACTAGGCATACCATATGGGCTTGAGGCACACTAGTCATAATGCACACTTTGCACAAAACCAATAACACTCATATGGTATTGTCATATATGTCAATCAACCTTGACCGACACCAAACTTGCTAGATGAGTTTGATGCAATCTTCAAATAAGAATATAAAATGTAATAAAAATGTAATGCAACCTTTCAACAAAACCCAAAATACAACAAAATGATATATCATCAATTCCTTCATGAAAATTTCATACAGTCACATAGAAGCATCAATGCCACTCAACCATAATGCATGAACAAGAAAATTTCAAAAAAATCCATACATAATAATTTGTAACCATCAACTCAAATCCAACAAGTTAGTGGCATATATGTTATTAAAACTTTCACTCAAAAATTCATAATCAACATGCATTAATAAACACACTAAGCACACCATAATGAACACTAGTTATGATGTATACTTAACAAAAAATTTAGAATCAGTAGGATGTTGTCATATATGCCATTCAACCTAACACAATTGTTGTACTCCGTTTGAACAATCAAAGAAGAGTCAATTCCATTCAATTATGATGCATAAACAAATACAATAGACATGGCATAAAAGTTTGATGTATGATAGAAATATAATCTACACCATTTAACCCCAATACATTAGTGCACTTGAAACTCAATGGCATACATGACATTAGACCAAACTGACATGTCATTAGACCAAATTGACTCATCATGAAACTCAATGGCATACATGCCATTAGACCAAACCAACATGCATGCAATGTAAAGATGCAAGGTGGCATAACTTCCATTTTTTTCATTTTGAGACCAAACCGATAGTTCCAACACATTTGGATGGGTGGGTTTATGCTAGGCAAGGTCTTGTTTTACACCCAAATAGGCCGAAATAGTCTGATCTACATTGTATCGACGAAGTCTCTTAAGAGACCAAAGTACAAAAAGGCAACAAATTTTGATGACCTATTACTTGAAAATCATGACACTTAAAAGCATTATGTTTGAGGCTACGGTAGCACCTAGGGTCCCTCTATAATAAAATCTCCCATTTTTTGAGATCTCTAAGGCATTTGCTTGTGGTGTCAAGTTTTCAGTTGATGGGAAAAGCGTCAGATGCATGTAAAGTTGCAAGGTGGTGTAAATTTCATTCTATTCATCGTGCAATCAAATTGACAGTTCCAATATATTTGGATGGGTGGGTTTATCCTAGGAAAGGTCCTTTTTTCACACCCAAACATGCTGAAATATTCTGAGCTACATTGTACCTGTGAATTATCTTAAGAGACCAAAGTGAAAAAAGACAACAAAATTTGATGAGCTATTACTCAAAAACTGTGGCACTTACAAATTTTTTTCTAAGGTTATGGGATCACCTTGGGCCCCTATACAATAACATCTCTTAGTTTTTTATATCTCTAAGGTGTATTCCCATGGTGTCAAGTTTTTAGTTGATGGAAAAAGCATTAGATGAATGCAATGTAAATTTGCAAGGTGGTGTAACTTTCATTTTGTTCATCATGCAAAAAAACCAACAATTCGAACACATCCGCATGGGTGGGTTTATGCTAGGCAAGGTATTATTTCACACACAAACATGCCGAAATATTCCAAGCTACATTGTACCGACAAAGTCTCTTAAGGGACCAAAGTGTGAAAAGGCAACAAACTTTGACAAGCTATAATTCAGAAATCCTTAAACTTAAAACATTTCATTTGAGGATATGGGATCACGTAGGGCCCCTCTACAATAACCTCTATTGGTTTTTGATATCTTTGAGACGTTTTCCTGTGGTGTCAAGTTTTCAATTGATGGAAAAAGCGTCAAATACATGCAGTGTAAAGTTGCAAGGTGGTGTAACTTTCATTTTGTTCATCATGTGACTAAACTAACAATTCCAACACATTCAAATGGGTAGGCTTACACTATGAATTAGTGAATAAGTGAAATATGTACTCATCATTCAAGAATTTATATCAAATATATGATTTACTTAATCCTCAAGTTGATATATTTAATGGAGATTTCCTTAAATTGAGTCCTGCTACTGCTATCTTTGTCCCTGATGATCTTAAACTCATATAACTATTCAAAATAACTTCTATGAGTACCATATTCGCATGACATCCTAACCCCTATAAGTTTGAAATACCTCTACACTCATTCTTCTCATTGTATAACTCCCTTGGAGTTAAAAATATTTCAGAAGTAGTTCACAAAACTGAGATTTCTATCTCAAAGGATGTGTCCTTGCATAAGATGGAAAGAGGGGATGAATTTTAGAGAAGGACTATACAAAATTGTTCTTGCTTACCTCACATACCCATACTTCAATATATCAATAGATAAATGTCATGAAATAGTTAAAACTCTTTTAGGTTCATCTAATTATGAAATCATAGAGACCATGACAATTTCATATATTCTGACACTTAAAACATAATTGCAACTAGACCTTCCTTTGTGCATTGGGAAAATCATAACAAGAGGATTTTAATACAAATATTTGATTGAAACAATCCAAAGGTGAGATTTTCATTAGCAACTAAATTTTCAGTTATACTTTCAAAGGGGATATTATCAAAAAATCCAGACCTTGTTGTAGGGTTATGTGAGATTTTGAAGATGGGGTACATTTTAGAATTTGACAGTGAACTTGTAGATGACTTGCTCCAACAAAAAAAAATGTAGCTCTTTAAAGAGGACGAGCATTTCCTTTTGTTCCAAGGGCTTCCAATATTTTGCATGCCTAGTAGGACATGCACTTGTTTTCTATTACACTTACAACTAGTAATGATATGACTTGAGTATAAGTGGGCATGAAAGTCCAACTAGGTTTTGCAAATTGTAAAATTCAGCTTTTGATGTAATATAATTACTACAACTCTTGGCATATTATATTACAATTTGTCAATCCCTACTCTCTTTTCTTTTAAAAAAAATTGGTTTTTAAATTAAAATTTGATTTGTCAATATGTAAAGAGGAATCAAAACTACCAATTTCCATTTTCACACCAATGTCCTTCTTTGAAATAGAGCACAAGAACTCAAAATCTTTTAAGCTACAACAAGAATTTTATTTGCATTTGATTGATTATAGACAAAATGAGTAGACAATTTTAACGTATTTCTCTCTCCAATTATTTTCTTGAAAATATTAAATAGCATCGATCTTGAACAATTAAAGCTAGTCTGTATTATTTTTAGACATTAAGTGATAAACAAAAGAAGCTTTTACCACCCAATTACTACTTTGGCTACTTTATCTCAAAAAATTTGATTGCTTACAAGGACAATGTGTAAACCAATTTTTTTGATAGAGATTGTAGAAACTTAAATAGTCCTGATTGGCATTGCACATCTTTAATTTTCTTACTAACATCATTTCTTCTTAAATCAACTCTATTCTAATTATTTAATTAATTATAATAGAGCTGATTTAGGAAAAAATGATGTTAGTAATTAGATTCAGATGCATAATGTTGATCAAGACTATTTAAGTGTCTACATTTTTCCCCTCTTTGAAGCAAGGTACCTATTACATTGGTTCAAAGACTGACATTTATCAGGATTAATGCTGCTGTCAAGATCAAAATTCAAAAATTTATTAATTTTTTGGATGCCTCACTACTGCCCCAATGGAAAGAAATAGGCTAGTACAAAGATGTATGAAAAAAAAATCAATTAATAAAACTATAAATAAGTCCACAAGAGAAAAAAATCAATTTGATTGAAATCTCAATGGTTTCTTAAACAACACTTGTCAAATCCCCTATTGTTTTAAGAAAATTTGTAAAGTATTCACTAACTAGAGAAAATTTTCCTTGAGGCTTCTTCATGGTACGCCCTCTTGATGTTATACAATGATATATGTCAATAAAATTATACAATATATCCAATAAAGTCATACAAGCTTACTACAAAAGAGCCATATGGACATAAAATGTCACATATCGATTGTACAAAACATATGTTGAAATGCCATGTAGGCACACAATAAACAATCCTAATACATAGTCATTTCCCACTAGGGGAAGGAAATATATCATGTGTTTCCTTTGCAGTCGACTAGATGGATTTTTTGTTGATTCTTTTATCTTTTGAATGTGCCCGCTAGTCCTCTCTTCACTCATCTGGAGATGAAATTGATAAAATAAGAAGTATATACATTAATATATATAAATTGAATTGTGGAATGGAATATAACAAAATAATCACAAACAAATAATCATCATGCTGTCCCACAAAAGTAGCATGTTGACGATCTAGAGTGACAAGCACCTATATCAACCATCAAGATAGAAATTAAACTACATACAAGTATCATGAATGTTTTTCAAACATAGATCATAAAAGAGCAAATATAAAGTCAAATTTACTAAACTATCACATACCTTTGCCAAAGGATCATAACTAGCTATTGTTGCAGCAACTCCATGGTCAATCGTGCCACACACATCACAATATACATAGAATAACAAATATATATGATCATTAGTTTTTTATCACTTTCATTAGTTTCTTTATTTAACTAAATATACTTAGAATAATAAATCTATATTATTCTTTAAACAACCCAAATGATAATGAAATGGAAATGCAAACTAGAAAAGATTCTTAGAATAAAAAATATACATTATTCTAAACAACCTAAATGATGATGAAATAGTAATGCAAACTAAAAAAGATGCTTATAATAAAAAATCTATATTATTCTAAACAACCTAAATGATGAACCTTAGCAGATCAAGCAATTTAATTATTATGAATATTAATCAAAATAAGATGAAAAATACCATAGCTATCCCAAACAACAAATGATTTTCTACTCAAGTGTTCCTGAAGGGTCATCTCTTACCTTCAGAGTATCGAGTAATGTTTCATGATCAACACTACTAATTTTCCATAGTTCCTTTGTTCTTGGTTTAGCATGATGTCTCAATAAATTAACATTTGTTGTTATAACAAGGTGTGAATACATCAAAATAGTTTTGTGTTTCTCATAGTCTTCAAATGTAGGTATGCTATTCTTTATAATTGTTGGTGTAAATAAAGTCTTGTACCTAGTTAATTCATTACTAGGGGATTTATTTACACATGTTAAGTTTACTTAGGTCATAGGAAGGAATCTTTCTAGAAGGTGTTAGTTGTCATTAGTTGTTATCTTATCTTTTGACGTGTAACACATGTGAACCTAGGTAGTTGTGAATAGTTGTCTCATGTCATATGATTAAGACACTTGTCATAATCCTATGGAATCTTGTATCTCACCTTGGCTATATAATCAAGGGTTCTCTCTCATTTGTAAAACATAATCATATCATTGAATCACATTGATTAGAATATAGTTTATTCTTGTCACATTCTATTCTCTCTCTTTGTGATTTTCATTTGGTCTCAAGATCTTGGCAACCATAGCCAATTCTAACATGGTATCGAAGTGGGTTGGGTTCCATTAGAAATTCTTTTTCTGAAGAGAGAGATGGTAAATCAGAGCTTGCTAGTGCAAATCTAAGCTCACCATTGCATCCAGAAGGTTTGACAAAGTCAATTTTGCCTTTTTTTTGGTCCAAATTGGACATACGAAGCCAAATTTATGAGGGTTTGAAGTTGAAGAGTGGTTGCCAGATTCAAAAGGTAGCTACATATTTGGAGAATTTTGGGTCAAATTCGACCTTGTCATCGTGTCCAGAAGGGCCAAATACCCTCAAATCGACTATCAATTCATTGAATTTGGAGCAATTGTTCGGTGAGACAAAAAAAATTGTCCAAGGAGCCATACGGCCCCCAAGTTGCCATCATTGCATATGGTACAATTTCAAAAAATATATAATTTATTTGATTTGTAAAAAAAATGATTTTTTTTTAATTAAAAAATATAGCAATCACTATATTATTTCTTTGGAATTTTTTTGTTAAAAAAATAAAAAGAAATTAAAATAGAGGAAGGTACTTTATGGAGTACCTACGCAGAGTAGGTACTGACCCTGCAGGTATGCAGTATAGCGTGGGCTAGCATCCCCATGTGGCATCCACGTAGGCACCCACAAGCCCCCACAAACCAACCATTAGATAAAGAAATCTGGCATTGGTTAAATAAATTGACGGTCAACGAAAAATTCAATTGACGGTCAACTGAGAAGAAATCCAAGCAGCTAATATAAGATTTTGGAGAATATTTTAAAGATTCCACCAAGATTCCACAATCAGCGAGCAAAAGGAATATACTGGGGTCTCATGAAATATTCCGGTAGTTGAAGAATATTTCGATAGGGGAAGTGAATTTTCTCTTGACGGGCGGGAAACTGTCAAATTTAAATGAGCATTTTCTGACATCAACTTTGCATCAACATGACATCAGCAGAGCCTTAAGGAATATTTCTACCCCTCCCATTTGCATTTTTAGTTTTGAAGTCAATTTTCAAATAGTAATAACTTATGCTCACGACCTCCTTTTTGCTAGATTTTTTTTTGATTTGGGGCACAATTGTGTGCTCTTTGTAGTGGTACATATGGTTTTTGGTTTTGATTTTGGTGTTTCTAGAAATTGTAGATTCTCATAGGTGTTGTTGCTTCGTCCTTATTTTGGGAACTTCGGGAGCTCATATCTTGCTTGTACGGTAATATTTTTGGGTGTAATTTTTTTTGAAAGTGCATAATTTTTTGTGTACTTAGTGGTATGGTCAGATTGATCTCATTTTGTACCAAATTTTTTACTTGATTATGTGGCCTATTTTGGCATCTGTAAGCACTAAGATCAAGTCTAGCTTGTTGTTTTTGGCATCTAGCAACTATAAATGCACTAAATATAAAGTGAAAAATCAGATATTGTTTGGGGGGTTTCTTGATTGAGTGATTTGGGGGGGGGGGAGTCTCTTGGTGCATTTCTTTGATCTGTTTGCATGTGCTCTCTTATTTTCATGGATCATTCTAAGGTTCCTTTGCTCACATCATATAATTATTCAACATGGCATCAAAATGCATGGAGTACTCTAATGACTGAAGTTCACTCTCTATATGTTGAAGATAAGGTACCTGAACCTACAGATGCAAAGAAAAATTTAAAATGGATGATCAACCATACCAAATCTCTTGGGTGTCTTCATAGACTAGTCTCTCAAGATTTTTTGTTCCAAATTGAATCATGTAAAAATTCTAATGAAGCTTGGGACAAATTGAAAACATTGTATGGTACTATAGATGACGTAAGAGGCTATCAAATTGATAATGAACTAATGAGCCTTGATCCTAAGAACTTTGACAACATCCAAGACTACATCACTAAGGTTAATGATCTAAGAGAGAAATGCATTAAAGCATGTGGAATTGATAAGAAGGAAATTCAGTTGGTCTACAATACAATGAACAAACTTGGTCCTTATTATGCTTCTTTTGTTTCTATCTTTCATACTCATAAATTGACTATGGGGTCTGCATATACCACACCTTCATTTTCATCATTTTTTGAGATGTTGATACATGAGCAAAAAAATATTATCTCAATGGGTCTCATCAAGACTTCTAAATCTCAAGCATTGTTGGTAAAAGAATTAGAATTAGATAAGAAACAAAAGAAAGAAAATAATAATCCACATTTAGATCAAGCAATGAAAAAATCATCTTCCAAAGAGAATTCATCTAAGAAGGAGAGGCCTACTTGTGCATATTGCAAGAAGGATGGACATGAATAACACTATATTTATAAGAAGGATATTGATGAGTTGAAAAATCTTCTTAGAAAGAATCAAATTGATTTTCCTTCTAGAATTTTTGAATCTTCTTCTCTTTCTTCTTCAAAATAGTCTAAAAAGGGAAAAGGTCAAGCATCTACATCAAAATATAAAGGACATGCTCTTTGTGATCTTTCATGTCATGGATTAGGGAGATGGCTTCTAGATTAAGGAGCATCTCATTATATGGCATCTTCACAATCAATATTCTCTTCTTTTCAGCCTTGTACTATGTCTCCTATCTTTATGGGAAACAATACATACATGAGTGTAATTGGGAAGGGATCTATTAGTTTTGGGGAAAACACTTTCCAAGATGTCTTGTGTGTTCCTAATTTAATGAATAATATTATTTCAATATATTAGATCACACATGGTGGAGATGGGAGGACTGTGGAGTTCACACCCAATTCAATCATCATTTGAGACTTGGAAAGTAGAGAGATCATTGTTATTGGGGTGGTTGATCATTCATCCCAGTTGTATACCTTTGCAGATTTTTCTTTTGATGGTGATGTTGCTCCTTCGGCTATTGATTGTATGAACCATGATTCAGAGGAGACATTTGGATTTTTGAACTTGGGAGTTCTCACATCAGATCTAGTACTTGAGCCATGCATTCTATCTCCTCCACTTACTGTTGCAGTTGATGATGCTCATGATTCCACATTTTGGGTTCCTTATGATTTAATGTAGCAGGACATACATAGTCTTCCAAATATGGTTACTTTGGATGACTTCTTAAAGTTATTTCAGAATTTTTTGTGGAGTCTCATCTTGTAGATTTTGGGGACATCATCGATAACATTCTTCTCTTTGATGAAGATGATCCTTCTTCAGTTGTTGTGAGGGAACACCTTGAACCTCTTGTTCATTCTCTACATGATCATTCTTTGCAGTTTGACATGATTGTAGATACTTTTGGATAGCATTTGGATGAGGATTCTTTGTCTACATATGGGATATCATTTCCTTTGGATCATGTTCTACATTCATCTCTACTAGATTTTGGATTGTACTCTTCAATAGTGTGGCCTAGAATGCCTGCTTGGAGTGTGTCAAATTTCAACATCAACATGGAGACACTTGAGCATGCTTCAGAGACATCATCATCCATCATCCATATTCCTGACATCTTGCATACATTCATGGTTTTGTTTCTTCCTAAGGGGAGGAACGTTGTTTGACGATATTGGATCATCTTTAGCATTCAATGTTGAGCTTCTACCATCATTGCAGGAGAATCAACATTGAAGGGGGGGCTTCCTTGTCTCTCTTCTTCTTCTCTCTTATGGGGTCTCTTTTTCCTCACATGGGGTTTTGGCCTTCTCATTCTTCATTGAGAGCATTTCATTTTTTGTATTTCATCTCTCTTTTGGGTAGGATTTTTGTCCCACTGGGTTTTCTCCTTTTCTCCATTTGTGAGAGATTTCATTTGCATATGTACATGGGTACCTAACATGGCCTAGTAGCTAAGACCCATCCTTGAATCTTTGTTTCATTTGCATATTAATCTGATACTCCCTAAGTTTCACTTAAGGGGGGGTGTTGGTGTAAATAGTCTTGCACCTAGTTAATTCATTACCAGGGGACTTATTTACACATGTTTACTTAGGTCATAGGAAGGAATCTTTCTAGAAGGTGTTAGTTGTCATTAGTTGTTATCTTATATTTTTAATTTTAACACATGTGAACCTAGGTATTTGTGATTAGTTGTCTCATGTCATATGCTTAAGAAACTTTCCATAATCCTATGACATCTTGTATCTCACCTTGGCTATATAACCAAGGGGTCTCTCTCATTTGTAAATCACAATCATATCATTCAATCATATTGATAAGAATACAATTTATTCTTGTCACATTATATTCTCTCTCTTTGTTCTTTGCATTTGGTCTCAATATCTTGGCAACCATAGCCAATTCTAACAATAATCATATACATTCGCAACCAAGTTCTGACAACAACAACAAAACTGTAGGATACATGAACCCATCATCATCTGTCATTAGTTTTGTTAGATTCTTCTTTCCCTATACACATCGTTATAACCAATAGTTTGATCCCTCTTCATTCCCCTATGGTGCTACAACTACATATACATGTCCTAGCTATACAAGATTTGAAAGATGGTGGTAGTCAAGTGAACTTTCCATTTCATTTTCTAAAGAGGACTGTTCTACAGATAAAGGGGTTAGGTACTGTGGAATCTATGCATACACCCACTCACTTGAATCACATTGATCTCAATCACATTGAATACAATTTTGACAAAAATAAGACAACTCTCATGTCTATATGGTCCATATACCCACATCTGGGCTTCAAAATGAATGCATCTTTAAATATTCTCTAATTGTTTGAAATTCCAATTTGTCTCCCACAGTGCCCTCCTCAACCAACCAAAAGAATCTACACACTTGTAAATCAAGTGTCCCTCCTCATGATAATGCATAATTACACCAATCAACAATAGAGCATGCATCACTGAATGTTTCACCACCTATAATGCCCCGCCACACAAACCCCAAAGGACAACACAACTAACTAAAAATTATGGCACAATTTTATTTTTTTTAAAGATAAGACTAACGTGACATATGAATCATACAAACAACAACATCAAAGAATTTAATTTAATCCTACATCTAACCTAACACTATCCTTTGGGGTAACATGACTGCATTATGATTAAATATTCCCAACATGAACTAATCCCATAACAAGGGCTACCAACCACAAGTGTTTATTTTAAAACTATAGGATAAAGAAAATGAACATCATACATCCATACTTCATATAAAATATAAAACCACCAATGATAAAATAATAAACCCAAAGAGTACATCCATCACTTTTATTACATAAATGTACATCGTTCCAAGATTTACATAATTACATATATTTCCACATATAAAACACCATTTAAGAGGATAAAACATTAACCAATAAATACATATACCACATTCCATACATGGGGTAGAAAATTACACTGTTTACAAGTTTACATCAAGCTTCCCTTACAACAACGAGAATGATACCACAATTTACATAATAAGGTACAACTAATATGATTGCACCACAAAACTTCAATGTTGTCATCAAGCCTGGTGCAAGATCTAGATCCACTACATAAGGTACAACTCCATGCTCATGAACATCAACTGGGAACCCAATGGAGTGGATAGCACATTCCACCCAACCATGTGGAACCCTAAGGTCCACCCCTCATGCTAGGAGATGACAATAAGGACCCACTAGACAAACAATTGAGCATAAATAGGTTAACATGAATACAACATACAAGAGTAACAACAAAACATAAATAAAAACCGCTTCTAGAGGTACATGAACAACAAGGGAAAAAACAAACAAGGCATACAAGGTTTCTATAGGGAAGAGTGTCATCACATAGCTCGATATGGGTTACCCAATGCAGATCTTCCTAGGTTTTCAGACCCCATCTTGGGTTACCCTAGAAACCTCAACTGATTCCTAGACCCCATTCTCACTCATGCAGAATCAACATACCTTTCATGAAGACAAGGTAGTTGATCATGCCATTCTAGGCCTACTCATCTCATCTCAAGCCTAAACGAGCACTTGAGCCATGAGAGAGGCATCCATTATCTTATATTAATGTGAATACTACCCAACCCCCTAACTATTTATTTGGTTATCACTAAATTAGCACAAATCCCATATGGGTTACCCTAGAAACCACTTAGGGCTCCATCCCCCATGGGAAGCCACTCTCCCTACTAGCAACAAAAGACTCTATAGTCCACTAATTGGGTAAGCCAACTTGAACAACTAGCAAAACCATATAAATAAGCACATAAAGTGAGGCATGTAGCACCTCACACAAGATCACCATAATAACCAATTTCCATAGTACAAGGCTAAAACCCACATCAACATAATTGAGTAATGGAACAACAGTTCACAAAGAAGTCAACATGAAAATCAACAATAAGTAAACTCTTTCCCCAACAACTAGAAGACCCAAACATATCCAATCGGGTAAAGCCATTTTCAAAAAACCACAAGTCACATGCATGTACACATGAAGTGAGGCTTGAACCCTCTCGCATACCAAAAATCAACCATAATAATGACTAAGCAGTGAATGGATAAACCCTCATGAACACAATCATTAACACCAACCACTACCATGTGAAGCAACATGAAATTCATGCAAAAAATCATAGCTTGATTTGGGTTACCCAATGTAGATCCTCCTACATCCCAACCACCATTCTAGTTTACTTTGGCAGCCTCACCTAATCCCCGACCCCTATAAAAACTCATGCAAGTACAACCATACTCCCCCTAATCTCTAGAAGACCAACCAACCACTTTGCACAATAACTCCCCATCAAAGAAATGACAATATCATGATCATGAAAATACTATTTACAAATAACACTCACCATCAATAGTGCGACCATGAAATACATTAGTTCCCATAGCAAATCTGTTATTTATGACACATCACTTAACATCATCTCGTAGACATACAAGATCAAAAGTTAGGTAACTTCCAACCTATAAAATAACATTTATATATATATATATATATATAATTTCTCGAATCAATATTTCAAACAATTGAAGATAATCATCATTGTGCAGTTGTGTGACCAACTCTATAATATATACCCTACGACATTAATGACAACATTTCTATAATCTTGACAAAACATTTATCCTTCTCTCAAGTCTAATTACTCAATTTTAGGTTCAATTCCATAGATTATTTACTCCAAAAATTTTTACTAGAAATTATGTAAATTACACGACAACCCTCTTAAATACTTATAACCAATTAATCCCCAAACTTTCACCCCTAAAAAATATTAACTTTTCCTAACTCTCAATTGCTGAGGTATAAAATAGATCAATTCTCTTAAGAATTTACCCAAACCAATAGATTTTAACCATTTAAACATTCTTTTAGTAATACCCATCCAATGAAAAATTCCAATTTAAATCCTTTATTAAATAACATTCTAGAGTTCCTCTAAGTCATTCTTCTGCAATTATCTAAATACAAGTAATTCAATTTCCCCTATTCATTTAACTAACATAATCAATAAACATTTCCCAAATTAAATATAATCCTATTTACTTTATTAACTTCTGCAATTACCTTCGTATAACTATCTCCATTTCATACCAAACATATATAACAATTTTCCCCATCATGATGCTATTATATTTATGTATCTATACCCAAAAAAAAATACAACTTGTAACATTTATTTACAACAAAAATAATCTTTTCCTATTATCAGAATTTATATGCAAATATAGATATATACATAATTATAAATACATTTCTAATACTATTCAATAAATAAAACTATATATATTCAACAGCTAAAACTATTCTATCTAAAATCTATTCATAAAACACATTTCATCGAAAGAAAGATAATCTAAAGAAATCAGCTTTCCACCAATAAAATCAAATATTTTGTTGTCAATAAAGCACAAACATCAAACAAACTATACTAACCCAACACAACCAAGATATCATTCTCATAGTAATCAAACCAATATACATTTCAAATATTTGAATGCAGACCTATGAGATCAAAGGATGATCAAAATAAGAAAAACTGAGAAGAAAATACAAAGCATCGAATGCAACCTAGGTTGAAGCCATTGAAGGAAATCAAATATGGTTTGATTACCATGTTGCCTCTAAATTCATCTCCCAGGTTGCTGCAAGAGAAATCATTTTGAGAGATGTGAACCATTTTGATCATTTTAAGCAAATACAAAGTTCTTGTGGAGATTATTGGTGATGCTAAATGAAACAATCTAAAAAATAGGCTTGCATGAGTTTAGAAAAAGAGGAATAGGCAAGATTTAAATGAGATATAACACAACACTCCATACTATCTAATCCTTATGTAGCCACACACACTTATCGCCTCTCATACTGCAATGGATTCTCCTCTTACTGCATTCAAAAGTAATGGAAGAAGATAGAAAGAGGATAGAACCCTATGAAGAGGTGGGAGAAATAACCAGAGCTTCAATATTCATGCTAGCTCCATTAATTTAGACCGTAGTGTTGTTATTTTAATTTTGGTGAGACTAGGGCTAAAGATAGATGGGGTTGATAATGTAGCTACGACTTCCCTTTAAATGGTGAAAGCACGATAGTCTCCCTTAGAAACTCTAAGGTAAAAGCACATTAGAGACTAGTCTTTCAAGTGCAGCATAAATTCAAGTTTTAGGATAATTTTTGATCCAAAAAAAATAATATATGTTCATTAAGTTGCATGCATAATATATCAGGCAATTGATTCAAATACTATTTTAGGCTGAGGAAAAACATGACTAGCAAGCGGCTTCATAAGTTTGCAATCCTACTCATGGAAATCGTCACAGAATTAAAATAAAGTGGCATTTCTCATGTGCATACACTGATATATGGGATGTAATGATGCATTCAAATACAAGCTTAAGGTTGCAAGTTGACTATATTGAGAATCAACCTATACATGAAATGCTAGAGGTGCAGTATATAGGTTCTTTTAAGGAGATAAAAGCATCATTGAAGGAACAACTTAAGAATCCCTTAGCATAATAATTATAAGGTATGCAACCAATCTTAAGACATGTGCAGACCCAAAATGGGCCTCAATAACAAACCAAATTCAACAAAAAGGAAATAAAGAGGGCTTTGTCCAAATCATGGCTAAAATAGAACGTAGCAAAACATAGATGAACTCCCAGCCTCAAACAAAATACACACAGGACAAATGCTCAAGGGAAAGAAAATACGACTAACCAAACAAAATCGAATGCCAAATATATTGCATACAAAATAAATCAACATCAACAGTAAGGAATTTAAAATCAAATCCTTTCCAAAAGGGATTCAAATAAATTGCTAAATAATATCATTTACATTAAATGAGTGTTCAAAATAGAGTACATTGAAGGCCAACCTGGATTCCTTCACCTCAAAACAGAGAAGAAGTGCTAAGGCCAAAATCTAATCAACAATAGTTTTTCTCCTCCCAACCTTTGATCAACCTTCAATCAATTTCCCCACTTTTGATCTTTTTCCCCGAAAACAATCGATAGAAGCTATGTATTTTTTTTGACAATTATTCTTGCAGACCAAAACTTTATTCCAAAACCAAAAAATCAATTCATAAACATCTTCTAAAATCGATCATTAAAACAAAGAAAGTGATTTGATTTTCCAATGCAAAAATCAAGCAGTAATCACTTAATAAGACAAGTTTCTATTTCACAACCAGTTCGGAGCCATGCATGGGCTCAAACTCACTTTTTCTATCTTTTTATTTTCTTTAACACTTGTTTGAAAATATCCTCCAATTAATTATTCCATTTTGAATTATATTATCTTTCCACATTTAATTAATTAATTTAAAATTATATTATTTTCACATTAGAATAATTAAATTCCCATGATAATAAAATTAATAATTATCATTAAATTTAATTACAAGAATAGTTTATACAAAATAATTTAATTTAATTAATCATCAATAAACCATATACTTTCTATTTCTCAGTATTGGTTTATTTAATAATTTATTTAATTTCAAATAATTCGAGTAACCTTATAATTCAATTTTAATTTAATTAAACCAATTACCCAAGATTACTCAAACAAAATTTATCAATCACTGAAAAAATACCAATCACGAAGGGGCACTACACCACCTCTGATCTTCATTTGTTCCTTAACCGAAGCTCTCTTCACACATGCAACTGACCATCATGCTCGCCTTTTTAATGCCTAGCTTAAAAAAAAATCCAAATATGTGGTACACCTCTCTTTACATGCATCCTGCTCAACCAATAAAACATACGAGCATTCTTGAATTGCCCTGTGTAATTATTTGACCAAATGAGATGTTGACCCATTGCAATGCATTTTTCTTGCAAGAAATAAAATAAAAATTCAAAACAATGTTGCACAAACTTAGATGAATGAGATCTATCATCACTCATGTAAAGTGGTACTCCCTGATTATCTTCCTATCCTCTTTTATACTATTAGGGGCATGTCTATATGTTATGTGGACAAAAATAGCAATTTAAATTTAGAATTGTAATATTGTAATTGTACCTCATTTTGTGGTTTCAATGTGTAATTTTCAGCAAAATCAACCACAAATATAATAGTTCCAATTGCGAAAGAGTCCTTACACATCTTGAATTGTCGATCCAACCACTGGGACCTGTGGCTATGCCTTGCATGCTTGTAGAAAATATTTTTCTTAAAATCATAAATAAAATCAGCAATACTTACCTCTCTTGTAACCAACTTGCATATAGAATCTTCAACTCCACTCTTCAATGTGTATTTGACTATCTCAAACCTTTTTTTCTCAACAATCTTATTAGCAAAATAATTTTTTCCGCCCTTATGAAAACATGTTACATACTTTGATAAACCAACACATTGCAAACATGTTTCATTTAAACAATCATTTTTATAAAATAAGCAACCATCACCTCTAACCTATAAAAATGAATCTAACAAGTCCTTGGATGACTTGGGAAGTTGCATTGTGTAATGATGATTTAGTTTTCCTGCAAGATAGATCACTTGATTAGTTGTACCTGCAAGTTAAATAAACATCATACAATAAAATGCATTGGAATAATTACAAGAAATGGAAGAACTTGGAAAGATCTCACCCATTTAGTACTCCATGTCTAACTTCTATTGCACCTCCCCAAGCTTTGGAATGATGGATGCCCTCAGATTTGTGTGTGAGCAACTCTATATGCCTAGCCTCTACAAAGCTTTTGAAGGATTTTAAAAGTAAACTAATGTGAAAACTAGAAAACTCAATTCTAATATGCAAATAGTAATGAATAGCCTATGATATCAAGAATGCCTATAATAAAAGTAGTCTAAGTAAATGGTCATGGATCTGAAAATGAGATCAAGATTGTCATTTTATAGAAAATGCAATCTTGAACGGACAGACAAGATGAGATCCTTAAGGAATGCCCTTAGAATCAAAGGTCAAAATTCAATAAGGCAACTCTCAATTAGGGTTAGGGCAAAATATCCATATGTGTAAATAAGATTTAATTAAATGAATTAAATCAAGACTGAATGTGACAGTTGAGATGAAATTAGTAAAAATCAGAAGACAAGAGGATGAGATTTTATAAAATCAGTAATTTTAGAAATTACTTGAGTTGTAGAAGAATAATTCCATTTTGAATTAAATTAATTCAAAATAGGGATTTTGTGAGATAAGAAGTAATTGATTTTTGAAATTAATTACTAAATGAAGAACCGGTTAAGTATGTGAGATATTTTTAAATGATTTGTTTTATTTAAAAATACCAAAGTGTCACATGCCATAATTAAATAATTAAAATAATGATTTAATTTAGAAGAAATAGTTAGTTGATTAAATAAATTAATGAATTTATTTAATTAAGAGAAGATTTAGGAATTAGTGACATATTAAATAGATATATTAAAATATATTGATTTAACAATCAAGAGGATGTTAATGATAAGGATTAATTAAATAAATAAGATTTTATTTAATTGAGAGAAGACTTTGATAATTAGTGACATTATTAAATAAATAAATAAGATTTATTAACTTAATAATTAAGAAGAATGAGAGATTGTGAATTAATTAAATAATTATAAACTATTTAATTAATAGTCGAATGTGGGTTAGGAACATAATTAACATATTATAATTATGTTAGGACGAAAAGTGGTAAAATAATGGTCGCAGGCCTAAGTCATTTTTAGGTGTCTACATTTGCCCCTCTTTGTCATAATGCAACTTGCCGCATTGTGGCAAAGAAAACAAGTCCAGAATATGCCCCAGCAGAGGTACGAAGTGCCTATGCCCCCTCGAAAAAAATTTCGAATTCCGACGCGGGGTTAGAAAATTTTGGAAAATATCCCGATTAACTCAATTAATGACTAGGAAAGTGATGGTGTGATCCGATTTAAAAATGGAGAACGTTAAGGTAGCCAAAATGCCAAGCAAAGGTGGTCAAATGAGCCTCTAGTACAACCTATTAGGTCAAAACCCTAATTTTCAACCTATAAATAGGTTGAAAAGGTCAAACCAAATGTAATTTTCTCATTTGTTATATAAAGTATTCAAAAATCAGAGCTCTCAGATGCAATGGTGATTTCGACGACTACACACCATGGATACCGTGTGCGCACATTACGATGACCCGAGGGTGCAGGGGCACCGGTAAGTACCCTATCAGTCCTATCAAATTTTGATTTTTATGCATTTATGAGGGTTAAATGGGGGGAAAAAAAATGTGGTGCGACGCAAACGCTATCGCGAAAGCTGCAAACGCCTTCGCATTCACCGCATTTGCTTGCGTCGTGATGCAAGTGCGATGGGTAGACTAGGTGCATTTTGTGCGATTGTGCATCCGTGAGGGTGAACGACGCATTCACCCATTTGTGACGCAATTGAGAGATTTGCGACGCATTTGATACATTTGTGACGCATTTGAAAATGTGCGACGCAATTGACAAGCCTAATGACACATTCGTTAATATATCACACATTTTCTATTTAGAATGACACATTTGACCTATTGCAACACATTTGTGGTCAACGCGACGCAATTGCCTTTGACCAAATTTGAATTTTGTTGACTTTATGCTGAGATTAACTTTTATGTCCCCTTGACTTGCCAGTAGTATAAAACTTTCTGTAATGTTGTTCAGTATGTGCTAATCCTTGGCCTTTCCCTTTGCAGAGTCGGCTTGTGCCCATTTATACACGAGAGTTCCGACCAGCTACTTATGCCTTTAGAGATCACCTAACTGATAGGCAGAGACAGCAGTTGATGGCCCTAGACTTGTACCATGTGACATATATTCCCATTATTCGGGCTAACAAAGGTTTGCTTACTGCTCTTTGCGAGAGGTGGCATTCTGAGACCTTCTCGTTTCACTTGCCTACTGGAGAGGCGATAGTGACCTTGGAGGATGTTTATCGCATTCTCCGCATTTCGATCAGTAGAGAGAGGGTGGTCTATGATCCACACCGAGGGCGACAAGTCCTGACAAAGAGGTATGAGGGTGCCGATGGTGCACAGTTGGCCCTGGACGGTTATGAGATCGACTGGGATGTTGTAGCCGACCAATTTCCCAGGTTTGATGCAATGCTCATGACCTTGATCGCCGGATTACTGATACTAGATCACCACAGTCATGTATTTCCCATTGGATGGGGGGATGTTCTTGTATGCATGCGACTACAGAGGACTGTTTTCGCTTGGGGGCCATGTTTGTTGGCCATGTTATACCATCAGTTACACGAGGTAGTTTACCATCAAGGCCACAGTATTAGCTGTGGGACCACCTTACTCATGATTTGGGTATGGGAGCGCATTCCCATTTTTTGACCACCCATACAGATGTAGAAGTTGGGTGATGGGATGCCATATGCTTATCTATATGCAGAATCGGTTAGCCAGACTCGTGTTGGAGATACCGGGTATTGGCGTCATCAGATAGACACGATGATCAGTTTTGTGTGGAGACCCTACAAGGATTGTGCCCAATGGTCAGATGAGGATGGCCACTTGTTCTTTTGCAGACAGTTTCGATACTTGATTGGCCACACCATTCAGACACAGTGGATTATTGAGATGTACCTGCCCCAATAGGTACTACGACAGTTTGGGGAGCAGTAGATTGTGCTAGTAGGCACGACATAGTATGCTCGATCTTCCAGAGAGACCATGTGGGGGCCGCCCATATCAGTTACAGTGGCCGAGCAGTAGGTTGATGGTTTATTGGTAGTTCGGTGGGCATGGAGAGGGGGTCCAGCAGATGCAGGCACATCGACCGAGTTTGACACTTGGTGGCAGGTTTAGAGGCCCATTCCTTTGAAAAATCCAGATGGTCCACTGCCCATTGATCGAAGATCAGTTATTCCATGGGTGCCGAGGAGAGGTCGGGGTGGCAAAGATGGAGGGAGAGATGGAAAAGGTGCCAGGGGTAGAGATGGAGGTAGGGATGGTGGAGGCTGAGATGGGGGAGATGGGGGAGGTGAAGGAGATGGTGGAGGTGGGGGAGGTGGAGGAGATGGTGGAGGTGGATGAGATGGGAGGGGTGTGAGGAGGAGGAGGGATGGCAGAGGGCAGAGGCAGCCTAGGAGAGTTAGACAGAGAGTAGGTGGTGGTGTACCACTATCACCTATTCGGGAGGAGGGGGAGGAGAGAGAGCTGGAGGTGGTGGCCAAGGAGGTCAGAGAAGGTGAGGAGGAGGAGAGAGTAGAGGCGGATCCACTTGTTGGGGGACACCCTCTAGACATAGATGTGGAGGAGGTCCGGACCAAGGGGGAGAGGGATGAGGAGGAGGATGAGGAGGAGGATGAGATAGATCAGCGACTGCGGGAGCGCATGATCTCCAGAGATGACAAGGGTGCCAAGTCACCCATTTTGCCTGCAGATGCCACAATTGACTAGAGGATCATTGATCTTTAGAGAAGACTAGATGCGGCCTTGTCTTAGAACAAGGCCTTGGCAGCAGAGTTAGAGGTCACCCAGGTGGAGAGAGAGATCAGGCTATTCTCTGACAATAGGAGTCAGATCGGTGGGTTTCAGAGTTTGTAGAGTTATGCTCTGGGCCGATAGGGGATATGGCTCGAGAGTTGGCCAGGGTAGCAGAGAGCAGGGGCCAGTATAGGGCACTATATGAGTAGGCAGTTCCACCTGATAGATGGGACCCAGGGTTGTCCCGATCCTATAGTAGGACAGGTAGTGGCAGCCGGATACACAGCAGCAGGTCACATAGCAGTAGTCACACCAGTGCTGGGGGGTCTACCGCATCGGGGTAGTCATCAGGCCATAGATCACACAGCTCACACATGCACTCCTCAGAGCACAACCATAGGTCAGAGCATGGGCACATATCAGTGTCCTCAGGGCAGCAGACAGAGCAGAGCTAGCCTCCTACTACCGATCCTACGGGATCCCAGAGTGAGACACAGGAGAGGACACCTATTCAGATCACCGTCCGCATGATGGATCAGTCAGAGTTACCTCATAGTTCACCTCCACGGGATGGAGGAGGGACATCCTAGGACTTGCTTGTAGACATTTGTATTTTGATTTTCGAGCTTGCAAGCTCCATTTTTGGGATACCATATGATTCTATCCTGTGACATGACACTATTTTTGAGATTATATATATGCGATGCAGTTTTGATGTGGCCTATACGATGTTATGTGTTATGGTATTCTAATGTTCTATGAGATGCTTATGTGATGCTATGAGGTGTATGGATGTTATGCTTATGCTTATGAATGCAATTATGGATGTGGTTTATGTATGTATGCATTGTGTAATGTGATGATGATGTGATTCCTATATGTTGATGAAAATGTTTATTTATGATGCTTATATGTTGATGTAAATGATGGTCTTATGGATGGATGCAAATGATAGCGTTTATGCAATGTGAATTGTGGTATTTGATTTATGTAGATGTGAATATGAAATGCTCATGCCATTATGTATGCCATTTTGTTTTTGTATGTCATAGGATATTATCAGAGGACGAGAGAAGAGAAGGTGACGATGGATGTTAGTACGAAGAAAGATATGCATGTTAGTGTGGAAAATTAAAAATCCTTCAAAAGATTTTCTATAGTGCTATTCTAATTGTTGCTCTTTAATCATCATTGGGCGAAAATGTCATGATGGTCGACAAACACTATGATATGACATAGATCAATAGTGTGCAAGGTCGAACCATCACGTAGATCAACAGTCGCATACAAAGGATGATCATGACTCATGCAAGGAACACAATTGCCAGAAAAACCAAGCCAATCATGAGACATCGCTACTTCTCTAAATCCCGATGATAGGACATCCTTGAGAAACTAGCCACATGATAGTTAAAAACAGACAGTAAAAATCATCGTACTACATCGTTGCTTCTCCAAATCCTGAAGTCAAGACATCCTAGAGAAACTAATAGTAGAGTGATAAGAAGACAAGGATAATTATCATGATATGTTGTGGTTCCTAAGACATAAGGAACTAATATTGTGATAATCATCAAAAGGCAGAAAAAACAAAAGTTTGCCAAGTGTTTTCCAAGTGTTTTAATGTCAGATGTTTGGCAAATGTTGAGCGATATCAAATTTAGGAAGGACACATCCTAAATGACGTTGATATCTAGAAGATCGATTCTTGGAGTTAGGAGAATCTATCAAAATTGCCAGATGATGATGATGATGCTTAGGAAGGACACATCCAAAAGCAATAAAGAAGTGACAAGAGTTGCTCTTCAGAAGGACACATCTTGAAGAAGAACTCAAAGTTTTGCCATGATAAATTGTTTTGATATGATTTTGACTACATGTCATTGCTGACATGTTGATTTGACTGAGTTTGTTGATGAAATAGATGGTTGATAGATTGATAGTTCAAGGTTGACATGATATTCGATTGATTTGAAGATAGTTTGACATGTGTAAATGTGTAGTGCCAAGAACCCTAATGGACTGACCTAGTGCGGCCCCGGGGGTCCATCGATTGATGGCCTTGCCTACGTCGTGCACTCAAAGACCTCGTAGTTCGACATGAATAATGATGTTGTCTAGAGCACAAAAGTTTGAATCATGATTTTATTTTGTGACAAACTGAGAAGGACCGACCTAATGTCTCGAGGATTCAAAGATGAATCTTGCCTATGTAGCAAATGCACAGAGACAACGTAGTTTGGACTTGGCTAAAGATTGACTGATGTGATCAATTGAATTGATCAGATTGATTTTGACTTTGACTCTATTTTTGGGATTTTGACATTGATTTGGATGTTTTTGGTGTTTTCTCAAGACGCTTTCTGATTTTTAGGACTTTTTTCAGGACTTTTTATGATTTTTAGAATTTTTTTAGGACTTTTTAAGGATGCAGGATCATGTGCGGTATCCACTGGAGTCGCGTGATAAAGGTCTTGCCCCCAGATAGGTCGTGGAACACCTGAGTTTAATGATATGGAGATAGGAGGATAAAAGACAAGGGTATGCAAGGGATGATGTCAACCAAATGCTAACCATGGCCGAAATTGATAGGACTTAGGACGGTTGTCGTGAATGTGTCAGGCCTTTGTGATTATGACAAGTGAATAAAGGTTGATTTGAGTAACAGTAGATGGCAAAGCAATGATTGACTACGCATGGTGCCTGTTTACTAGGTTTTCACCATGGTACTTATCCAAAGCGCCTGTTTGCCAGGTTTTCACTATTGGATGAATTCATTTCTTTTTACAGTTTTTTCCATTTTTTGATTTTTTTGATGTCACCAAGATGCCTGTTTGCCAGGTTTTCATCAAGGGACGATTTTTTTATATTTTTCATTTTTTTTGTATTTTGTAGGTTTTTAGCCTAGTTCTCTGATACTATGTGTAGAACTTTCTCAGATGTAAGCTGTTGATAGGCTTATTCAGTTGTTCTCCATCAGGTGTGGCCAACTGATAGGCTCCGAAACCAAACGTAGCAGTAATCATATACAGGCCAAACCAATTAGCCTCAAACTTTCCTAGCTTTTCACGGTCTGCCTGATTTCTGGGGTTCTGCATGAGAACCAAGTCACCAATTTCAAACTTTCTCACCATGACTCTTTTGTTATAACTTCGGCAGAGACAATTTTGATATGCCTGTAAATGGTTTAAGGCATTTTGTCACCTTTCTTGTAGCATTTCCAACTCATGTAGGTGAGTATGTCTGTACTCTTCATCATCAATCATTCCTTTCAAAGAGACATGAAGAGAAGGAATTTCGACCTCGATGGCTAATATGGCCTCAGATCCATAGACCAGGGAAAATGGAGTGGCTCTAGTGGGGGTGCGGATGCTGGTATGATAGGCCCATAAAGTAAGATTAAGTTGTAGGTGCCAATCTCGGCCAGCGTCATTGACGGTCTTCTTTAGAATGCGAAAGATTATTTTATTGGACGCCTCAACTTGGTCGTTACCTTGTGGGTAGTATGGAGTGGAAAAATGGTGTTGAATGTGGAATCGCTCACAGAGTTCATGAACGTTCTGATTTTTAAATGGATTGCCATTATCTATGATGATGGATTGTGGGACACCATACCGGCAAATGATGTAATTTAGGATAAACTTGGATATTTGCTTGCCGGTGATGTAAGTGAGAGGGACGACTTCAATCCACTTAGTAAAATACTCAGTGGCGATGATTATGAATTTATGACCATTAGAAGAGGATGGATGGATCTTACCCACGAGGTCGAGTCCCCATTGTGCGAAAGGCCATGGAGAAGTGATCGGTCTCAATTCCTGTGTAGGTGCATGAATTAAGTCACTATGTACTTGGCATTTTTGACATTTTCTGACAAACTGAAGAGCATCTTTTTCCAATGTTGGCCAGTAGTACCCAAGTCTAGTGACTTTCCTAGCTAAGGTTGGACCACTCGAATGAGATCCGCATATACCCTCATGTACTTCTCGTAAGGTCATTTGGGCTTCATCAGTGTCGAGACAATGAAGAAGGGTGTTGTCAAAGCCATGACAATATAAGGTGTCACTGATGATTGCATGTCTAGCCGCTTTTCGAATAAAGGATTTTCATTGGTTGCTAGACAAGTTGGGTGGGAGGGTTTGGGATTTAAGATAGTCATATATGTCTTGATACCAAGGTGAACTGGGACCAACAATCTCGCACACCATTTCTGACTCTAGAATATCGTATGCAGGCATCAAAAGTTGTTCCACTAAGAATTCAAATTGTGACACATTCTTAGGGATGTCTAGGAGAGATCCAATGGTAGCCATTGTATCAACTGCTTTATTCTGTGTTTGTGGGATTTGTTCAAATGCAATCATTTTGAAATACCTTTGGAAACTATCCACCATTCTTTTATAGGGAAGAAATTTCTCATCTTTTGTGTCATAGTCATCATTCACTTGATTGATAACCAACTGAGAATCTCCGAATACGAGCAATATCTGCATTTTCCATTTTATTGCTATCTTGAGACCTATGACCAATGCCTTGTATTATGCAGTATTATTTGTACAAGGGAAGGCAATCCGAAATGATTTAAGAATTGAATCCCCTTGTGGTGTGATAAATAATATGCCAGCTTCTGAGCCATGACCAGTGTGGGACCCATCAAAGTATAGTTTCCATGGTAGAGCTGGTTCTGTGTGAAAGATGGACTCATCAGGAAAATCAGTTATCAATGGATGTGTAGCTTGGATTGGTGCATCTGCCAATTGATCTGCTATTACTTGACCATTTATTGCTTTGCGCTCCACATACTGTATGTCATACTCGCTTAATATCATGACCCATTTCGCCAAACGGCCTGCCAATGCTGCTCGACTCAAGAGATATTTTAATGGGTCAATCTTTGCTACTAAATGTGTTTGATGACTCAACATATAGTGTCTTAGTTTCTGCGCCGCAAAGACAACTGCAAGGCATGCCCTTTCAATGGTTGTGTAGTTGAGCTCATATCGAATTAGTGTGCGACTGATGTAATATATGGCTCTTTCTTTTTCTTCTTGATCATTTTGCATCAATAATGCCCCCAATGCATTTGTCATTGCAAAGACATATAGGATCAATAGTTTTCCCTCAATAGGCAGCATTAACACTAGTGGTGTTAATAGATATTCTTTAATATGGTGAAAGGCTATGTTGCATTTATCTGTCCATACAAAAGGATTGCTTTTGCGTAGCAGATATTGTAATGGTTGACACTTGTCTGCCAACTGTGCTATGAATTGGCGAATAGACTACAATCTTCCCCGAAGTGTGCGTAAGCCACTGATTCCCTTTGGTGGAGGCATGTCTAGAATTGCTTTTACTTTTGCGGGATCAACCTCAATGCCTTGTCTTGAAACTATGTATCCCAACAACTTGCCTGAAGTGACTCCAAAGACACATTTCTTTGGGTTCAATCTAACCTTGTAATCTTCAAGCCGTTTGAAAATTTTTTCTAAGACTTTGAGATGTTCTTTCCTTGTCAAAGATTTTGCTAATAGGTCATCCACATAATCTTCCATTAGAATATGCATCATGTCATGAAAGATTGTTGTCATAGCCCTTTGGTATGTGGCGCCTGTATTCTTTAGGCCAAAAGGCATGACATTCCAACAGTAAGTTCCCCAAGGGAAAGTGAATGCCATTTTATGTTGATCCTCTGTTGCAATTCGGATTTGATTATAGCCTAAGAAACCATCCATGAGAGATAGCATCTCATACCCTACTGTGAGGTCAACAATCATGTCTATGTTTGGTAAGGGCAAGTCATCCTTTGGGCAAGCCTTATTCAAATCTCTGAAATCCGTGCAGATATGGATTTGTCCATTTGGCTTTGTAATAGGAACAATATTGGACATCCAATTAGCATAGTCTATTGACCTTATGAACTCAACATCTAGTAACTTTTTTAGTTCAGCCTTGACAAGTAATGCAATTTGTGGGTGCATTTTGCGCAACTTTTGTTTGACTGGCTTAATTCTTGGGATTAAAGGAAGATGATGTAGAACCAGTTTTGGATCAAGACCTGGCATGTCCGCATATGACCATGCGAAGTTAACTTTCCTGTCTGTGAAGAATTGTTTGAATTCAGGTTTTTCTTCGTTTGACAATGATGCGGCCAGGAGAATCATTTTGGGATTCTCTGGTGTGGCTATGTTAACTTCTGTTGTGTCCTCAATGAGCATAGTTGATTTTTCCCGTGTTACGGGGAGAAAGTCCAATCCTTCATCCTTAGGCACCTCAAAGAGGTTTTCACCTTCAGATACATCCTTTGTTTTTACTATTTTACTATTAGCAGGTGCCTTTTGGTTTTCACCTAAAGACATTTCTTTTTCTTTTTTATTCTTTGTATTTTTGCAACTGGAGGGTTGCACAGTCTCCCCAAAGTAAGCTGTACAATCTAGATCAATGGAGAACCCTGTCTTGTGATCACCCCATGGAATACCTTCTCGTAGCCCCATGAATTCTGCAATTGCTTCATCATTCTGAAAAATTTCCATTATTGGTGGATCTTGTTGGTCCTAGTCGATCAGTTGTGGGTAAACGAGATGGATCCCATCGTTAGTGTTGGTGAAAGATGGGGAGGATACATAAAGTGTGCAAATTGATGCCTCAAGTGTAAAGGAAAAGTTATCAATTTCAACTTTTGTGTCTGATGCAATGGATGGTCCATACTCTGAGTCAGATGAATCGAATTCAAAATTATAATATGGGATAAATTATCAACATCGTGACTAGTGGTTGGCATTTCAGAAGTATGGATAGTGGGCTCAGGTAGGTTAGGCTCATGGGTGGTCTCGGGAATGGGGTGGGATGGTTCAGGTATTGCCGACGACAGCTTGTGTTCTTTTGGGTTCCAAGGAATGCGTACCCATTCCTTATTTTTAGAATGTCGGTCAATAGGGTCAATGTTATATTCTTGGCAGAATCGTTCTTCAAAGGAAAGTTGGCCAGGTTCCAGGAATAGTTCATCAATGTCATAGTCACTGATAGTTTTGTCAAATCCCCATTCCCATTCATTTAAATCGGTTTCAGTAGGGGATTCTTCACATGTCTCAACACTTTTTGTAGCCATTACAACCTTACTTGAAAGTTCAAGGGTATGTTGATCGTCAGTTCCGAATGTGTCAAATCCTAGCCCTACATTCTTTGGTCTTGCAGTCATGGTAATAGGTTCCCATCTTCCGTTGTTGTTCTTTCCAAGGCCGCTTGTACCATCAAATCCTAGGGTTTTGCATATATCATAACCTTTGCCATAGAGATGTAATGGTAGTGGAGATAAATCTGTTGGTTCTTTGTAGATCCAGTTATCTATGTCAATAATGACTTCATTACCCATATCGCCCCACCATGTAAAAACACTTTTCGGTGGAACATTGAAAGTTGTTTTGGGCTCTACTGCAAAACATGGTCTACCATAGACCTTAGGTGGCTTCGGTATTGTGGTTATATAGTAATCCGTATTCAATTTGAACTCTCCACAACCAAGGTCCTGGATCTGAAAATCTTTACTTGGGATGGAGGCCGATGAAGACGGTGTGGTAGACGGTAGTGGAATGGATCGGGATATCCTGGGATAGTGATCTCAGTTCCATCAAAAGGGAATTTGAGGCATTGGTGGTACGTGGATGGAATGGCCTTTAGAGCATGAATCCATGGGCGACCAAGTAAGATATTATAGTGTATATCACGATCGAGGACTTGGCATGTTGTGTCTATGATAACTAGTCCTACCCAAAGTGGGATTGTAATAATGCCTTTAGAGGCGCGTTCTTCATCATCGTATGCCTTGATGACGATGCTTTTGCTAGCATCTACACATGCCTCAGAGAAACCAAGAGCTTTGATGAATTTTAGAGAGCAGATGTTCAATCCTGCTCCGCCATCTACTAGGACTCGTCTAAACTTATGCTTATGGACAAAAACTTCACTGTGAAGGGCATCATTGTGCGATGGTTTAGGTGAGGAATAGTCGCTGTCTGAAAAGGTGATGTGGTGAGGTGAGTTCAGGTATCCGACCATAGTCTCAAAGTGGTTGACATCGATGTTGGTTGGGATAGATGACTCTTGCAAGACTTTATCCAAGATGGCCTTATGTGTGGGTGAAATACGGAGCAATTCGAGAATGGATATTTGAGCTGGTGTTTTATTTAACTACTCAACAATGTTGAACTCCAGTTTTGGGTTGGATTGTTTGGTGGATGGACCAAGTATGGTGATTTTTGGTTGACGGGTAGAAGGACTTGAGATAGTGACCTTGCCTTTGCATGTGGTGACATTGCATTCTGGGACATTTTTAATGGTGATGGTATTAACACACTCATCTTCATCAACAGGGTGAAGATTGTTAATAATAGTACCATCAGGATATTTGTATGTAGGACAAAAATTATCATAGGCCGGACGAATGTGGTTGGCTTGATTGTTGGTATGCTTTGTGCCAGATGAGGAAGCTCTACCATGATCTTGCAATGGGTTTTTGTGGATAGTATGATCCACATTAGATGTAAATGATTGACCACCCAACTCAATGCTATGGTTCTCAATGAGGTCTTGTACCAAATTTTGTAATTGACAAGAGAAGGTTTTGTGCCCTTTGACACGGTGATAATCACAAAATGCGTTGTCATCCCACCATGATGGCTTGAATTGACTAGGGTCATACGGTTTTGGCTCTTCCAGCGTTATGACGCCATTTTGAAGAAGTTTCTTCAAGACATTTTCAATAGGTTCACCCAAAGGGGTGTATGTATGCCTTTGGGTTTGCTGGGGTTGACGCAACTGCCTTGGATTAGTTTGCGTAGGATTGTTTTGGATAGCATTGGCAGTTGGTGTTGGTGTAGTTGCAGGTGCATTTTGATTTTGTACTCCTTTGATTGTGAGTACATGACCTGTTGCATTTATGGTTTTTGCATCAACTACACCATCGTTTGTGATATGCTTGTTCTTAACCCAGTATTTTTTTTTGTCGTTTGAGCTACTTGGGTTATTATTGGTGGTGGTATTGATGGTTTTGCCACCATATTTCAGTTCACCTTTGGCAATCAAGGCTTTCTCAAGTTGAACACCCTTTTCAACAAGGTCAACAAAAGTGGTGCAACAATGGAATTGTAATCCATACCTTAGCGGTCCAAGGAGAGTTTGCACAAACATAGTTACTTTCTCCTTTTCAGGTATTTCTATCGAACATCTGCTTGCTAAGGTTCTGCATCTTTGAAAGAATGGAATGAAAGTCTCTCTTGCATCCTCTTGGGTAAGTTTGCATAAGGAGGCAATGTCAATGTTTGTGTCAATGTTGTAGGCATAGTTCTCAACAAACTTGTTTGCCAATTCATCCCATGTTTTTATTCCCTTAGGAAAAAGTGGGAACCATTCTAGTGCATGACCTACGAGACTTCTAGAAAAGAGTCTCATGAGATAAGTTTGCTCATATGCAATGTCCATGCAACTAGTAGTGAATTCTCTTATGTGTTCAATGGGGTTTGTTTTGCCTTTGTACTTGGGAAAATGAGGTACCACATATCCATGAGGAAAGGGTGGCATATACAAGGTTGTGTCGAATGGATATGGACACAAGTCATGTGACATGTATGAATTTTTATTGGATTTTTGCAATGTCTCCACTTTTGTTTGAAGAGCAGCAAGTTGGAGTGTGAGTGCTTCCACCATGGGATGGTTGGTAGCATCGCCTATGTTGGTGATAGGGGCAACTTGACTGCCCACTTGTTGTGATGAGATGTGTTGATTTGGAATTTGATGAGAAAAATGAGTGTTTTGATGAGGTGGTTGTTGGAAATGAGTGTTTTGATGTGCTGTTGTGTATGGACTTGAGATGCATAAGTGGGGATGTGATATCTTGGGGTGATCCCACAAAGCTGGTTTACAATTTCTGAGAGGAATTGATTTTTGCTGAAATCACATATTTTTAGAAAATATAATGATTTAAGCCTTTAAAAGTTCCATTTTAAGGATTCCAATTGAAGAGGGTTTGATCAAACCACCTTAGATCAAACCCCCTTGGATATAACCTCGCTAGTTTTAAACCATACGTTTAAATGAGTCTCCTTTACTCCTATCAAAATACTGATAAAATCACTTTTGATTTACCTTTTGGGGGATCAAATGAATTCATTTAAATTTTATTTCAAATTATTATGGTATTCCTCGAAATGAGCTATCCCATGAATATAATTTTAATATGTTTTGGTTTTATTATGTATGTGTTTTTTTAGTTTTATTAAACATAGGTTTTTCACCAAAAATCAAGCTCTTTGTTTTGCACATGTGAAAAAATAGAAAATTATCAAAATATATGTTTTTAAATATGTTCGTGCTTGGTATTGATGTCTTTGACCCATTAAAAAAAAATAATTTTTTTTTTGATACATACAAAAAAAGTTATGTTGTATACAGTCCTCCCATGTCTGAATTTCAATTGGTTTGACTTTGAAACTCTATTAAGGAAAAAATATTCAATAAAAAACTATGATACCAAATTAAAGTGCTAGATATCATAGTTACAAATCTAAATTCAAAAAAATTATAATTTTATCCTTCATACAAAAAAAGTTATGTTGTATACGGTGAGCATCACTTTTTAAAAATGTTGTTTTCTGAAAAAAACCAGTTTTCGTGGGAGATGGAAAAAGAAGTGCAATCTTATTCCAAAATTTTTGAAAAAAATATTTTTATAATCTATAGAAAAAATGTAATGAGACTCTAGTTGGCATCATCTTCAAATTCCTCACGGTTTAGCCGCTATAGGTGCCCGAATGTGAAGATTTAGTTAAAAATAATAATTTCAGTGTCCAGTTTGGCCAATAATTGTAAACCACTATTGTGGGATCACCCCTTGCCATGTTTTGAGGACCTTGTTGGTTTTGAGTTTGTTGATATCCAAATGGAGTGAAGGATTGAGTTCCTTGATTGCCTTTCCCAAATAAGAGATTGTGGCCTTGGGGAATGTTGGTATTAACCTGTGAGGAGGTGTTTTGAGTGCCTTGTATGAAAACTCTTCGTTTATTTTTCCCAAAAGAGTTAGATGAGTTGGTGGCCATGGCACTTGAGGAACCTAATAATAGGTTTACTGATGTACTCATGGAACTAGATGTAGTTCCAAAGAGATTTGATGTGGTTGCACCCATTGTTTGTGAGGGGATGGTGGATGTTTGTTGGGGGATGGATTGTGATGTGGTTTTGGTTTGGGAAGATGATCCCCCAATGGATGTTGTGTTGGTTGCAGTGGTAGTGTGACCAAGGGAGGTAGTGTTGATTGTGTTGATGACATTTTGTGAAGAGGCTCCCATGGAGGAATTGTGTGATGCTGGAGAAGTTGCTCTAATAGTGTTAAGATCAAATCCCTTTGGTAATTTAGCCCCTTGGTCATGGAGCATAGCTAGGAATCTAGAAGAGTCATTTAAGACCATTTCTTCCACAAAAGAGGCCACTTCTAGGTTTTGGGAAGCAACATGTATGTCTTCTTTAAAGACATGCCCATTTTGATCCTGTCAGATAAATGGTTCAAAAAGATGTGATGGAGATGATGGGATGTTCATCTCACTAAAAGGATTGATTGTGGAATTCCCCATGTCAAAACAAGGATTTTTCGTGGCATTAGGGAATGAATCCATGCTAGTTGTGAACTCAAGAAAGTTGGTGTCTTGTCTAAAAGGATCCATGAGTCTTTTCTTTTTCTATAATCTAGTTTCAACCATACAAGGTTTTGCTCAACTTGGGATGATGGAAAAAAATGATCAAAGTATGAAACTATGTTTTTGGTTTGTTTTCAGATTTTTAAAGGGATGCTATGAAATGCAAGCAAGACTAAAGGTTTGTGGATGCAACTGGTGTGACACTAAATGGAGATGCCAAATGATCCTAAGATGTACTTATTAATGAGAGATCTAAAGAGGACAAACTTGGGAAAACAAATGTTTTGCAATGATTCAATTTTGGGAGACCAATGGACCATAGAAGGACTATAAATAGGACAAAGTGAAATTTCCACACTAGACTATTGAGTGGGAAATGATTCACAAATGGATTGAAAAATTGACAAAGGTAATGGGTCCAATGATAACCTATTCTTGAATGCAAAGCTTGGACAATGAGTGGTAAGAGTCAACTCCTAAAATCTGCAAAAGTGAGTGCCTAAGGAAATGGTGAAACTATCAATGCAATCTAATGGACTAGCAAAGGAACCCTATTGTGATCCTAAAATGGTACCTAAATGCAATGTTTAAGGACAATTGAGCAATTCAGAGTCTGGTTTGACTTGAAACAGTGAAGGAAGACTGGATTAATCTTGAAGACAAGTTTGTGGACTTTCTATTTTTGGACAGTGAGGAAATGTTGGGTTTCAGCAAATGCGTTGCAGCAAATGCGGTGCGACAGAGCAAATGCGGCTCACTGAGTCGAATGCAGTTCCATAAGTGTTGATTGCGACATAGATGTCCATGCGGTTTGAAGTTGGCGAATGTGGCTCTGTTTAGTGAATGCGGGTTAATGATAGTGAATGCGGCTCTAAATAAGTCAGATGCGGCTCATTAGAGTGAATGTGGCTCAGGATGAATCAAATGCGGGCCATCAGAGTGAATGTGGCTCAATATTTGGCTCTTGCGTTGCATCAGAGTGAATGCGTCACAACATAAAATTTGAAGAAAACCCGAACACAGTTTTCTGTAGTTTTGACAAATTTTTTTTTTTTGGTTCGAGGTTGTGTTTTTCAGTTTGTTAAAATCTGATTTAAAAGCAGTTGGAAAACACATAAATTAAAATGTCAAATGCATGTTCAAGCAGACTCACTCTTATAGTCAATTGGGTCATCATAACAATCACAGCCCACAACTTAAAATCACGTTGACTCACACAGCCATGTCACCCCCTAGAGGGCGCTCGTGTTTTTGTCTTTTCTAGGTGCGTACTCAAGGTGACAAAAGTGGATACTGAATCCCTTGAGCAAACAGTCCTTGGTGATTATATGGTGAGTGTCTTGGGGGAATATTCTTCCCTCCCCTTGCACCGTGATTGAGATAATGTTTGGTTACTGACACGGCTGGCTACTACACTATTGTTCTTAGTAAGTCTTTCTGTTCAGTGTGACAATAGATATACTCCCTTGAGAGACCTCCCAACCTTTAGAACAAAGGCTTTGGGGATGGTTATCCTGTCTACTATTGTCAAGTTGGATTTTCATCAACAACTTGCTTTTGATTATAGTGGGTTGGAAACCTTGGCTTTAGGTGTTCCCACTTAGGTCGTTCCTCTTGGGTGAGTACTTTTTCCCACAAGAGCAGGCCTTCTAAGGGTTGTAATAAAGCATGAAAGTGCATAAAATTAAAATGGGTAAGTTTGGTTTTTTGATCACCTAGTAAAGGGGAGAGCATATACCTATTACCCAACAAACACAACAAAAAGATGTTCAATTTTAAGCCCAAATGAAGATTATCTAAACTAAGTGAAGATATTGCTTAACAACATGCATGTGATTCATTTTTAACCAACAAAAAAAGATGTGGTTACTATCCTAGATTGATAAATTCCAAGTTAAGTTGCCTATCCTAGGATTGATAGATTTCCAATTAGATGTCTATCCTAGGGTTGGTTCTTTTTAATCCAGAAAAATAAAGATAAAGACTGGTTGCGGTCGCGTAGGATCCAGATTACAATTCTAAAAAGTAAACTTTTACCAGTCAAATGCGGCGCGTTCTGGCATATGCGGCTCGGCAGATGCGGCTCGACAGGCAGTTGCGGCTCACATAGGCTGGCTCGTCAGATGCGGCGCAGGATGTCGCTTGCAGTTCTGGTTCTAGAAAATGTGTGGCACAGTTGGGAATGTGTCGTTTGCGTGCATAGATGCGGCTCGACAGAGCAATTGCGTCGTGTTAGGCTGCGATTGCGGCTTTCTGTGCACCTGTACCTGCAAAATAAATAAATTTCGAATCCGTATGAAAACCTACAAGATGTGTGTTAGATTGTTGGGTTCACCAATGTAATGATGATTTAGTTTTCCTGCAAGATAGATCACTTGATTAGTTGTACCTACAAGTTAAATAAACATCATACAATAAAATGCATTGGAATAATTACAAGAAATGGAAGAACTTGGAAAGATCTCACCCATTTAGTACTCCATGTCTAACTTCTATTGCACCTCCTCAAGCTTTGGAATGATGGATGCCCTTAGATTTGTATGTGAGCAACTCTATATGCCTAGCCTCTACAAAGCTTTTGAAGGATTTTAAAAGTAAACTAATGTGCAAACTAGAAAACTCAATTCTAATATGCAAATAGTAATGAATAGCCTATGATATCAAGAACGCCTATAATAAAAGTAGTCTAAGTAAATGATCATGGATCCGAAAATGAGATCAAGATTGTCATTTTATAGAAAATGCAATCTTGAATGGATGGACAAGATGAGAGCATTAAGGAATGCCCTTAGAATCAAAGGTCAAGATTCAATAAGGCAACTCTCAATTAGGGTTAGGGAAAAATACCCATATGTGTAAATAAGATTTAATTAAATGAATTAAATCAAGACTGAATGTGACAGTTGAGATGAAATTAGCAAAAATCAGAAGACAAGAGGATGAGATTTTATAAAATCAGTAATTTTAGAAATTACTTGATTTGTAGAAGAATAATTCCATTTTGAATTAAATTAATTCAAAATAGGGATTTTGTGAGATAAGAAGTAATTGATTTTTGAAATTAATTACTAAATGAAGAACCAGTTAAGTATGTGAGATATTTTTAAATGATTTGTTTTATTTAAAAATACCAAAGTGTCACATGCCATAATTAAATAATTAAATTAATTATTTAGTTTAGAAGAAATAGTTAGTTGATTAAATAAATTAATGAATTTATCTAATTAAGAGAAGATTTAGGAATTAGTGACATATTAAATAGATATATTAAAATATATTAATTTAATAATCAGGGGGATGTTAATGATAAGGATTAATTAAATAAATAAGATTTTATTTAATTAAGAGAAGACTTTGATAAAATTAGTGACATTATTAAATAAATAAATAAGATTTATTAACTTAATAATTAAGAAGAATGAGAGATTGTGAATTAATTAAATAATTATAAACTATTTAATTAATAGTTGAATGTGGGTTAGGAACATAATTAACATGTTATAATTATGTTAGGACAAAAAGTGGTAAAATAGTGGTCGCAGGCCTAAGTCATTTTTAGGTGTCTACACATTGCATGACACTCTTGCAACATTTTGTTAGTATGCATAGTAAAATGAATTCATATAGCATAATATTTCATGATACATTGAAAACTCAACATGGTATTTATAACATGTATTATGAATATTAATAGGTATGGAATAAAATGGCTTGCAAGACTCAACAACCCTTTGTGAGATTTGTAAATTTGGAGGTGCTTCACAAAATTGTTTGTACAATATTGTTTGGCTACATTCCAAGAAATGTTTATGATGTCGTGTGTGATATTGATTACCAATTCTTAACTTTAAAACATCCTTTACATTAAGTGATACTCTAGAGTGAGAGTTCCATTTTTAAAAAAATTTCATCTTTACATTATCGATTAGCTTCTTATCAACACATGGAAGCCTTCCAAAAAAATCCCATGTATCATTTTGAAGAGGACTATTGAGTCTTCCTCTTCTTGAGAGTGCTCTAGATAGTATTTTATGATCTAGATTTAAATTACTACAAGTATTTCTCATTAAATGAGCCTTTATCAAATGATGGCTTACTAGTGATGTTGTGATCACTCTACGAGCAGCTCTTTTATCCTTTTATCTACTAGTCTTTCCAATAGAAGTTAGAGCATTAAAAAGATTTTGTACAATGATACTATTTTTTCTGAATTTTTGGTGACATGAATCTTCAATTTCTTTAATAATGGTCTCATTTTGTAAGACTTTAGTAATTTCAAAAAAAATTGACATTGTTTAGTTAATGTCTTATCAGAAAAGTATTCATTGAACATAGTGTTAGCCCACAACTGAACCATTCGTAATGACCTTTTTCCATCAATATTATTTATTATTTTCTCATCTATTTGAAGTAACCATTTAGAGGTTCTTAAATGTTGGGAATTTTCGTCGGGTTCATTACTAATAGATGGATTTAGGATTTCATTTTCTTCTTCATAAATATCATCTCTTCTTGCAAAATTAGGAGATACATTGACATTCATTGTTTCATTTTAACCTATTTCATGTTCAACATTAATATTTTCAATTGAGTGTTCAACATTTTGAATTTCGTTTTCATGCTCAACATTTACAATTTCATGTTCAACATTTGACACATCATTTTCATGTTGTAAAGTTTCAATTTCAATTTCTTCTTCAATATTTTCAAATTCAATACCATGGTCAGTTTAAATTTCACTTAAAGGTAAAGAGGAGCCTTCTCCTTCAAGATAATGTGACATACCTTGTCTTTCCAACATCTTCCTTTCTCTATCTTTTGCTCTACTTGCTTCAATTGCCTCCGCTTGACAATTCCTCTTCCTTTTTGCTTTACGATGACTATTGCTTCCCATTATACCAACCCAAAGATGTACCAAATGATTGAAAGAATAATATTTTTGTGAAAAGGACTGCTGCAAAAGTGATTTCTTGTTTGTAATGCGTAAAAGTCACAATATTCCTAACAAAGCAGAGAATGTGGGGCCTCTTGGAACAGACAAAATTGTCTTTTATCCATTTTTTCCACTCTCACACAATAGATATCCATTATTCCTAGCGTGTTCTATTAATATAAAAAATATAATATAATTTTTTTCACATTATCTATTAATATATTACATATAGTATTAATATATTATACTTAATATTAATATAATATTATATATAACATATAAAACTATAATATAAATATAAATATATATTATATTATATATAATACATTTAATATTATATTATTTATATATATAATAATATATAAATTTTAATGTAAAGGGAAAATATATATTTGTGAAGAATGGATATTTGTTACCTAATAACCAATATCCATTATTTAAAGCTCACAACAAACCGTGCTTGGCTTTGTAGAAGCATGATGCCAAAAATGGATATTTGTATATCAAAATTAAAAATTCTATAATATATTGAATGTTATATTATATAATAAATATTATATTTATATTAATATATTTTAATATGTAATACATATTGTATTTATTATATATTGTATCTTAATATCCCTCATGCCCCTCTCTCTTAGGTATCTCACTCCCTTTATCTCTCCCAAACTCCCTCCCTAACTAGATCTTTATCTATCTGTCTATCTCTCTCTTAGCTCCCTCCATCCCTCCCTCCATCCCTCCCACCATCTCTATCTCTCTTTGGTTTCTTCCTCCCTCCCTACCTAGATAACTATCTATCTCTCCCTCCTCACTCATGTCTCTCCCTCTTAAGTCTCTCTCTCCCTCTCTAGTCTCCCTCCCTCTATCCATCCTACCCCCTTTCTCTCATGTCTCTCCCTCCATTCATATATCCTATCCTCTCTCTCTTAGGTATCTTGCTCCCTCTATCACTCTCACCCCCTCTCTCTCATGTCTCTCCCTCCATTTATCCCTCATACCCTCTCTCTCTCTCTCTTAGGTATCTCACTCCCTCTATCACTCCCACCCTCTATCTATTTGGTTTCTCCCTCCCTCCCTACCTAGATAAATCTATCTCTCTCAGTCCCTCCCTCTCTCTCAAGACTCTCTCTCTAATCCCTCTCTCTCTAAGGTCTCTCTCTCTCTCATATCCCTCCATCCCTCCCATTGTCTCTCTCTTTCGTTTCCCCCTTCCTCCCTATCTAGATAGCTCTTTATCTCTCTCCCTCCCTCTCAACTCTCTCTCTCTCTCTCATATCTCTTTCTCTCTCTATTTGGTCTCCTTCCCTTTATCCCTCTTACCCCCTTCTCTCTCATGTCTCTCCCTCCATTTATCCATCCTACCCTCTATCACTCCCACCCCCTCTCTCTTATCTCTCCATCCATTTATGCTTCCTATCCTCTTTCTCTTAGGTATCTCACTCCCTCTATCCCTCCCAAACTATATCTCTTTGGTTTCTCCCTCCCTCCCTACCTAGATAAATCTCTCTATACATCTCCCCCTCACTCTCTCCCAATTATCCCTCTCTCTCTTAGGTCTCTCTCATCCAACTCTCTCTCTCAGATCTCTCCATCCTTCCCACTATCTCTCTCTCTCTCTTTGGTTTCTCCCTCCCTCCCTACCTAGATAAATCTCTATCTCTCTCCATCCCTCTCACTCATGTATCTCCCTCTCAAGTCTCTTTCTCTCTCTCTCAGGTCTCTCTCTCTCTCAGATCTTTCTCTCTCCCTCTCTGGTCTCCCTCCTTCTATCCCTTCTACCCCCTCTCTCTCATGTCTCCCCCCCATTTATCTCTTCTACCCTCTATCTCTCTTAGGTATCTCACTCACTCTATCACTCCCAACTCCCTCTCTCTCATGTCTCTCCCTCCATTTATCCCTCCTACCCTCTCTCTCTTAGGTATCTTGCTCCCTCTATCCCTCCCACCTCTATCTCTTTGGTTTTTTCCTCCCTCCCTACCTAGATAACTCTCTCTATCTCTCTCACTCTCCCACTCTCTCAAGTCTCTCTCTCTCTCTCTTTCTCTCTCAGGTCTCTCTCATCTAGGTCTCTCTCTCTCAACTCCCTCTATCCATTCCACTGTATCTCTCTCTAGTTTCTCCCTCTCTCCCTACCTAGATAACTCTTTATCTCTCTCTGTCTCTCTCTCACGTCTCTCCCTCTCAAGTCTCTCTCTCTTAGGTCTCTCAAATCTCCCTCTTTGATCTCCATCCATTTATACCTCCCTTCCTACATAGATAACTCTCTCTATCTCATATCCCTCCCACCCTACCTATACAACTCTCTCTCTCTCTCTCTCTCCAACCCCCTCTCAGGTCTCTCTTGGGTCTCTCTCTCATCTCCCTCCCTCTATCCCTCCCACCTCCCAGTCTCTCATGTCTCTCCTTTCATTTATCACTCCTACCCCCTCTCTCTTAGGTATCTCACTCCCTCCATCCCTCCCACCATCTCCCTCTCTTTCGCTTATCCCTACCTCCCTCCCTCTCTCTCATGTATCTCCCTCTCAAATATCTCTCTATCTCTCAGGTCTCTCTCTCCCTCTTTGATTTCCCTCCCTCTATCTCTCCCACCCCCCTCCATTTATCCCTCCTACCCTCTCTCTCTTAGGTATCTCACTCCCTCTATCCCTCCCATCCTATCTCTCTTTGGTTTCTCCCTCCCTCCCTACCTACCTAGATAACTCTCTCTATCTCTCTCCTTCCCTCTCTCTCTAACTTAGGTCTCTCCATCCCTATATCCCTCCCACCCTACCTAGACAACTCTCTCACTCCAACCCCCTCTCAGTTCTCTCATGGGTCTCTCTCTTAGGTCTCAACCTCTCTCTCAAGTCTCTCCCTCACTCCAACCCCCTCTCAAGTCTCTCTTAGGTTTCTCTCTTTGTTCCCCCTCCCTATATCCCTCCCACCCCATCTTTCTCACGTCTCTCCTCCATCTATCCCTCCTACCCCTCTCTCTTAGTATCTCACTCTCTCTAATCCTACCACCCTCTCTCTCTCTCTCTCTCTCTCGTTTCTCTGTCCTTCGCTACCTAAATAAATCTCTATATCTCTCTCCCTCTCTCTCTCATGTCTCTCCCTCTTAAGTCCCTCTCTTTGGTTTCTCCCTCCCTCCCTACCTAGATAACTCTCTATCTCTCCCCCACTCCCTCTCTCTCCCTCCCTCTCTCTCAAGTCTCTCCATCTCAAGTATATATATCCCTCTCTCTCATGTGTCTCTCTATCTCTTCCTCTCAAGTTTATTTCTATCTCTCCCTCTCAAGTCTCTCTCTCTCTCTCTCTCTCTCTCTCTCTCTCTCATGTCTCTACCTCCCTCCTACACCCCTTCTCTCTTGAATTCATACAATTATGCATTATTAATATATAATAAATGTATTATATATTATATGTTATATATATACTATATATATTATATAATATATATAGTATATAAATTATATTATACATTATATTGTATGCATAGGGTGAAGCTTGAACATATTTGAGTTTTTTAAAAACAAATATTTGTTCTGAAATAAGGGATATTCATTTTTCAAAAGAGGATATCCATTTTGTTGATGGGTGTTTTAACACTTCTCAACATAGGTAATGCATAAGGTACATCACCTCTCTTGAAAGGTATAAATCTACAAACGAGTTACAAATCACTATCCCAAGGTCTCTTGGGTGTTAGGTCATGACAATGCTTGGAATAGTTCAATTGGTTGATGTGATTTGCTGGTAATCAAAGGGTAGTCTTTATGGTTTACAAAGCATGGGAAGTTGGGTCTGCAAATGGAGTTTCAAAGTGCTAGAATTGAATGAACAGTGGTTGCCCACTCAAAACAACAAGCTGAAACTCACCATGTTCATCAGATTTGGCATTGTTTTGATGCTTTGAATCCTACTCTAACAAGGAGTTAAAATAAAAATAAAAAGAGGAAGGGTTAAGAGAGTTGTTCTAAATCCTAAGTATGAATGAAAAGTAACAATGGTGGTTGCTACAATAGACAAACTTCCTAAACTAGGTTTTGCTTGACCAAGAGGACCTACAACTACACAAAACCAGTGCAATCTTCTAAGGACTGTAGATTTTTAGATTGTACATGCACATCATGAACATATAATTGAACTAAGTTGCAAAAATGAAATAAAGAAGCCTAGACTAAATTTTCACAGTAGCTTGTTATCAACAAGTGCCAAAAGTATGGGTTGGAAATTCATCAACGTACCATAATAGCAAGTAACATTGTCACAGCCATCGAAGAAACTAACAACTAAGTCTAACATGGGAGGTTAACCATGCATGCAGAATGAAAAAACTCAAAATAAACACCCATAAATCATGCAATGCTTCTCTTTATTGCTGCAAAATTCCCTTCACACTAGTTCTCCAACCATTTAAAAATGAGGAGCAAGCCCCTATTTATAGTTATCCAAAGCCCAAATGAATGGCCAAGATTTAATGATATTGTGTGGCTGAGATTTGTTACAAGTTAGGGTTTCACCTACCCCCAATATTCAACAATATTAAATAGATATTTTGTCTTATTCCTATTTTGTCATCTAGTGACCCAGGTATTGTAGAAATTTTTTCATCTAGCTAATTGCCCTTTCACTGTAGCTGAAACTGCTTTGGATACTATCCTCTACTTGATGGATATGTTTGTAGCATTTCCTTCAACTATTTGACTGAATCTTTGTATAGACTAGGACTACTGAAAGTAGGCACGGTGCTCCTAATCTTGTGGGGGAGCCCCAATGGATCAAGATCGTTCATGAAATATGAAACAACCCCTTGATTTCACCTTTAGTGGACAATATTCTAATTCTTTTGCATTGGCTCCTCCGACACAGGCCTCTTAAGTTTCAATTCTTATGTAAGTCTATCTTTCTCTATTCACAAACAAGCAAGCTCCTTACTTTGCCACCCTGGATCTCCATTTTCATTCTTCGTACATGGGATTTTAGGATGTGGCATCCTCTCACTACGAAAGTCTTCATATGGAAATCATGATGAACCACCACATGTCGGCCACCTTGATAGACCTTAATTAGTTTCCCTACATGAAAGATAAAATCAATTAGGTCAACATAAACTGACATAATCATTAATAAGGTCTTTCAAGAAAGTCTTTGAATTTCCCCTTAAGTGCAATTTTAAAATATATCCACATTTCAATCATCCTTCAAATGTCCCCCCCCTCCCCGTTTAGTAAACTCTGACCACTGGGGAGCTCGTCCCATTTCATTTTTTACATTAATTTTGCCACCCTCAATGCCCTCATGACACCCAAAGGCACCCCCTTTTCTCCATGAGCACAGAGACCCCATAGGAGATTTTACCTCAAACATCATTTCATGATCTCTTAATCCCCATGACCCCGCAATGTATTAAAATGTCCTACTCAAGAAGCTCTTACAACCTCATAGAAACCTTAGATAGAAAAACGGGTCGCACTCAGCCTTGGTAGGAGAATAAAAATGAGGGGAGATTGGTGCTGGCCACCTTAGTGAGAATTTCGTCAGGGGGGGAACAATGCAGATGATCACCATAAGGCCGCCGTCAGGAAACAACCCCGGAGGTGACAATCTTCGCAGTTGTGGGAGTATCGGACTCCACACACCAAACCTCTATGGAGGACCAGCTCGTGGGACTTTCGCGTGACTAAACCACATCAAACACAGTGATTTGCTATTGTTTCACCATCATCCTACCCGTCATGCAACCCATCAGCCAAAGACATTAGATTTGTCATGCCGCCTCTCCTTCCATTGAATTAAAATGTGTCGATTTTGAAGGCGGCACACAAATTCCACTATCCTTCATCATCTAATCAAAGCCCCAAAGCCGCAACTCCTATGTCTGGAAGTCATGCTCCACAACTACAATGTTAATTCAATCATCCTTCATGATTTTATAGGCATCGCCATGCCCACTAAGATGGTATTACGTGCAAATTTTGATCTTTTCTCATGGGAACATAATGGATAACTCGCATCTCCTACAAGAATTATCATTCTTTCATCAAAAGGCGGTATCTACAGATCAGCCCACCAATAGTAATATTCTTGGACCGTAAATCCTAGTCAGTCATCGATGGTTTAGGGATGCATGCAAGTTTTAACATTCTGTGATCCTCGACACCCCACTCGTACGTTAGTGACTTTGATTGAAGATAGGCCCGAATAGAACTATAGTTGTTTGTTCACAAATTAAATGTCGCCCACTTTGGACTTCTGCAACCTCCCAATATCTTCAAACAAGGCTTAGTAGTGATGAAGTTTATGCGCCGTTTAATTCTTCAGTAACATCTACCTCGAATCACTCATCTTGAATTCCATCTGGTGAGTAATGCAGGCAAAAGGGGAAGTGGACATTGTCACCAAAATTTTGTTACCAGAGGGCCTAAGGGACGACAATCCAGAGAAGAGCCACCCAAACGACCCCTTATTTGTTGGACCCCGCAAATGAGATTGTCATGGGGTGGGGGAGTACGGGATGCCTCCATAGGATCACCATCAGGAAATGACGTAGAGGCAGGAGCTACCCACGTTATGACATCCACAGAGGAGAAACAACCTGGGGAAATAGCTCCCTCCGCATGGGACGATCCCATGATCCGAGAAACTTGAGGTTCATAGAAAAATTTTACTCTTAAAGCTAAATCCTCGTTGTTTACAAAGGGTAGACTCAAGGTCGATGGATGCTTCGGTCTCAACAGGGAGGCTTACGAGGACGCGGTGACAAGGTGAAGAGAAACCATGGGGAAGGTGGCGGAGCCATCCAAAAAATGTAAATCAGTACCTCTCGAACCTCCTTCTCAATGCTCACAAAGGTAGACGGTAATGCCACTCGGTCTGTGTATTTATATCATGCGCACATAAGAAAATCACGATTAGATACAACATCTACTCATAGAATTACCCCTCCCCTCGTGGTATTCTGAAGGTGGCGAGACCTGTACCTTAATCTTATGATGCATAACATAATTGCAACAGGTTAATTAATCATGCAAATACTGAAGTCGAGTGACATATTCATGTTGGTGGAGCCTGTGCAATGGAAGGCCTACGAGTGAATCTGGTGGGGCACCGTTTAAGGTCATTGTGAATGAACGATGAGGGAGGGGGCAGACCTCGTGAGATAGAAGTCCACGGGAATCGGTGGGCGGGATGCTAGGGAGAAGTGGCCATTGAGGAAGCGACGCAAAGCAAACAAAAGTCCGCATAAAGGTCCCCGCAGCATGGTGATGTGCAAACGAGGTGATGCCAGCCTTTATTCATTCTTTACCTCGCCCATGTCACTCCACATTCTCAACATATGATTGTATTTCGTTTAAGATTTGAAGGTGGAAAACAATTTAACTCGTAGATTTGAGATTCAACATGAGGCAACCCTATCATTGTATTTAATGGCCCTCCCTCTTTCTATGTTCGCTGCTCTCAGGAGCTAACTTTAATCAAATTGGGACCTTAACGATCGACCATAGATTCAGCTAACATCATGAATAAAATGATCGCCACACTCCTACCAGTTTACTATAAACTTAATGTTCATAAATCACTTGCCCATGCCTGAATCGAGCGAAGTTTTCAGGAAGATAGACGGCCCCACTCTATGGAGGAAACTAGAACTACGGGTGGAGACTCGAGGAAAGTCGCCCGAATGATAATGAAGATATTGGAATCCGCATGACTGAAGTCCATCCATGGAGATCATCCTAAGTTGAGCCAAAATGACGGTTGAGAGGCCTGTGGAACCCACATGAACAGTGTCTACCAATCATGATGCGGGAAAGGGAACGTGGGGCAACGTTGGAGGCTATAAGAAATCATGCAGTTTGTGGAGAAGTCGTTATAGACAGAAAGGTATCCCATGGCTCAACGAAGAATCATTCTTATAATTTCATGAAGAATTTCATTCGTTAATGGCCAAGTGAGTGACAACAATGATGGGATACGAGCCCACGTAGTGAGGAGGCGGCGAAAGATAGTCGTCGTGAAACAACGTCAGGGTAATGACCTTCCACAAGTGGTGGCCCACATGGGCAGACTCGTCGATGAGCGCGAATGTGAGTTCACCATAATTTTTTGATTTCATTTTGAGGGAGCGGTGCATGCGGGTCCCGCCTAGTGGGACAATGTGAAGGACAAGCCATTAGGAAATGCCAGTCAGGTGAGGGTAAGCTGTGCATAAAGACCCACGAGCGTTCAAACTTGGGCAACTTAAAGTGATGGGGTCGGTTGGCACGTGGGAATGATAAAGACTGTAGGAGCAACCATAGAGCCCGCCATGTGGATGAAAGTCAAGGGTCGGCTATTGTGAAAAAAAAAAAATGGACACAGAGACCCATGTGGGGTGACCCACAACTGCGGGTCTGCGAGATGTGAAGGATGTTGTGGCGAGGATGAATGCGGGGTCCACCATACAGATAGATGTTGGGGCTTGGTTGCAGGTGAATGACAGGACACACCAGCGAACGCCAACAGAAAACCTTCAGATGCTGGTCCGCAAGGGTCAATGGATGTCGGGCAGGAAACGAAGGGAAACTCGTGGAAACTAGTCCGCAAGGGAAAATGACTTAGTGAAACTCAGTTAGGTGAACCTTGCCAATAAGAAATTGATCATTTTAAGGCACATGACTGACCTAGGGTTGGGAATAGGGGCACACAAAATGAGGTGAGAGAAAGACAACCCATTAGGGGCAAAAACAACCCGTCAGGAGCAATAGAAAGGGGGTCCTTACCTTCGATGGGGCATGTGTGCAAAATATGCACAACAAATGGTGACTCACTGGGGAAATGCTCTAGAGAATTTCGATGACAAATTGGAATCACGAACTCAAAATCTTTGGTTTCAATCCTCATGCTAGGGAAAAAAACCAGACAATTAACTAAAGGATCAAAACCACTAGCTAACCCAACCTTAAACATGCTTAAAATCCAAGTGTGTCTAGATGCATTCATTCCCATCCTTAAGCCACTATAGGAACCTAAGCTTCGTCAAGTTAAGCTACGTAATTGATTCTAACTTCAAAATCATCTTGAGCATTGCCTCGCTGCCAGTTAGGTGTCCGTAGCCCCGATGAGGTTGTCGCTATGATTCTCTCGAACATTGCTCTTTTGCTGACCAAGCGTTGATAGCCTCGGTAGAGTTATTCGTATCCTCCTAAAAAGTTGAATTTCTTCCTTTTGATTTTGATTTTCTTTTATTTCTTTTCTTTGTTCCTTTTCTTTTGATTTTCTCTTTTTCAATTCTTTTACTTCAACCCGCAAGCAGTGAAGCTCGCACTCAGGGCTGAGAATCATAGTGGCGCTAAAGATTTTTTTTAGATTGTTCGCTTAACTTGACTTCACAAAGGAACCTATAGGAACCACTAGAATCTTAAAGTGTGTAGGAGATATAAGATTTCAAAATACGTCAGAATAAAATCAACCAATGATTTATTCTCTTTAAGGGAAACATCCAGGTCACTTGGAACTAACAGAAGACCTTCACCGTCCACTCTGAGAGCTTGATTAGAATTTAATGAAGAAATACATAGAACAACCCCAAGCAATAAGTATGGTTGTTGCACACACAAACATGCCTAACTAAAAGCGGAGGGACCCAGAGCAAAGCAACAACAGAGTGGAAGCAAAACGAAAGAAAAACGGAAAGTGAATGAAAAGCGAACACCTACACTAACCAAAGTGGGAAAGCAAAAGCGAACAACAAGGAAAATATTTTAAGGAAAACTAACCTAAAACAAACCAACTAATCCTAATGAAAGCAGGGAAGTAGAATATATATAAAGGAACCTACACTTCCCAAAATGAATTATGTACAAAGATATTTACAAGGTACTATGTTTGGGGAAGGAAAAATGATTTTTACACTCATTGGATTTTGTAATGCATGCACAAGCAAGTGGGTGATCATTATAGTTCTTAACCATGCACACTCATCCTTATACTTAGAAAAAAGAAGTTCAACATTGTAGCATTCAAATTCAATCACATATTGAGGAAAAATCAGCAATTAAGGAGGCTCATTAAACCCATGGTTGATCCATAAACACACCTATCTCCCCTCATTCCCATAATAAAAATGATAAATGCAGTTGTGAGTATTCATAGGAGTAAGGAAAAATAGAACCTGGATGTCATTACATGAAGGCAGTTGTATTGGATGGTTGAGATGGCGCATGGCCTCATTGGTTACTACATTGGCAGCCTCAGGTGGGCGCAACCGATGGTGCAACATTCCTGGTCTCAAGCTTACACAAGGCAGGGAGAACGAGGCAACAAAACCTCTTCCAAGCTTCTAGTAGGACGTGCAACATCCATTGGATGTTCTTCAAGGAGATACACTTCGTCTCATCAATCCTCTATAGTCTCGGTGTCTACTTGACTGCTGTCCTCAAAACACAACATATCGTCCCATCTCATTTTCCTCATGTTAATCTCAATTGTATTATGTTTAATGTCATAGGAACATGACATGGACGAATCTATCCTATTGCAGCTTTCTAAGTTTTTGGGAGAATCAACAATGACCAAGGTAGAAAGATCCTCAGTTGCACCAATGATTGGCAAGGCACATCTTCTTTGTGGTCAGCTACCAAAACACCCCTACCTTGGTCTTCTTCTCCTTGCAGTTCATGTAGCTCACCATGATGTTCACTCATTTCTTCTTGTTCACTGTCACTGTAGATGGAGAAGGAACCCCTTTCCCAATCCAAAGACTAATATTTCACCGTCTAAAGGTTCAGGTAATATGTCTACATTGCTGCCATCTTCTAAATGTACTCCTCCCCAGTGTCTTTATACCTTTGTAGCACAATTCCAAGTGGGAAGAAATTAGCAAGGGACACTAGCTCATCAAGGGGACCAAAATTTATTATGATTTTCCTCCAAGGATTCCCCATAAATCCTATCATTTGTTGCATATAAATTCTCTACAAGAGGGAGAGGCCCATGATGTCTGATGGACAACATTCCCATGTGTTTTGCTTCATCATTTGAAGGCTCAAGGCTATGTTTTCCTTCTTCTATTGATGTCCCAACACCTTCTTGAGGGTTAATTTTAGCTAAGTTGTTACTTGGTTCTAGCCTTTGGTTCCCTAGTTCAATCCTTGAAGCAATCGGAGGAGGCGGTGCACTTGGTTGTCCCACTTGTTCTTTAACTTGCTTGATGGCCTCTTGACATAGCCCACACATGAACTCAAAATACGCTAAATCACGGAGCTTGCACCATCTTAGCAACAATAACACCTCCAAATCTACTTGGTGTCTGAGCTTGAACCAATCCCTTGTGAGTCTTGAGACGAGCTCATTATATCTCCCCACTACCAGGTCTTCATCATCACTTAGGAAGGAAGTTTGATGGTAAACAACCGTGACTTGTAGTTGTTTCCACTCCTCTAAATCTTCATTTTCAGATGCTTGATCAGTATCATTCATGAAGGAAAGGCCTTTTAATCTTATTTCACTTATGCTTTCTTCATCATTTTCTGCTACCCCAAGGCATTTAGCCATTTCCTATTTTTAAACATTTTCATTGGATGTCCCATCATATGTTGCTGCAAACCTCATTAATACATTCTCAATTTCCAATGAATTTTCTTCAGGAGTTGAGGGCTGCCCTTTATTGATGGAGAAAATCCCCCCTGATTCCCTTCTAACTGAGCTTTCTTTAAAGATCATTGCTATCCCAGGGAATTCAACTCCTTCCCCTTGACTTTTGGCCTCAGTGTTTGTTGTCCCAGTACCAACTTGTGTCAAATTTCTTGGTTCAAATTGAACGTGTTGTCCTCCAAATGTTTACAACTCTCCTACCTCATGGGACGACTCCTCCCCATTTAGAGTTGGCTACTCCAACTTATTCAAACTTCCTTTGACTTGAGTGATGAGGTTTGCACATGACGAACAAGTAAATTCTAAATGTGGTGCATTATGGAATTTGCACCAACTAGAAATTAGTACCTCCTCCAGCCTTAGTCCATCCTTGTTGCTCAAGTGCTCTTGGATCAGACCTTTGAAGGCCTTGGCTGCCATGTCAATCAATTCTTCTTCTAGGTCTTGTGAAGCCAAGGGTTGATATATTTCCCAAAAGAGGATTTCTCCTTGCAAGACTCTTTCAATTTTGTCCAAGAATGTCAAACATTCCAATTTATTGTGTCTGCAAGTGTTATGGATTCTACACCTATCCTCCAATGCAAATTGTTGCAATGGTCTCCTCAATATCCTATTTAAAATCTGAATGTAGGCAACTAATGTTGATTTGCAAATGTTGTTCCATATCAACTCAACTGTTGCTTTGCCTTCCAATTTTCTGATTTTAAAATTCCAGCAAATGATGAGATCTTCCTATCTCAGATTTTTTACTTGAGAGTGCTTTCAACTTTCGAATTTTAGCTTTGCAGCCTCAAGCTCAGCCATGCCCTCCTTCTAGCACCGGTTTCGTTGATGGGCATTTTAGCACTTCTCAACATAGGTAATGCATAGATGCATCACCTCTCCTGAAAGGTAGAAATCTGCAAACAAGTCACAAATCACTACCCCAAGGTCTCTCGAGTGTCAGGTCATGACAATGCTTGGAATAGTTCAATTGGTTGATGTGATTTGTTGGTAATCACAGGGTGGCCTTTATGGTTTACAAAGCATGGGAAATTGGGTCTGCAAATGGAGTTTCAAAATGCTAGAAGTGAATGAACAGTGGCTTCCCACTCAAAACAACAAGCTAAAACTCACCATGTTCATCAGATCTGGCGTTGTTTTGATGCTTTGATTCCTAATCTAACAAGGAGTTAACAGAAAAAACAAAATATGAAGGGTTAAGAGATTTTTTCTAAATCCTAAGCTTGAATGAACGGTAACAATAATGGCTTCTATAGTAGACAAAATTCCTAAATTGGGTTTTTCTTGACCAAGAGGACCTATAGCTACACAAAACCAGTGCAATCTTCTAAGGACTGCAAATTTTCAGATTGTACATGCACATCATTAACACACAATTGAACTAAGTTGCATCAATGAAATAAAGAAGCCCGAGCTAACTTTTCACAATAACTTGTCATCAATAAATGCCAAAAGTATGGGTTAGAAATTCATCAACATACCATAACAACAAGCAACATTATCACAACCATCCAAGAAACTAACAACTAAGTCTAACATGGGAGTTGAACCATGGATGAATAATGAACAAACTCAAAAGAAACACCCATAAATCATGCAATGCTTTTCTTTATATCTACAAAATTCCCTTCACATCAGTTCTCCAACCATTTACAAATGAAGAGCAAACCCCTATTTATAGTTTTCCAAAGCCCAAATGAATATCCAGGATTTAACTTCATTGTGTGGCTTAGATTTGATACAAGTTAGGGTTTCATCTACCCCCAATATTCAGCAATATAAAATACATCTTTTATCTTATTCCTTTTTTTCATTTAGTGACCCAGGTACTGTAGCAAGTTTGTCATCTAGCTGATTGCCCTTTTACTGTAGCTAAAACTACTTTGAAGGCTACCTTCTGCTTGATGGATATGTTTACAACATTTCCTTCAACTTTTTGACTAGATCTTTGTATAGAATGGGACTACTGAAGGTGGGCACAATGCTCTTGATCTTGTAAGGGAGCCCTGATGGATCAAGATCGTTCATGAAAGATGAAACAACCCCTTGATTTTACCTTTAGTGGACAATCTTCTTATTCATTTACACTAGCTCCTCCGACACAGGCCTCTTGAGTTTCCTTTCTTATGTAAGTCGATCTTTCTCTATTCACGAGCAAGCAAGCTCCTTACTTTTGCCACCTTGGATCTCCATTTTCATTGTTTGTATGTGGTATTTTAGGATGTGGCATCCTCTCACTAGGCAAGTCTTCTTATGGAAATCATGACGAACCTCCACATGTCGACAACCTTGATAGACCTTAATTAGTTTCCCTGCATGAAAGAAAAAATCAATTAGGTTAACATAAATTGACATAATCATTAATAAGATCTTTCAAGAAAGTCGTTGAATTTCCCCTTAAGAGTAATTTAAAAATATATCCTCATTTCAATCAACCTTCAAATGTCCCCCCTTTAGTAAACTCTAACCGCTCAGGAGCCCATCCCATTCCCCTTTTTACAGTAATTTTGCCACCCTCAATACCCTCATGACACCCAAAGGCACCCCCTCTTCTCCATGAGCACGGAGAGCCCACGGGAGATTTTAACTCGAACATCGTTTCATGAACTCTTAATCCCCATGACCACATAATGTATTAAAATGTCTTACTCAAGAAGCTCTTACAACCTCGTAGAAACCTTAGATAGCAAAACGGGTCACACTCAACCTTGAAAGGAGAATAAAAATGAGGGGAGACTGGTGCGGGCCACCTTAGTGAGAACGCCGTCGTGGGGGGAACAATGTAGACAATCACCATAAGGCCGCCATCAGGAAATGACCCCGGTGGTGACAATCTCCACAGTCATGGGAGTATCGGACTCCGCACACTAAACCTCTATGGAGGACCAGCTCGTGGGACTTTCACGTGACTAAACCACATCAAATACAATCATTTGCTATTGTTTCACCATCATGCAACCCGTCAGCCAAATACATTAGATTTTCCATGCCGCCTCTCCTTCCATTGAATTAAAATGTGCTGATTCAGAATGGAGCACATGACTTCCACTATCCTTCATCATCTAATCAAAGTCCCAAAGCCGCAACTCCTATGTATGGAAGACATGCTCCACAACTAAAATGTTAATTCGGTCATCCTTCATGATTCTATAGGCACCACCATGCCCACTAAGATGATATTGTGTGCAACTTTTGATCTTCGCTCATGGGAACGTAATTGATAGCTCACATCTCCTACAAGCATTATCATTTTTTCATTGAAAGGCAGTATCTACAGATAAGCCCACTAATAGTAATATTCTTCAAATGTAAATCCTACTCAGTCATCGATGTTTAGGGATGCATGCAAGTTTTAACATTCTTTGATCCTCGATACCCCACTCGTACGTTAGTGACTTTGATTGAAGATAGGCCCAAACAGAACTATAGTTGTTTGTTCACAAATTAAATGTTACCCACTTTGGACTTTTGCCAACTCCCAATATCTTCAAACAAGGCTTAGTAGTGACGAAGTTTATGTGCCATTTCGTTCTTTAGTAACATCTTCCTCGAATAACTCTTATCTTGAATTCCATCCAATGAGTAATACATGCAAAAGGGGAAGCATACATTATCACCAAAATGCCATTAGTAGATGGCCTAAGGGGCAAAAATCCAGAGAAGAGCCACCCAAACAACCCCTTAGTCGTCAGACCCCGCACATGATATTTTCGTGGGGTGGGGGAGTGCGGGATGCCTCCATAGGATCACCATTAGGAAAAGGTGTAGAGGCAAGAGCCACCCATTGTATGATATCCACAAAGAAGAAATGACCAAGGGAAATAGCTCCCTCCGCATGGGATGATGCCACGCTCTGAGCAACTTGAGGCTCATAGAACATTTTTACTCTTAAAGCTAAATCCTCATTGTTTGCTAAGGGTTGCCTCAAGGTCGATGGATGCTTCGATCTCGATAGGGAGGCTTATAAGGAAACAATGATAGCGTCAAGAGAAACAATGGGGAAGGTGGTGCAACCTTCCACAAAATGTAAATTGGTACCCCCCAAACCTCCTTCTCAATGCTCACAAAGGTAGACAGTCATGTTGTTGGGTATGCATATTTATATCATGAGCACATAACCAAATCACGATTAGATACAATGTCTACTCACAAACTCACCCCTCCCCGTGTGGTACTCTAAAGGTGGTGAGACCTACACCTTAATCTTATGATTCATAACATAAATACAAGAAGTTAATTAATTATGCAAATTTTGAAGTTGAGTGACGTCATTCATGTTGGCGGAGCCCGTGCAATGGAAGGCCTATGGGTGACTATCATGGGGCGCCATTTAAGGTCATTGTGAATGAATAACGAGGGAGGGGGCAGACCCCGTGAGATAGAAGTCCACGAGCATCGGTGGGTGGGACACCGGGGTGAAATGGTCATTGAGGAAGAGACACAAAGCAAACGAAAATCCGCATAAAGGTCCCTACAACATGGTGTTGTGCAAACGAGGTGACACCAACCTTTATTCATTCTTTACCTCACCCATGTCACTCCACATTCTCAACATATGATTGCATTCCATTTAAGACTTGAAGGTGGCAAATAATTTAACTCGCATATATGAGATTCAACATGAGGTGACCCTATCATTGTATTTTATCGACCCTCCCTCTTTCTATGTTCGCCGCTCTTAGGAGATAAATTTAATCAACTTGGGACCTTAATGATTGACCATAGAGTCAACTGACATCATGAATAAAATTATTGCCACACTCACACCAGTTTACTATAAACTTAATGTTGATAAATCACTTGCCCATGCTTGAATCAAGCGAAGTTCGTAGGAAGATAGACGACCCCGCTCTATGGAGGAAACTAGAACTGCAGGTGGAGACTCAAGGAAAGTCGCCCGAATGGTAATGAAGATAGCGGACTCCGCATGACTGAAGTCCATCCGTGGAGATCGTCCTAAGTCAGGCCAAAATGGCAGCTGAGAGGCCTGTGGAACCTGCATGAACAATGTCCGCCAATCATGATGCAAGCAAGGGAACGTGGGGTGACGTTTGAGGCTATAAGAAAGCATGCAATTTGCGGAGAAGTCATTATAGACATGAAGGTATCCCACAACTCCATGAAGAATAATTCTAATAATTCCGTTAATAATGTCAATCGGGAATGAACATGTGAGTGACAACAATGATGGGTTATAGGCCCACACAGTGAGGAGGCAACGAAAGATGGTCGTCATGAAACGATGTTAGGGTAATGACCCTCTGCAAGTGGTGGCCCACAAGGGAGGACCCGTCGTTGAGCGCAGATGTGAGAGTTCACTATAATTTTATGATTTTATTTCAAGGGAGCAGTGCATGTGGGTCCCACCCAATGGGACGATGTGAAGGGCAAGCCGTTAGGCAATGATGGTTGGGTGAGGGAAGGCTGTGCATAAAGACCCACGAGCATTCAAACTCGGGAAACATAAAGTGATGGGGTTAGTTGGCACGCGAGAATGATAAAGACCAAAGGAGAAACCGTGGATCTCGCCATGTGGACAGAAGTAAAGGGTCATTCATTGTGAAAGTGACGAAACAAAAATGGAGACCCATTTGGGGTGACCTACAACTACGGGTCGATGAGACATGAAGGACGCCATGGTGAGGATGAATTCGGGGTCCGTCATATAGACGAATGCCGGGGCTTGTCTACAAGTGAACGATGGGGCACAATGATGAATGCCAAAAGGAAACCTGTGGATACAGGTTTGTGAGGGTCAACAAACGCTAGGTGGGAAACCAAGGGAAGCCCACAAAAACTAGCTCACAAGGGCAAATGGCTTAGTGAAACTCAACTAGGTAAACCCTTCCAATAATAAATTAATTATTTTAAGGCACATGACTGACCTAGGCTTGGGAATAGGGGCACACAAAACAAGGTGAGAGCGAAATAGCCCATCGGAGGAAAAAATGACCCATCAGGAGCAACAAAAAGGGGATCCTTGCCTTCAGTGGGGCGTGTGTGCAAAATATGCACAACACATTTTCAGACCACAAACACCTTGTGTTTTAAGATATTAGGGGGTTCGTTTTGTGCTACAAATAATGGATATCCATTATTTAAGCAAACTGGTGTACATAAGGGGGATTCACTACTCATGAGTTCTCTTCATTAAGAGAGCCTCATGGGGTGAACTACCCTAAACTACCTCGAGGAAAAGCAACGAGAGTTATAAAAGCAACGAGAGTTATAGAATTAGAAAGAGTAGGTCATAGAGATTCTCTAAACAAACTGTCAACGATGACAATGTGGAATATGGATGACAATGCGGTGCACTGGCATCTCATACAAACCATAAAGTGAGAATGTCACAAAAAATGGAAAAGTGGCTACCTCTACTCTGATTGCTAAGAACTTACAAAATGTGGGAAAATGATAAAGTAAGAGAAGAAAGGGAATGCTCACAACCATGCAAGTGATGAAGCCTTCAACACGTGAATGTCTTCAATACCTACATGTGTAATATCTAGAGAAAGTGTTGGGGCTGTATAGGGGCTTGCCTCCGTCAAACCCTCATTTTGGTGTTTTCACCTCCATAGACAACCAGATAGAGAGAGAGAGTGTAACCGAATTGGACAAAACGTGTGGTGAAAGAAAAAACCACTTCAAGAGTGGAACCCGCACCACCAAGTATGAGTGATAAAAACAATCCCTGCTTGAGGAGGAAGAACTCATATCACAAAAGAGGTGATAAAAGAAATCCCTGCTTGAGGAGAACTTGTATCACAAAGTAAGAATGCAATAGATAGGGGATATGGAATCCCAAGATGCTCACAAGCATGACATAAGGGAGATGGAGCTACAAGAGCCAAGAGTGTTGCAAAGAGTATTGCAAGGATGTGAGAGTGTTGTTGTAGCAAGTTGTATGGAGTTGTGCAAGCAAGGAAGAGATAATCCAAGATGATAGAGTGAAGCTAAATGAATTGAATAGATAGCATTTAAGAAGAGAAAAAAGGCAAAAAGAAGCTTCTTAGGTGGTTACAAGGAATCTCAAGCCGTTACCACTGACCAAAGGAGGTGACAAGTGGAAAACATGCACGAAAATAGTTGTTTGAACATTGAAATGTCACAAGATGCTACCACACCACGTAGACATTCATGTTTTGCACTAGTGTCCGGACACGTCATGCTACAAAATGACACGAGCGAGAAAAGCACAAAGTTTGATGCAAGGCAGACACACAAGGGTAGCTATTGAAAAAGGGGTGTTAGAGAATCTTGAGAAGGGAAAAATATTGATGTAGGGGATAAAATGAGCCTACACAAGATTCTAAGGGGGTGGAATATAAAGCAGATGCAAGAATATGTGTGAAATTGCAAGGGGTGCAATTTTATGACTATACATTTTCCCCCACTTTAGCAGGCATATGAATCTAGACTAGTATGCATGCTAAAGAAAGTCTACTAAACATAAATAACATCATATGCCAAAAGGATATTGTAGAGGAAGCAGATAACTCTTCGAACTAAGGAAGCATGCCCCCAGGCTAAAGACTTGCAAAAAAAATGCATTAGACAACAAAAACCTGCACTAGACAACAATGTTAGTGCACAAAAAACTAAGGGATTTGAGTCAGCAAAGTAAAGAGGCCTCAATGTAAAAGGTTGTCTCAGTACTATGCATCATCCCTAAATTAAAAACACTAACACATAGAAGAATTATAAGATGAAGAGAAGAAGGGCATATACTTAGGATGAAGAGGATGTAGATCTTCGCTCTGGAATATACAAAAAATAAGAGAGTGAGAAGGCTCAAGAGAGAGCAAGGAGGAATGAAAATTCTAAGAGAGATGGCTCCATAGGTCCTTGGACCCAAGGAGAGTTGAACAAAAGGATTTCTTAGTTTTGCAGAACTACGAAGTTGAACAAAGTACATCAAAGGCCCTCAGACCAACAATGGACAAATCTCGCAGGATGAAAGTGTCTCACAGGCCCACAAACCTATAAGGAGGCAACCCCCAAGATCTCTCACATGAAGGAAGTCCAAAAAAGTAAGTGCCTCATAGGCCTGCAGACCTTCAAGGAAGTAACCCCCAAGATCTCTCACATGGAGGAAACCAAAATGAAGGGGACTCCGCAGATAAAGCATGTCAAGAAACATGAAGCATCCATGAAGGAAAATAAGCAGATAGTCACACAGACTATCGACAAGCTATAAAGGATTTCAAAGGTGTCCTCGGGAACCCTTCAAAAGAAGAGGGGTCCACTCATGGGGCACACTATTTGAAAAGCAAGGTCTAGCCAGGCTACCCACAAGCTAGACACTAATGAATTCATTTGAGATAGAAACTTTCAAATGGGGTCCCTCGGGAACCCTTTAAGAGGAAGAGATTCCACTCAAGGGACACTACATTTGAAATTCATAGAGAAGAGAGTGGATCTTTTAAGAAGGACATACATCTCTAGAGAAAGTTATGACTTCCCCCAACATATAGGGAAGGAGAACCATGTAAGATACTTAGAATGTACATGATAGAGGTAGACCTCGATATCACTTCTCATTCAAAGAAGAGGTAGGTGCATCAGAAAAAAAAAAAAGAGTGATGGCACCTGAATCATGAAGTTGTTGTATTTTATCGTTCAAAGCCTTACATTCACTAGTGGAATTGCTAGGTACTTGATGGTATGCATATAAATAATGTTTTTCATGATCATGCTTATGGAATTTCTAATGTGTAGAAGGAAGAGTAATCAAGCAGTATTTTAGAAGGCTCAACAAGATTTTCTCTTGCTTAGATAAAGAAGGAAGAGAAGGAAGCAACCCTTTCTCTGGTGGAGAAAAGTTTGTTTGCTCACAAGAAGAAGTCATGAAGATGGAAGACACTAGAGGATCTTCATAGAGATAATTATTCCCAAAATGGGGATGGAACTCTTCTATGGGATCACTGTCAACCTTCTTGATAGGATTACTAGCATTATCCTTTTTAGCAAAAGCATAATCATCTTCCTTAGAAAGAGGATCAATGCTAAGAATATTAAAATTTATGTTCACACTATCCCATGATGCAAAATAATGATCATCTTTGATAGCGGGTGTGGATGATGTTATTGGAAGGCTTGAGTGGATCGGGTCGACTTTATGTTCCCCACTGAAAGAATATGTAAAGTCTAGAGAACCCCAATCATCACCAAGGCATGCATTCTTTTGAGAAGTAGAAAGAGTAGACTTAAGATTTCTCGCTTCAGAAGGATCTTCTTCAAGGACATCTATCTCAAGAGTATCCTTTGTAGTAGGTATTTCTAGATTAAACATTGATGCATTGGAAGATACTATAGGAATAAGAGTAGGCACAACTGAAACCTGACCAGAAGTTTCCATCTCACACAAGTTCATAGCATTAGGGTTAGCCTTAACTATGACTACTTTATTGTTAGCAATGAACTTAATAGATTTATGCAAGGTAGACAAGACTACACCCATAACATGAATCCACAGTCTACCAAGAATAAGTTTATAAGGTAATTTTTTTGACATAACATATACTAGAGTGGGTATAGTAATAGGTCCAAGCTGCAAAGGCAATACTATTGTACCCAAAGCTTGTCGACTGACATTATCAAACCCATGAATGTTAATGGAAGAGGCATTAAGAGAAGATGGATCAATATTAATCTTAGGCAATAGATGAATGCTACATACATTAAGTGTTGAACTAGTGTCAATGAGAGTACGTCTAATGCCAAATTTATTAATGCTAACTATAATCATTAAAGGTTTTGCTTGCTTCTGTACTTCAGAGGTGGGAGTTCCTAGGGATAGAACATAATATTCGGTGAACCCACACGAATATGAGATATCAATGCATCAACATCTTTTGGCCTAGCGGAAGGAGGCAAGAGGATATTTTGCAAGGCTTCTTGAAGCATACCTTGATAAACCAGAGCAGACTAAAGCTAGTCCCACAATGAGATCTTAGCCAAAGTAACCTGAGGTTTCTCGACAAGATCATCATCACTAGGTACTTTAGTTGTAGGTTTAGGTGCTAAAGGAAAGCTTGGTTGTTTATTCATTTTATTATTATAAGTATGGACTACTTCTCTATAAGAGGGAGCCATAGAAAGGTCAGGAGAGTCATTATCAAATGGAACACCATCAATAGAACAAACCCTTTTAGGAGAAGGAATAGTTGGAGTCATGTAAATGACTAGTCTCTTAGGCCTTTGAGGGGCAAAAAAGACATAGATTACATTTACAAAATCATCACAACTAGTAGGATAATTACTTGAAGACATATTCTCAACATCGATCCAAACAGGATCCAATGTGGAAGGAGACTCATCATGTGCTAATGCATCATCTCTAGAGGAGAGTGTATCGTAACAAAGATGAGATTCATTATTCATGAATGCAATGTCTCTAGAAGAGAGTGCATTGGAATGAAAGTGATATTCATCATTCACGATTACATCATCTCTAGAAGAGAGTTCATTGGAATGAAGAGAAGGTAGAGTAACATTAAGAAAGGTATCAATGATTTCATCTTCTTGCAACAAGATATCCTCTAAAGCAAGAGGAATCTCATGAGAAGGATCAGAGATACAAAGTGACATGGGAAAATCCAAGTCACTATCAAATTCATGAAATGGAACATCATTAACACTTTGAATAAAAATAGATACTAAACTCAAAAGAAAATATTAAATTTATTTTGGATTTTTTTCGGTATTTTATATGTTCTAGTAATTTGCATTTTCCGAGGTCTTCGAAGCAGAATTTGACGTCAAAACTTGCGTCAATCCCTAAAATTTGATAGTCGAAGGCATAGTATTTTAGGGATTGAACTAGTTCTCTTGGAGACCTTTCCAATGGCACAAATGGTTCTAAAATTTGGGCACCGAGTCAAAAGTTATGACCCTGCCAAGTAGGGGTAAATAAATTCCTAGTTTTTGAAAAATACCCGCTTCACTTTAGGTTCACCAAAATGTAGAGAAGGGGGTTTCGCTACTCATGAGTTCTCTTCATTCAGAGAGCCTCACGAGGCGAACTACCCTAAACTATCTCAAGGAACAGCAAGAGTTCTAGAATCAGAAAGAGCAGGTCATAAAGAATCTTAAAACAAACTGTCAAGCTCTCAGCCAAAGGACGACAATGCGAAATACGGATGACAGTGCAACGCATTGGTGTCTTGTATGGACCGAAAAGAAAGAATGTCATAGAAAATGGTAAAGTGGCTACTTCTACTTTGATTGCTAAGAACTTACAGAATGTGGAAAAATGATAGAATGTAATAGAACCGAAATGAAGTAAAGTACAAATGATAAAGTAAGAGAAGAAAGGGAATGATCACAACCACACAAGTGATGAAGCCTCTAGCATCTGAATGTCTTCAATACCTGCATGTGTAATATCTAGAGAAAGTGTTGGGGTTGTATAGGGGTTTGCCTCAGTCAAACCCTCATTTTGGTGTTTCCACCTTCACGAACAACCAAATAGAAAGAGAGAGTGTAACCAAAATGGAAAAAGTGTGTGGTGAAAGAAAAACCCACTTCAGGAGTATAACTTACACCACCAAGTATGAGTGATAAAAGCAATCCCCACTCAAGGAGGAGAACCCATATCACAAAAGAGGTGATAAAAGAAATACCCGCTCGAGAAGGAGAACCCAAATCACGAAGTAAGAATGCAATAGATAGGGGATATGGAATCCCAAGATGCTCACAAGCATGAGATAAGGGAGATGGAGCTACAAGAGCCAAGAGTGTTGCAAAGAGTATTGCAAGGATGTGAGAGTGTTGTTGTAGCAAGATATATGGAGTTGTGCAAGCAAGGAAGAGAGAAGCCAAGATGATAGAGTGAAGCTAGAAGTTAGAGCCAAGCTAGAGAGCTAAATGAATTGAATAGATAGCATTTAAGGAGAGAACAAAGGCAAAAAGAAGCTTCCCAGGTAGTTGCAAGGAATCTTGAGCTGTTACCACCGACCAAAGGAGATGACAAGTGGAAAACCTGCATGAAAATGGTTGTTTTAATGTTGTAGTGTCACAAGATCCGAGCGCATCGCGTAGATGTCCATACACCATGCTAGTGTTTGGACATGTCACACTACAAAATGACACGAACAAGAAAAGCATAAAGTTTGGCGCAATGCGGACACACAAGGTTCACCACTGAAAAAGGGGTGTTAGAGCATCCTGAGAAGGGAAAAAGGTTGATGCAAGGGCTAAAATAAGCCTACACAAGATGCTAAGGGAGTGGACACTAAAGTGGATGCAAGAATGTATGTGAAATTGCAAGGGGTGCAATTTTACGACGATGCAACTGGATATATTTTTTGTTGCATAATGGATATCCATTATGGACATAATGGGTACCCATTTTGTTCTATGTAAAATATAAATATGTACAGATTATACATTTATATGTAATATAATATAAAATAAATAATTTAGTATTATAATATTATTAAATAATATAATATATTAATATTGTATAAAATATTATATATTATATTATTATATATAATATATTAACATTTTATATTATATTATATAAATAATATATATTATATTATTATATTATATCTTATATATATTATTAATATGTAAATATATATTAATATAATATATAACCTAATATAAAAAATATATAAATATTTATAAGAATGTGTCAATAAATGGATATCCATTATTTTTCCAGCATTAACGGATATTTGTTTCATATTGGATATTCGATTTGATCAAAATAGATATCCATTTTTCTTTTATATTGCTTCGATACTTGGCTTGGGGACTACCAAGCTGAAAAGTCAACCTCTCCAACATGTTTATAGGGGTTCTAAGAGTTTTTCAGACTTCACCCTTCGTGCTGACAACTTTTTTTTCATCCAATTTTGATGAAATGAAAAGGGATTGTTTAGAAAATTGATAACATTCTACTGATATAGGATATGCTTTATTTTGAATTTAATAGATAATTATTATTGATTTTCTACATACACTATATATAAAGTCCTGATTGATAGGCTAGTTGAAAAACATCTTTAACTTTTAAATAGTTATAGATTTTTTGAATCTAAAAGATGCACCACACACTATGCTTCACAAACTATTATTTTAAAAAAAAAAATTGATAATTTTTTGACCAAGTTAGGGTGGCTAGACGAATGGTTTTTAATATTTTTAAAAATTCCTACTAGAAAATTCATAATTAATTATTACTTACAAAAAAATATGTGTCACATCCAGGCATGTGTCTACTTATATTGAAAGATTCAAAAAAAAAATTCTCATCATTAGGGTGGTCGGTCAAACACTTTTTTTTATTTTTTTCTTTAAAATTTAGTACTACTACATTGAAATTTCAAATTTTAACTAAATAGATTTACTTTTTTCCAAAAAAGGACTAATAGCTTAGAAACTACATTCAATTTAATTTTGTTCTTACATATTTTACAAATTATGTTAATAACCTATTCAATATTTTATGTCAAGTTTCCTAACTTAATTTTTCTGAATTTTCATTGCCACTTAAGGGTCTAGTTTGGTCCCCATGATCATGCAGTAACCCTACATAACATGTATACTACAGAATTAGAAATCCCATCTTGTGTCTTAGTCCAATAGACATACATATGCATTTTGTTAATGTCTGACCACTCCAAAGTGTCTAATTTATTTTAGATTATGATTTTATCTCATGTAATTTTAGGTAGACATTATCTTTTTCATCTTGTATAGAAGTCCTTATTTAAGGTGGTAGTCTTATTTAGTATTGAAATCTATTATGCACATATATCCAAATCTTGTATCAATTGTGTATATTCACCTTCATAGGTCACATGTACTTGAATGGATCTAGATAAGATATAGTTACAAAATCTATCATTAAAGATGGTCTCACATAATATTAGTTGGTTTATTATTGACGTTTCTCTTATGGGTGTGTACAAGAAGTTGAGTCCACTTTTTGGCCAAACAGTGGGTGTTTTCCCTGATTTTCAAAATTTGTCACATTTAACCTTAAAATTTGAAGCACTTAGAGACGAAATCTTAAAAAAAGTCACTAATCATAAAATATAGTACTCGGAGTCTAGTTTTCGAATATGCAATTTATTTTAATGCCCAGATGATAAAAAATGATTTTCAATAGGCATTTCTTAAAACCACTATTTAAAAGTCACTTTTTTTAACCATACAATGCATGCATACATCATCAATATTTTGACCTAAATAATCATATTTTTCTAAATCCTTTTAGGAAAATATTTGTAACTCACAGAAGCACGTTTTTGGTATTTTTTTGTAATTTTTTATTGAATAATTTTTTTGTTAATTTTTTATTGGCCATATTTGTTGTTTTAAAAAATTGGTGTGTACGTCACACATAAGATGACCTAAACTTATGATTTTTTGATTTTTTTTTCAAATTGAAAATAATTATCTAAAGTATGTTTTTCGTGCAATTCATTTTACAAAAAATATTTTAATAAAAAGTATTAAAATACTAAAAAACCCTAATATTTCAATTTTATGGATGAGTTTTAGCATAAATTAATTGAAAAATAGAAAAAAAATTACATATTTGGAATCTACACTGTCTCATCTATAATGGGTTTTAATTTTGTCAAAAAAATATGCAAAAAAGGTCTTCAGATATATGTCCAAAGTCACTATTTTTTGTGACATTGACATGACCTTCAAGTTGTAGGTCAAACTAGGTCCAAAGATGAGGTTTGGCTCCCCAAGCCTTTTCCCAAACCAAAAAACAAAGCACAAACCCTACCAAAAATTCATATTTTAAAAAACGGGATCCTGTTTCATTAAAAAATATTTTTTTTATGCTTTTACAAAATGAGATTTTGAAAGTTGCCAAAATGGAATTTTTCAAAATGGGACCAGTTTTAAATTTTTTCCAAAAATAAAAAGTTTTCAAAATGGGATCTTGTTTTGAAAATTTGCCAAAAATGGAGAATTTTCAAAACAAGATCTCATTTTAGTTTTAGGCTCGAGACCCTGAACCTAACGGGATCCCGTTTATTAAAAAATGGGATCTTGTTTTGTTGAACTTGATTTCGAGATTTTGGCTAAGGAAAAAAAATCCATATTTCGTGGACTCAACTTCATGCATCTACCCTTATACTTAATGACCAAATAAAAAATGGAGGAAAACTCATTCACTTATAATCCCTAATTTGATATAATTTTGTTTGTGCTTTCAAATGTTGGGTAGATTGATGGATAGCATGACTATTTGTTTCCTTATTCAACAAGTAGTTCTTATATTTTTACTTGTACAAGTGGATACAACTCATCATGCAAAGTATAACTTAGGATTGACAAATGGAAAATTTTAGAATTACAACATTTGGGTCTTCCTTCTTATGTTAGGAATGCTCTTGTGTTAGAATTATATGAGGAATATTTCAATTTAGGTAGTGCTAATATGTATGCATTATTAATTTTATGATTTATCTAATAAAATGGTTTTGTTTATTCTTACCTCATGAAAGAGACCTACCTTCTATAGTTGTGGTATGCAATTGTGCTATAAATTGGGAGAATGATCCTACACAATTTGTTAAGTACTGCACATGTAGCATTGTAAATCATCACTCTTGACAATTTCACACTATGTTTTATCCCCCTTAAATTATTAGACCTAATTAACCCTCCAATTTCTTAAATTATGCATTCTATAGCCTATTTTTATCATTTTTCGATGAATTGCAAGAATAGAATAAATGCATTTATTTAGTGCTTTTCCATTGTTACCTAAATCCCTAAAAATTAGGGTCAAAAAAGGGATACCCTTGGGAGGCTTTGTCCCCCTATTTTGTCAGGCTCAAAATTCAAATATGTCGATGTCAACATTTTAACATTTAAAATTCAAGTTTCCAATGTCGGCCATCAGGATCTAATTTTCAAGAAATTAGCATAATTGCATATAGACACCTAGTTGTTACACCATTTCAAAACTAACAAGAATTATCTAGCAAGAAGTAAACATTAAGAGAAATTCAAGGGCATCATCCTAGTGATTCATTGCAACAATTCAAGATCCAAACATCGCATGTGTCAAATCTTATGTGAGTTCATGTTATCATTGTTTGTAAAGATTAAACCTTGTTGTAGGTCTTCAAGAAATTCAAGCAAGCAAGATCCAAGAATTTGAGGTGATGTGCATGACCTCAGTCCTTCAAGGAAGTCATTGAAGGGTGGTGAGTTGTAGAACTTTGTTGATTCATCATTCCTTCCTATTAGTTATCATTTTATCATTTCCATTGCCATTATGGAAGTGAAAACACTAATACGGGGTTTGACCAAGGTAATCGCCTAAATGGAACAACCCTTTCCCTCTCTTTGAGTGTGCAATTTTTAGTTTTGGAGAGGATTGAATGAATTTTGAAGATCATTTATCCATGGTTGCATTCACATCCCTACACCTTGTCAACTCACAGAAACTCACCTACAAAATTATCTGATAGTGATTTGACAAGTTTGCAAGTGGAAACAAGAATCTCATATCTGACATCGAAGGATTGAAAAAAAAAAACAAAAGTACTCCTACAAGGACATAGACACCTTTGGGTAGCTTTGTCCTCATATTTAGATCAACACTAGATTTTTAGGACTGGTACACAACACTCTACCAGGTTCTCACATCGACCTACAAATCTTTGTTACATTTTATCAATTGTCGAAATATTGCATTTTCATATTAGGGCACATAGTCTAATTAGGTTAATCAAAGAAAATCAATTCCAATTCATTCCCAACACTCAAAAAGATGTAGATCTAGGTCTAATTGGCTCACCTTCATGTTTGAAAGTCAATGTAATCCCCTAGTTGATCTACATCTTAATGAGACCCTAGAAAAAGGATACACACACAAATTGATCCTAGGTTCTTTGTATTGGACTTAGGATCACCCTTTTCTTCATTTGAGAACAAAACCTAAAAAGATAAATTAGATAGAAGGCTTGATATAATTGAGAATGACCCCAATTTTTTCTAGATTAAATCATCCACTTTCTTCTTTTAGTGATATATCCTTGACACATGACTTTGGAAAATTTATATTTGTTTAATTTAATAATAGACTATTTTTCCTTACTGTTCTAGAATGGGGTACATTAAATAGAAAATGAATATCATTCCTAACCTCTCTCTTTAATAGTATTCCCTTAATATCCTTAAACGTTGATTATAGGAATGCAAAAAATTAGCAATTTATTCCTACACTTTGTTAATGCACTATATCATGTTTATTTTTTAACATAAGTAATACAAATCTACTATCATCATTATGAGTCTTTTTGTGTGGTTAGTTGAAACAAGAGAGTTTGGCCTTACCTTGGATAATCATTGAGGATGTATCTTTACCCTTCCTTGATTAGATAGTACTTTTTTTTCTTCTTGTGAAGATTGAATCTATTAAATTGGTGAGTATAAAATCTATAAGTTACACTATGATCAATAATAATCAACTATAAAAATATTATGTGTAGTGACCCTCCTGATGACACTTTTATTTTAGCTATTTTGAGATACTGCTAGCAGTTAGATGTTTGACATTATGTCGTTTCGATGCTTTATGTCATGGTTTACATGACCAGTTGTGAAACTCAGTTGATGATACACTATATTTTATGATGTGATGTTTACTTTCATGAGATGACATTTTATGATGATTATCTATGTTGTTTTGTTGTATACATGATAATATTATGTTAGTTATATGTTTACGTCAGTTGGTGAAGGAGATGATTTAATAGTACTCATTAGTGAGTGCCCTGCTACATCGTGACTCTTCTTCATGGTGTGTTTTCATATTTATACATGTTCAATTAATCATGCAGTGTTATGCAGCTTTCAGGTATAGGCATCGACTCCAACTGCTTGTCAGGTCTGAGCATGCCATGGCCCAATGGAATCATCGATGGGAGATAAAATTGTCCTCTGTCCTTAACCATCGTTCTAAAAAGAACAAGTATCCATCATCACCCTCATGTCATGTCACCTGTTTGTCGTGTGATCGTAGTCGTTATGTAATGTTGTACTTATTATGCTTTCATAATATTAATTTGGATTATTTTAATGTTTCAATGAACATAGTAATGTTGCTTTATTGATTTAATGAAATATATTAAGTTAGAAAAAGCTATACTTAGTTTACTAAGTGATTAAAGTGAAATATTAAAGTATCTTTTTTGCGAAAAGGATAATTAATTGTAAATTGATTTGATTATGCATTTTGAAATTTTTGAAAAATAAGATAGATAGTTGTGATCTAAAGTTGTAAATATCTCATTTTGATCATATAGTTGTTTAAAAGTTTAACTGATGCATGCCTTGCATGCTAAACGTGGAGTTAAAGTTTTGTTTGTTTTGAAAATTGTGAAAGGAGTATATTATTGGAAATATCATTCATTATTAAGGGGATTGATTTTCGAAAAGAAGAAAAAAAAATATTCTCTCTATGATTTGTTTGCTGGGTTTTTGGTTTGGGGAAGCTGAAAACTGTGTTTGGAAACTGTGTTCGCATTGTGAAGGATTTGTGGATTAATTCGTTGAAAGTTATACTCCTCGGTGCTTGAATCTGGAAGGCGTATCAGGTTTTCTCCTTTGTTAGGATTCTTGTTTTTATGGATTAGAATTTGTAGAGGAGTTTGCTGAATATCAATTTTGCATCCTATGAAATCTTGTATTTAAAACCTGCATAAAACGAAAAACGAGTTTGTAAGGAAAATCCTATTAACGGTTTGTTGTTAATGTCAGAAATTAGGATTGTTGGTTAAGTTTAAATTCGAAGAAGTTAAGTGTAATAATGTATCGTCCTTGTTTATTTTCGGGGTCTGGTTAGATCCATCTCCATTGTGATATATCTGAAGTGAAATTCGTAAAATCACACTACATGCATGTCTTTTCCATCGTGTATTGTCTTTCCATTATTGCAACCAAGTTATCAGCTTTGGTATGGGCATTTATATTCCTCTCCTCCTCGAATATTTGTTCCTGTGTTTTTGGCAGCATATTTCTTTTGGCCTTCGTTTTTCTCCATTGGTTGATTGACGTTTAGTCGCAGCAACCGTGTGGCTTGCAGCCTTAGATTAATCGATGGTCAGATTATGCTTGTCAAATATTCCTTTAGGCCGTATGGTAACGTCGCTCTGGTTAGTTATTTACTCCTCTTTTTTCCATGCCATGCTTTAGACTGCAAAGTATATTCTCTTACAGGAGCCTTAGGGAAACCTGTTTGGCCTTGATCATTGTGTTTGTTTCAAATACTTGATTTCGGCGAACAGTGAAAGTTAAAATTCAAGGGTAGTTGATACGATGAAACTATGTTTGTTATTATTTATTCCCTGTATTGTATCTAGGTTTGATTTCATGCTAAGCGCGGATACTCTTTTGATCGACATAGGATAGACCTTCATTTATCGAATTGAATCACGTTCTGAAAAGCGATCCATGCAACCTCATGCCTCACTCATATTATATTATGGTTCTTTACTGAAATGTCTTCTGCAATTAAGAGGTTGAGCCAGCGTCTCTTGTTCCATCTTGTTGCCCTTTCATCGTTCTTGAAGTCGCTGTCCATCTCAACAACTTCTCTATGTTTTTTAAACTACTGTTGTTGCCACGTATTTCTACTCTCTCTCTCTCTGGTCAAAAAGGTTCTATACTGTTGAATCTGTTCATTAATTTTAACCAACTTTATCCTTTCATTTCAGCGTGTCTTCGTATTGGATGCGGAGGACTGAGAATACGTTTCTCCTATGTGATGTCACCTGTGTAATCGGAGCAACATTGTAACTGGTTCGCTATGATTGGTTAATATTCATCATCTATATCTACCTTCCCGTTCTACCATGGACTCCTTGACCTTCCCCGTATCATATGTAATGTTCTTCGCCTTATTTTTAAGCTCAAAGTAATTTGTCATGAATTTACGGTTCATGCTTGGCCTGAGTGCGGTTGAAACTAGGTAGATGTCCACCAAAAGTGTGGTTGCATGTTGTGCCTCTGTATCATCCGCGAGACTGTTTTAAGTTAATTTTGTATCACATTGTTAAGTCATAGCTTTGATCGCCTGCGTTACCATTTCCACCTTTGTTAGTTGTACTGACGATTGCATCAGTGTGATCACGAGATTAGTTTGGATGTTAATTAATTTGACGGTGGCACTGTCAGTTAAGGGTGGCGGGTATTATTAGTCTAAATTTGTTTCCTATTTATCTTATGTCTGTACTTCCACTTGGTTGTTAGTATGACGTCTGATTGGTACCAGCCGCGTAGTCTAGTGTCTTATAAATGTCTTTTGTAGCTATGTCTGTAGTCTCTCTCTTGTTTAACTGTTTATTGGCATGTATGTTAACTACATGCATTCTAGCAACTTAATCTCTCATCTCTCTGTTAACTCACCATTTGATAGGCGTCAAAAAGTCGAACCACTATTCTCTGTGCTTATAGTTAAGTCCGTGTGATAAGCTTTGCATGCATTTGGTCTTCCCTTCACCGCGGATCTCATATTCATCTTCACTGGGTCGGCTCAGGCTGTACTGATTTTTGCATCAGTTAAATCTCGGGTTCGGTATGCATGTTTATTATAATCATTTGTCGCTGAGTTCAATTTAGGGTGTCAACGATTTATTACGATTGAACTTATTTTGTTTCTTATATTAAAGTGGAAGTTGGGTTAATTTGCTAATAGTTGTTTTATTAATAATTATTTGTCAATTGAGATAAACAATAGGAGTGTATATCTATTTCTATTTATAGAGAAATAATGTATTTAAATTTAAATAAAAATAAATAAATCTATTTATAGTAATTCTTGATTTAGAGTTGATAGTAAATATAAATTTACTTAAATAAGGGTGTAATACAATGGTTATTATTGTTATAAATAAAAGGTTATCTTTGAATTGTTAATTGGTTAATCACAAATGCATTAGTTATAATTTGGTTTAATAATTGAAAATAGATAGTGTGAAGGTAAAATGTTTGTTAATTATCAAAATAAAAATGCAATATGTATTTTTAAGAAGTTGATTTGCTTTATTAATTGTAAATTCGTGTGTATGACTTTGGTAAATAAGTCTAATAGTGATTAATTTATCTATATATATATTGTGGAGGTCAAAGGTTAGTATTTTAAATAATTGCTTAAAGAAATCGTCTTTTCACTCATTTAACTTATATGATGAGATGAAAATGTAATATTGGAATCCTTGAATAAGAATTGTAAATTAGATTTTTTTAAAGTGTTCCTTATTGGTGATATTCTTACATTTTGTTTTGAGGCTTGGTGTTAAGTGTGTTGGTTCCCAGAGGATTTTGTATTTTCGTTATTTGAGATAAAACATGACTTATGATTATGATGGTTCATTGTTTGGGTTCATGTTGATACGTGATCCATGCACGATATGTTTGTGCTATATTGTATTTGGGTATCTTGAACTCCATGCTATGGGGGTGTGTGTTGTTCTTTCTTGGCCATGCAGGTTGGTTCGTTTTTGGAATGCTTTATGTCATTATTTAAAGCTCTTATGTCTTTTAGTGTTGTAATGAAGTTTCTATTGCATGCATGATGACCTTATTGATTAGTCCTTTTTGACAAGTTGTACCTTAGGAGGAGTGGCTTCTGTTAGGGGCCGAACCCCAAAGTGGTTGTAGGGGTAACCTATCAAAAGTTGGTAAATAAGTGAAAACATTAATTAATGTACTGGGGGTTGGGTGGTCTTCATAATTAATACAGATAATTTTTTGCCTTGCCTTGGACTTTAACGCTTGTTTAGGTTAAAGCAGGTGAGAAGGCCTGTAATGGCACCTCAAACATTTTGTCTCCTCAAGAAGTTATTCGAGGCCACATAGGTTTGTTTAGGGGCCAAAAATCGTAAGAGGTTGCCAGGGTAACTCGGGTAGAGGGTCGGTAACCTAGGAAGATTCTCCAGGGTAACCTATTACGACTATGTGATAACACTCCATCCTTGTACACTTGTTATTTCTCTTAGGTTGAGTTACTTGTGTTTGTGAGTCACCTCTGGGAGTTTTTCATTTGTCTGGTATTGTGATGTCATGTGAGTTGACCATGTAAGTGTAATATTCTTTGTGATGTCAGTTTGACTTGAGGAATTGTTCTATCTCCTAGCATGGGGGGTGGGCTTTCAAGCTCCACATGGTTGGGAGGAACATGCCACATTCTCCATTGGGTCCCTTGCAGGTGTTTTTTTCATGATAGGTTTTCTTGGCAGGATCCAGAATGCACAGAGGTTGCGGTGCATAGTTCTTTGGATGAGTTCGTGGGCGTGGTCATCTTCTTTTCTTCATCTCTTTCTTTATTGTATTGCACTCATGATGTACATGAGATGCTTTGTGATGATACTTGTACTGTTCTGAGATTTGTTACAATGTCAATTATTGTTATGTAACTCTTGATGTATATTTTTGGACATGACTATTCCCATGAGTTTATTTATTTATGGATATTATGGTGTTATAATGTTATTACTTAGTAGCATAGTTGTGGAACCCTAAAACATTTATGTTATATTGTTGTCACATGTTATTTGTTTAAAAATAATAATTGTTTTGTTGTTTTGTGAGAATGACATAATGTTTTTCGGGTTCCACGACAGGGCATTACATTATGCAAATTAGAATAATATCATATTAATTTTCATGGGCTATGTAAAATTCTTATTCTCCCCAGCCAACTAACAAGAAAATTCCTGCATATAGCAAATATTATAGTTAAGTTACTAATAAATTATTAGTGCAATAAATGACACACTATTTTTTATTTATTCACTAGCACTCCTAACATTATTTATTAACTTATAATCTAATATCTATGATGTAATATTTCCAATAATCACACCAAAAAAATGTAGAAATATTACTACTAAACGTTCCATGATGAACTAGGGGCACACTATTCCTCAAAATTATTTACCAGCAACACACATGTTGTCAACAACAATGAACTACTACAAATAGGAACACACACACTATTCATCACCAATTTTTTTTCAACATGTACACACACACTAAAAAATAATGAATTTATGAAAAGTCTAGATAGGGACCACATACTGACTACACCACTCTTCTTATGATCAAGATAAAATATATTTCCCTTGATGTGAATAAGAAAATCAAATATCTTTCAAGAAGTATGTCTTTTTGAGAGAGAATCTATGAAGAGACTTAAGTTCTTATTTAGTAGTAGTAGTGTTGAAAACAATATTTTTTTAGTTTCTTAGTTGAGAAAATATTAGTTTTTGAAAAATCTTGTTATTTCCTTCTTTTGATGATTTCTCATTTTGATTTATTTAGTATTCATGAGATGAATGAGAATGGATAGGATTTCAACTATGGAATTTTTATTAGATATTTATTTTGTGCGCTCATATCAATTAGTATCAAATCCATTTGATTGCAACCTTGGATCTAGTATTTCATAAATTAATAAGCTACCTTTACTAGATTATTTCTTTGGTTATCATATATCTAGCCTCATACAATATTTCCTTTTGGTATCCTATCTATATCTTCATCTATAACCCATAGAGCTTATATCCTTGCGAGTTTCCACGTGTTACCCTCATTAAATGTTCATTAAAATTTTATTAGGTATTGCACTATATATTTTTTCAACTCATTTTTGAGATCTTATGAGGGTTTTAATGATCACTAAATTGATATTTAATCCATTTACCATTGAAATTAGAGTGGTGGATCAAAATGTATAGCCGTTAGAAGGTACATTATAAAACAATATGTATAATGAATGAGTATTTGATTGTGTATCTTTGAGTTGAGATTGATCCTGATGCACAATATGAGGTAACATATCAAAAATTAGTGAATATGAAAACCATCTATTGATTTTTATAAAATCAAGTACAAATCCAAAATTTTGCATTACAAGAGCTAGTTGTGGAATTTCAAATGGAACTCCAACACACCCCAACCACTATACATGTGTCCTTAAATAGTAGTTTCTAATTAGAAATAAAAAAATCCATTCCAAAGTTTGATAGAATCTTTGATAGTGATAAATTGGAGTCTTTGCTAGATGCATCCTTGAGGAAAATTTTATAACTCAATTTGATTTGACCAACCATTGAAAGATACAAATGGTTGAGCTCTATATGATAGGTTTATCTCTAATTTGGTGGAATAGTCATCAAAATACACTTAGTAAGAGATGAAGAGGTACAACAATGAGAATCTTCCCAAGCGACAACAAAGGTGACATTTTAATCCCCTAGCTAATTATAATATATATTAGCTTGATAGATACAAATTTAATAATCCATAATGTAACTTGTTTAAAAATAAATAAATAGCTTCAACAAGCTTGAAGTCAAGCTCAATGTATAAATCTAGACAAGGTGATCCTTTTTAAATTTATTCATGGCCTATTCTCTATCATTTGTAGAGAATCAAATATGTTTGAAGTAGTATTTTTGGATAGGTATTTTTGTATTATGCTATAAACAATCCATAAACTCCAATGAACAATCCAAATTTCTAAATAAATCATCTTCCCTTTCTACTAGTAAAAACAATTTTGTAGCTATCATGAGGTTTGGGGTCATTCTATTGAATACTATCTAGTTCTCCAAGTTAAGAAAGAAATGAAATTTATCCTAGAAAAAGAGAAAAAATAAAGAACAAAGATGTTGATGCTATACCAAGAGTGTAATTCGATAATAATATAGAGATCGATCCTTATTTTTCAATCATGACCATTGGCCAAGAATTATTCTAGGCATCTTGGGAATTTATATTTACTCAAAACTACAAATTAAGAGTAAAATGGATCTCTTAATCATTGATAGTGAAAATTAAAACAATTTGGTTAGTGAAAGGTTAGTTTTATAAATAAAACATCCAACATATGATCACCCTCAACCATACAATTTAGGATGGGTAAAAGAATATGGACCTCATAAACTAATTAACAAGGTTTGTGCAATCATCTCTCCTAATTTTCTTTTCAAATATTGTTGAATTTCATATCAAATCCTTGTATTATTCAAAGCTCCTTATGGTATGTCCAATTTAGTATGATAATAGTGAAATTTATGAAGGATAGATCAATTCTTAAAATCTCTAAAATAATGGTCAATTATATAACCTTATTTATGCTTCAAGTGTTGGATTAGATTTCATTTAGTTAATCTTGCAATCAAGTAAGTAAATTTATCTAAATATTTTGAAAATTATTTCATATTGAAAGATAATAAGGATAATTAGGGTAATACAAAAATAGATCATGCCTTCTAACCACTGAAAGATATAATTAATATCAACCCTGTTATAATTTTTCCAAATCTACAACAACCCTTTAATATTGATACAAATGCCTCCAATCATTCTATTAGAGTTCTTAAACATGGATGAAATCCCATGATCTACCATTCTAATATATTATCTTCTCCATATAAGTTTATAGTAGCTATTCCTCTAATTAATTCAACACCGTTGAGGGTGGTTTTAATCCATTAGATTTGAAGACATTGAGAAAGTCAAATTTGGCTTTTGTTTGGCCTAATTTGGACTCCTAAGGTCAGATTTGTGAGGGTTTAAATAAGTTTTTTTCTAGATCCAAAGGGTAGCTACAATTTCAAAGTATTTTGGGTTGAAAATAACCTCACCATTGCATTTATTAAGCCGATTCAACAAATTTAGATATAAAATTTGAACTATTTTGATATCAAGAGCTTCTGAGGAAAAAAATTGCTAAGGAGGTTGTACGGCCTCCCCAGCATGTAGATCAAGGTATTATTTTAAAAAAATCATTAATTTTTTTCCCTACGAAATTTAAAAAAAAATTAAAAAAAGTTGTAAATTAAATTGCGGGTTTGTTTATTTTAAAAAATATATTAAAAAAATTATGTACATGGGGGAGAGGGGAGAGTACCTGAATGGGTACTGCCCTTGCCACCATGTGGCAGGTGGCAGCCCCTTGGGCCCCACCCCTCTACGGTCGGGTATCATGGGGGCAAGGTGAGGGGGATGGGGGAGGGGCCACTAACCCTTAATTTGGTAAGGGAAGGTCTGACCCTTTGATTTATATATATATATATGTATGTATATATATATATATATATGTATATATATATATGTATATATATATATATGTATATATATATATATATATATATATATATATATGTATATATATATATATATGTATATATATATATATGTATATATATATATATATATATATATATATATATATATATATATATGTATGTATATATATATATATGTATGTATATATATATATATATATTACTCTTTTTTAAATCTTTAAAATAAAAAAGTTCAATAATACCTTTTTATGTTTTTTTTTTTACATTTTTTTTGTAAATAAATGCACACGTACTTAGTTGGAGGAGATTTTTTTTTTCCTAGGGCTCTAATTTTTGTGGATTTGTGTTACATTTTGTGGAGGTTTCTTTTTTCCTAGCCTAACCCCTCCTCATTGGGATTTTCAGTTTTGCACCTCATCTTCGGGAGGCCATATCCCGATCATACAGAGGTATTTTTTAGTGCATCTTTTTTTAAATAGGGTAGAATTTTGTTCTCTTCATAGTGGTGCAGGTGGTTTCTAGTTTGGACTTTTTTTTCTTTCTAGAAATTGGTTTTCTCAAATAAAATTGTTGTTCAATTCTCATTTTGGATACTTTGATGGGCCATATCTTCTACATCTAGGCTCCTTTTTGGGTGTCATTTTTTTTAAAGTGCATGTTGGTGCAGGAGCACCTAGGAAGCACCTAGGCAAATTACTAGGAAATAGGAAAGTTTTGTGAATTTTTGCTTTTCTTGTGTTAAGGTCATGTTGACCATTGCATTGTGAGCTAGAGTTAAAGAAGATCAGTCAGGAGCTATCAGGAGTGGTCAGGAGCTATCAGTAGTGTTTAAGTTATGAGTTTAGACACTCAAGGTTAGGTTGTTTTGCAATTTTGGAAAATAAGGCTTGTGGAAACATAACCAGCCATGGAACAGTTGGGGCTCGAGCCTAACTGAATTTGAGTGTTTACTTAAGGTGTGCCTCAAACAATGTGCAAGGTTGGAAGGTAGTAAGAATGTTTGTAAGTTTGAAATTTGAAAATTGCTAATGAAGGACAGTGAGAACATCGTTGAATTTTTTTTGTGTTTTCTTGTAATTTGGTGATCAAGAGTGATCAAGGCCCTGTAGAATGTTGTAATTAGTATTAATTGTGTTGATTTAAGTTTGTGTTGTAGCATATAGGGTGTGAGTTCAAATTTGCAGGTGTGTTGGTAGTTGTTTCTTTGTTTTCTTATGAGTTGCTGACCTGACTGGTAAACTGGCAAGGATGGAGTCTTAGTTCCCTTTCCCACTGTACCTGGTGTATGACCTTTTGGGGATTGGAGCTAGACTCCATGTGTGTAAATAGGGTAGACTTAGGAGTCCTGAGGAGGCAAGCAAGCATGAAAGAAAACCTTGTCTAGGTGAGCAGAACAGTGCTCGGCTAGGGAAGGCTAAAGGTGGAAATCACCTAACTTGCATTTGAGACCTCTCCATGGAAATTATCATGGTAGAAAGGTGGAGGAAGGTCTTATAGAGGTCTGGTAGCTGGTAGGAGGCTCCATCAATTGATTTGGTGGAAGAACTCTTTGACAGTCCAATCAGGTAGCCAAGAAAATGAGGAAAAACCCTACTTTTGCTAAAAGTGGTGAAACAACCTGTGTACGACAAGGAAAGGACTAAGACCTTGAAAATCTTGAAGGGATTGGTAATAGGACCAAGAATCCATAGGAAAAGAGCTGAGGTCATTTGGAAAGGTTGGGAGAAAATGCCACTTTTCTCGGGCCAGGAGACCTAATTGGGGCTCTAAGGCTTGTAGTCCTTTTAACCCTAGAAGAGGGTTTGGTGAGAGCGAAGGAAGAATGAAGCTTGGAAAACCTACAAGAACCCTAGGAGGAATGTTGGAAGCCTATTGAAACCTTCCTACACGCCTGTAAAGAGCAAGTAAAGGAATGGAGATACTTAGCCTTTAGGGAAGATTAAGGGCTAGGGAAAAGAATGGTAGAGAAAGCACCAAGAATGGTTTGGTTAGGGAAATGGAAATGATAGTAGGGTTGGCCAGGAGAACCAGGGGTGCCTAACTAGCATTAGGGCCTATAGGTTAAGGTGGTGGAGAGTGACACCATAGGGGTTCTTGAGAACAAAGACCCAAAGCCTGGAATAGTGAGTGTTCCAACCAACCCTACCCCTATCACATGTTTTTTTGTGTACTTTGTCATGATAATATCAGTTTCCTCTTTGTTTGTCAGGGAATTTTCTTTTCAGCATATATTCCCTTTTTGGACATTATGGGCCTCTAATGTATGTACTTCTTATTATGTAAGCACACTAAAATAAAGTGCATATGTATTTTTGGTGTATACTTTTTTGGGATCATGCACATAATTTTGTGCCTTATTGTACTCACACTATGATATGAAGTTCCATGGGGAGTTGATTTTTTGCCTTCTTTTCCATCACACCTTTGTCAAGTGAGTGTTGCTTCCATGATAATAGTGAACCACATTAACTCTTGTTAAGCATGCATGTGTGCATTTTGTTTGCACAACCTTTATAGTTTCTTATAATTTTAGTTGCACATTTAGATGTTCTCCTACATGCATGTCTTGGTTTCACATAGTTTTAGTCTACTTGTCATGGCTATCCATTGTTAGCATTATGGCGGGGTTTCAATTGTTGGTGCTAATGCTTCCCTGGGTTCACATTGGAGTGAGCTATGCATATAGTATTTTTTCCTATGTACTTTCATATGCAACATACATCAATGGTTGGTTACCCTTTAATTTCAATGAGATGGAGCATTCACCATATGGACACTCTTGCATTTCTATTTTTGGAGGTGACCTTTCATTTTCACTTGATTAGTTCCTCAAAATTTTGGTACCTATGTCATCTATATATTTGAGATCCATATGTTTGCCTTTGTTTTCCATATGATTTGAGTAGTGTTGTTGGGGGCACTCATGTAGATTCTTGTCTTCTTGATCTTGATCATCATTTTTTTTAGTAGAGGTTCTTCTTTCAACACTATAATAGTCATTCTTCAATAGTGTTTGCAACTTCTTCATGATTCAGTTGTGTTCTTCATATCCATCCTTGTTCCTATATTTTAGGATGATTCTTGGTTGGAGGATTTTTATTCCTTCACTGTGTTTTGGAGGCTTCTTCAATCCTTCATTTGTATTTCTCTCTTTTGGAGAGGTGTTTTCTCCTACTGGGTTTTTCTCCTTTTTCTCCAATTTTGAGAGATCTTTTTTTTGTACATGGGTACCTAAATAGGCCTTGCTTTCTGGGACCCATCATGCATTCATCATTAGAGGTTTGAGCCTCTCCCTAAGTTTGACTTAAGGTGGGCGTTAGAGTAAAAGGTATTTCCTAATTAATTAATTATTTAATTATTAGGTTCTTTTTTCTCTAATTACTTAAGCTTACTTAGGTCATGTTATTTTTATGTCTCATGCCATAGGATGAGGACACATGCCATGATTTTGTTTTATCATCACCTAGGGTTTCTAGGTTCATTATCCTTTTATAAGGATTATTTTATATAATCATAAGAAGATGCACATTAATCAATGATTCATGCTTTTTTGGATCACTATCTCTTAACCTCTATAGCTTTTCTATTCTCTCCTTTTGTGATAGGCATTTGACTGCAGGTGATCCTTGGGAGCCATGGATTTTATTTTTCCCAACTTCAACATATTGCGTCTCTTGAAAAGTAGTGAAACTACTCCAAGGTTCCTTTATGGTCAAGTCATGACCGTGTGGACAACACAATGGTAGAGATTAATATGCTTTCACAAGGGATCTTGATTTCTAGTTGGTTGGAAATTAGATGCAGTCAAGGAATAATAGTTTTACATATTCATAGAAAAAACTACATTTTGGATCTATAGTAGATTTATACAAATTTATTTCTCTTTCACAATAATTCCAAATTTATTTTAAAAAAGAAAGAAAAAGAAAGTAGGGTAACAAGAAGTAATGTAGATGAAATCTAATCTAATTAGACAATGGCAAGAAATATTGTACTAATCATTTTTGTATGTTTAAATAATATCTTCAAACCATCATTAGAGTAAATAGTATTTCACACATTCACCACTAACAACAATGTAATCTTCTACAAAAATAAGGCACACATAATAATTCATATTTCATGCAATCAAAATGTTGTCAATCACGTGTAAATCTGAGGTGAAATCTTACTTAATTCCATAATTACCCACAAGATCTCATTAATTTGACAACTTATATTAAAGTGAAATAATCAGACCATCATCATAATGTCAAATTTAGACACATCCAACACAGGCGTTATCCTTGATTAATCAAAATTCAACTTTTTTAAAAAGTTAGTAAGAAAAATCCATGTTGAGATTGCATTATTTTTTGTATAAAATCACATCACAACTAGATCTCCTGAAATGATCTGAAATAAAAAATATATAGAGATCTATCTTCCTAAAATTGTGGATCTTAACCAAAAAATCTAATTGGGACTAACTCCAATGCTTTAGTTCTAACAAGAGCAAACTAAAAATTACATAATAGTGAATCTGGGCACCGCAATTTGAGTTTCAATTAACAATGCTAAACTTTAGGGAAAGGAAAAAGCTAACTCAAAAAAACTAAAATCTAACCACAGTGACTTCCAGTTATCAAAATTTCCTCTAGTCCTGGTTTTTACATCTGGGCATGGGATTTTTACAACTGTTTATTAAAAAAAATAAAAAAACATAAACAATAGAGACCTTTTCCTATCTCCAGCTATTTAGGGAGGATTTCAGTGAATTCTAACACCACTTCATTCATTATTTCCATTGTCGAGACTTTATGGTATTAGATCTTCACATGTTGGGCAAATGCTGATTTATGCATTAGTTGTTGTGTACTTTTGAAGGCCTCCAATTCTTCCTATAAAGATTAAATTATGGCCTTGTTATTCATCATTTTATCAATTCCCTCTTATGTTACCTACCCCTACATCTATCCTTGCAGTTCTTCAACCATCTTGCCATGGTCTCTTACCATCACAAGGGAATCCCTAAATGTACAATCCAAGTCTTTATTTCTTGTCGAATGTTGTTCATTGCTTGCTTGCTTTCCTTTTGTCCTTATTTAGCTTATTTTTGTACTTATTCAAAACCTTTACATGGAACTTCGATGCTCTTACCTATTATGGGAGCTTATTTTTTATCTTCTTCTTCAATTACTACAACTTTTAAGAGTTCATCCATTGATGTTTCATTCATTTGGTACAAAATTGGGATTTAATCCTCCCAAAAAATAACTCTTCATCAATTCTTAGCTCGATTTGTTGAGCTACACTTTCTTCATCACTAATTGATTGACAAGACTTTATTAAATCTTTTAGCACTTTGTCTACTAAAGTTAAAAATATCCCTTCTTCTATTGTGCTACAAAGATCCATCCATCTGGTTTAGAATGTATGACCTTACCTTTCAAAGCAATTTGCAACATAGACTCGGGATATGCAACATCAACAAGTCTAATCAAATTATTTATGCATGTCATGATTTGAGCTACTTGGGCCTTCAACTCTTCTTTTGTGTTCTCATCCTTCTGCATTCTCTTCAAAATTGAAGATACAAAAATTGGAGAGATTGTTTCTCTCCTTCTCTGGTTTGGACTCCAAGATCAACTTACCATATTTTGTAGTCCTTATGCCTTATTTCACATTCAAATTTATTGACCAGTGGCACAACTATCTCTGCTATTCTATTCCCTTGCTCACCCACTATGATGCTCGATATCCTCTGGGCTCTCTTTCTATTGTGAACTAGAGATTAGAAAGCCTTTGATAATATGCTTATATTTTGTTTTGGGATTTCCATGTATGTTCATTTCCTTCTTTAGATTATGTGATTTAACCATACTGGCACAATAGTAGATGTTTCTCTTTGGGGGAAGTGAATATTTCTATATTATGAGAGCCTTCAACATCATCTTCTTACTCAGTCTCTCATTGTATGGATTCTTGTGCAATATCCTCTTCTCCTACAACTCTCTCTTCATGCACTTCCTCTTCTCCATGAAGTTGTTCCTCGAGAACTTCTTTTGTCTGATAAACTTCCTCCTCCAAATTCTCTTCTTGTATATTCTTCCGAGCAAGTATCTATTTAGCATGAACACCCTCCATATGTACTTCATCTTCATGAACCTCTTCTATATGAACCTCCTCTTTTTTAGGGGTTCCCTTTGTGCTTCCTTTTCTGCTGTAGATTATTTTTCTATCTCTCCCTCTTTCAATGTTGTGTTGACAGGAATTTCCTCCTCATGAGGTGGTTCATCTTCTACAAGAGGAGGAGGAAGAGGTGGTGACTCAGGTGGAGGGGATGGAGTTTTGTTTTTTGGTTATGGAGGAGATGGTAATGGAGATTCATGTGGAGGAGTAGAGGAGTAAGTATGCTTAGCTTCTTGTTGAGAAACCCTTTCTTTGATGGCCTCTCCAGGTATTTTCTTATGAACCAAAGTATATTTCTCCTTAAGATCCTCTTCTCTTGAAGCCACGGTGATGGGATCCTTTTATTTTATTTTCTTTCCTATTATCTTAGCAGGTTCACCCCTAGTATTTTCCTTGGTTGGGGAAGCAATAGGGAATGGCCCTTCCTTCTAATTGTAGTAGATGATGGTCCTTCTCTAGTAGTTGTAGTAGATGAACTTTATCCCTTTTTATTCTTCTCATCCTCCTTTGCAGGTGTTAGAAATTTCATTATAGGGAACATTCTTCTCAACCACTAGAGAGAATGAACTATACCATCTTGTGCTTTGGTTTTGATATCATCATTTTCATAAACCGAGCATTTTTCATTGAAAATGAGTTAATTATATTTTTTTGGTCTTGATAGGCAGGGTCAAAGATCTTCCCATCATCCTTTTTTTCTTTGGAGACATAGTCCTTTGTGCAATTCTTAATCAAATATACTGTCATACGACAATAATATTTCATTCTAACTTCAAAATATTCTTCACAATTAGCCTAGTGGTCCTCAAGCTTAGGCTCATGAACAAAGAAGTAGTCTATTACTTTGTCAATCCTTCCATCGAGATCAAACCTAGTTCTAGCATCATTATATAGAAAAAGATTATATTTGGCCAACTCCACATCTACACTCTACACATTTTGCATGTTTGCATACTAGTATACCCCTACTTAGATGGGGAAGCTATATCTAGGTTTATGCTTTCCAACAGTAAGCAGGTGAGCTTTAGTAACTTGTTTGCATATTTCCAATAAAAACATCTTGTCTAAAGGATACTTGGGGAGTTTATAGGGAATCTTATGAAAGCCTGACACTCTGATGTAGTAGAAGGTTTTGAATTGGATGTAACAGTTTCCAATACCCTTTATTGATTCCATTACTTCATTTGAGATTATTCTAGAGAAACACCCGTCCAATACTCCCCTCCATTCCTTTGATAATAAAATAAATGAAGTTATTATTAACAACATAAAATGAATGTATCTTTCCTCTAGCTTCAATTGAGGATAGTGTTCATAAACTATGACCTCTCCAAGCTCAAAAGAGCCCACTCTGTCAAGTCCTAGGAAGGAGGCTTGAGAAGCCAACAAATACACCAAGTAAGATGTCATGTAAAATTTGGAAGTTGTAAGCACCATGCTCAGTTGATCATGAATGGTGTCACTTATGATGGTAGCCCAATCGATCTTCTTCTTGGTGGCATCATTGATAGTTTTGATAAACTTCCATCCATGGGTAGAAGTCTCGAGCATTTTGGTAGCTAAACACCTTGCTTAATAGGACAATCATATACTTAATGTCCTCCTTTAACTTGGCTCTATGCTAGACCCTAGCCATTTTGACAACTACCTTCCTTGGAGTGACTAGCATATTCTTGTTAAAGTAATTGAGTGGTAAACCCATAATAGTGGTTTACAATTTTGATGAGGAAGGAAATTTGTAAAAATGATCACAAATTCAAAATTTCATGTTTTAAGGGGTTCGAGCGAACTAGAGGGTTCACATGAACCCAAAAGAGGGGTTTGGTCGAACCCCTAGTTTGAGCGAACCCCCTTTTATATGGGGGGTTCGCTTGAACCCTATGATGTCACATTTCTTCATAGAAATGAATGGACAATTCAAAAAAAGGGGGGTTTGAGTGAACCCACCTTCACCCTTTTGAGCGAAGGGGGGTTCGCTCAAACCCCCCTTATTTGCCCTTCTCCCCCTCTTCCACCAAATTTTAGCAGATTTTTCCCTTCAAAGCTCGGGTAGAGGATGAAAATGGAGGAGACTTCATAGACCCAACTGGAATCAGGTATTCCTCAGAATGAGCTATCCAACAAATATAATTTTAATATGTTTTGGTTTTATTATGTATTTGTTTTTTTCATTTTATTAAACATAGGTTTTTAATCGAAAATGAAGGTCTATGTTTTGCATATGTGGAAAAATAGCAGATTATCAAAAAAAAAAAAATTAAAAATATGAGTGCACTAGATATTGAAGTCCTTGATCCAACAAAAACAAAATAATTTTGATATATACAAAAAATGTTACGCGTTATACGTTCGCTCTATGTCTAAATTGTAATTGGTTTGACTTCAAAACTTGATTAGGGTGATCCCACAAAGCTGGTTTACAATTTATGAGAGGAACTGATTTTTGCTGAAATCACATATTTCTAGAAAATATAATGATTTAAGCCTTTAAAAGTTCCATTTTAAGGATTCCAATTTAAGAGGATTTGATCAAACCACCTTAGATCAAACCCCCTTGGAGAGAACCTCGCTAGTTTTAAACCATACCTATAAATGAGTCTCCTTTACACCTATCAAAATGCTGATAAAAATTCAATTTTGATTTACATTTTGGGGGATCAAATGAATTAATTTAAAATTTATTTTAAATTATTATGGTAGTCCTCAAAATGAGCTATCCCACAAATATAATTTTAATATGTTTTGGTTTTATTATGTATGTGTTTTTTTAGTTTTATTAAACATAGGTTTTTCACCAAAAATCAAGCTCTTTGTTTTGCACAAGTTGAAAAATATAAAATTATCAAAATAATTTTTAAAAAAATATGTTTATTCTGGGTATTGATGTCCTTGATCCATTAAAAAAAAAAATTTTGAATTTTGATACATATAGAAAAAGTTATGCTATATACAGTCTGCCTATGTCTGAATTGCAATTGGTTTGACTTTGAAACTCTATTAAGGAAAAAGTATTCAATGAAAAAATATGAGACAAAATTAAAGTGCTAGATATCGTAGTTAAAAATCTAAATTCAAAAAAATTATAATTTTATCCTTCATACAAAAAAAGTTATGTTGTATACGGTGAGCATCACTTTTTAAAAATGTTGTTTTCTGAAAAAAACCAGTTTTCGTGGGAGATGGAAAAAGAAGTGCAATATTATTCCAAAAAAATTGAAAAAAATATTTTTAGAATCTATAGACAAAATTTGATTAGAATTTAGTTTGCATCATCTTCAAATTCGTCATGGTTTAGCTGCTATAGGTGCCCGAATGTGAAGATTTAGTTAAAAATAATAATTTCAATGTCTAGTTTGGCCAAAAATTGTAAACCACTATTGTGGGATCACCCATTAAAGAAAAAAATATTCAATAAAAAACTATCTAACCAAGTGGAAGCACTAGATATCGGAGTTACAAATCTAAATTCAAAAGAATTAGAATTTTATCCTTCATGGAAAAAAAGTTACGCATTATATGGTGTGCGTCACTTTTTTAAAATGTTGTTGTCTGAAAAAAACCAGTTTTCATGGGGGATGGAAAAACTAGTGCAATCTGATTCCAAAAAATTTGAAAAAATATTTTTAGAATCTACAGACAAAATGTGACGAGACTCTAGTTTTCATCATCTTCAAATTCCTCACGGTTTAGTTGTTATAGGTGCCCAAATGTGAAGGTTTAGTTAAAAATAATAATTTCAGTGTCGAGTTTGGCCAAAAATTGTAAACCACTATTGTGGGATCACCATGAGGTTGTCCACCTCATGCTCATCAAAGTGTTTGATGGCCTTCTTCATGTTTGTTGCCTCATATTCAAGTTGGGAAAGAATCATGAATATTTTCTCAATCATGTCCATAGTTACATCCAAGATAACTTCTCCCAAAGACCCCAACACCTTTCTATTCTTGTGATTGTAGTAGTTTTCACGTCAAAACCAATTTTGGGGATTGAATAATTATAGGAAAAGAAACAACTTTCATGATTTCTAAATTTTCCAAAGCTCTGACTATACAGATTTTGGTTTCATCATCATTGATCCTATGCTTGAACTCATCCATGTCCACATGACCTAAGTCATTATCTCCAATGTTTGCATATGGGGTGAAAATATTTGATGGTGGATGATAGCCCTTGTACTGGTACTTCATCTCTGTTAAATCTTTCAATGATATATCTCCTGCATGCACCAATACCACATATTAACACTGACATATATCAGAAGGGAGAAACTTTGTAGAAAAAGTTATGCTAGCCAACATATATCTCTTTTTTTAAAATCATAACTTGTTTACAAATAATTTATACAAATTTTTGGGGATCAACCCTCAAGCTTACCCTTTACCTCATACCAAAAATTCTTACATTCAAGAGTTCAATTTTCTTAACTTTGACCCATCAAGGGTCGGGTGTCGAGCCTAACCCACACCTCCTGTCTATTGATTTAACTTTTTCATTGGTATAAGTTACATTTTTTACCCTTTGAGGATTAGATTTCAAACATAATTTTTACCTCTTGCTTTGATAATATCATCTCCTCAAGTAACATTTTGACTAGCGACATCTGAAACATTTTTTGGGGGTTAGGGGTGAGCAGTCAGTTCCATCGTTTATCACTTGTTTGTAGTGTTTCATTGGGTTTAAGAGGTAGGTCCAACTAGTGACACCCGATAACTTTAGGTTTATTGGAATTTGAACTTCAAGGATGCTTCCTAACACTTATCATGGAGCTTTGGTACCAAGTAGGTGAAACACGCATGACCCCAAACCCAATCAACATTACCTTGACTTGGGTTGAACTTTTCGAAAGGATTTATCAAAGGCATGTTATCAAACTTACCCATTAGACTAAGACAAAACTAGTTTCTTTATAGTTTTTGGTATCGAGTTTTAGGGTTTCATAATACTTCCTACCTCAATAAGGAAGATGATAAAAGGTACACCTGATGGTCGATGACTAAAAAGAGTTTTTTGTAAACAAATTTCTTACTAAGATTTTGAATTTTGAGGTTTAGAGGTTCGATCACTAACCTATTTTTTATCATTTTGTATAAAATTGAGACCTCGTGAATTTAGGGAAAGGGTCAGGGATCAAGGGTCAAAATTTCAACACACTTCATGTTGAATCCTTTACATAATGTGTAAGAAGTATGCTTGACACCCGACACTCAACAAATTTCAAGTTTTTTAAAATGCTAAGGCAAGAAGAGGGAAAACCTTGGGAAGTTCGAGCCCCAACAGATGATTGATGACATAAAAAAACATCCTCGATCAATGTGCTAAAGGAAATGTCGATCATATGGGGAAACAGAAAAGCAAGAAAGATAGGTGAAAAACCATTTAACAATGAAACAAACAAAAGCAAGCCCAAAATCAAATCAATGAAATGCAAAATAAAAAATCCAAGGGAAAAAACCCATAGTCATGCTAGGAAAAACAACAATTCATAAACTAATACATGAGCGTGGAATCAAATCCAACCTACAATTTGAGTGTGAGGGAGATGAGAGGAACAAAGAGAAAAACCATGAACCAAACAAATGGGAACACAACACCAAACCCACACACATGAACAACCACGCACAACGAACACACCGAGACCCACGAGCAACGAATAGCACAATCACTTGAGCAAAAAGGCATAGATGATCTTGCATATTAGCAATAATGGAGGAATTAGATTCATAGAAGGAGGCAATTTTAAACTTGGTTGTAGAGTTCAATTATCACAAAGGCAAGAGGTAACTATAAAAATGATATTCAAAGTATTGATAATACCCCCCAACCAACACCCTCATTAATGATATTCAATGCATTCAATGGTAAATTCATAACTATTCCATTGCATTGAATTTGAAATACTGGAGGTGACATGCATGGGGCTCAAGGTGACAATACATCATCATTCGAGCGTCATGGATCAAACATGTGAAAATGCAAATGTTAGGAATAAGGTGTCTCAACCTTGGATAATTCCTATTCTTAGTATTTGTTTTGTAAAATGTATTTCTTGCAAATAATGTAATTAAGTGTGAGTGTACATGTCTAGCTTGCATGTTGATGTGTCACTCCACTTAATGTGTCGGCATCTTGAATTGTGTGTAAAGAGATCATGGCTGAAACGTTTATGACGGATTCCTATGACACGTAAGAGCTATGTCTGGAAGATTCAATGATAGGTGAAGACATGTGGCAACTGATAAAGTTGAGTACTGTACACTCTTCCACGATATAAGCCCTAATACAGTTATCTTCGGAAGTTTCCCTAAAAAGGGAAGCGCATGATATAAGAATTTTTTAGGGTTGCGAAGATGTGTGATGTGAGTGTATTGTTGGAACGTTTTGATGCTGCCGCATTTTGTCTTCAAGTGTTGGAAATCTCCTGAAAGAACTTGCATTGCAAGTGTGTTGTAACCGTTGTGTTGAAGATAATACATTGTGTAGGTTTTGGAGTGCTGGGGTTTTTTTACCGAAAGGTTTTCCCCAGATAAATCATTGTGTCATTCTTCATTTTCTATATGTATGGTATATTGCTGCAATATCTTTGTTAAGTAGATTAACGAATCTGAAATTGTAAGGGTTTAAAACGAATTTGCACCATACTTTCCTTAAGAGATTAGTGTAGGAAGCTGTTTCCGCGCCTAAGTTTCCTTACAGCAAAATCCCAAACCATGAAGTTTGAAAAGGATGACAAACAAAACAACCGTGAAAGATTGAGACAGGTGTCAAGGATTGAGCTTGACATTGTTTGAACTCAAATACTGAAAAATTTGACCTGTAAACCCCAAAAAGGCATAGGAAAGGAAGAGAACAAGGAAAGGAAAGGAGGAAAGTAAAATAAAGGAGAGAAAAGGAAAAGAGGAAGAAAGATGAAAGGAAAATGATGACACATAAAGATAAAAAGAGAAGGGGGGACCCTGTTTTATCAAGGACAAAATGGGGTATGAGTGCGAAGTTACAAAAAGCACAATAGGAAAAGGAAAAGGGAAAATATTCACATTGTTTTCAAGAAAATTTATATGCAACACTTCCACAATTAGGACAATTCTAAGGAAAGCCATCTCATCCTTTTGAATCCTAGATTTTTGACAAACCTTTGAAAATTAATCCACCATCCCAACTTTTGTTAGATTCATCATGCATTAGCTAATAATTAATTATCAGTCTAATTTATTCTCATACACTTAAGCTAAACATAGGATTGATTTACTATGTTAACTAGAGAGCTATTATTAGATCATTATGTCTCATTGAATGAGATGTTGACACTTGTCATGATCTAATCCCTTTACCATTTAGGGTTGCTCCTATATAGCACTCAACCCTCATTATACTATCATGCCTTTGATAGAACTCTCAACCTTTGAGGACTCTTGTTTTCCTTGAAGATTCTTGAGGTTCATTTTGTAGCTTTTTCTTGTTGAGGAATATTGCAACTCTTTTTTTGTAGATCTCTTGCGTGGAAGGAGTCTTTATTTGTTGTTTGATCCTATAGCTCATTTTTTTCACAATTCTAACATGGTATCGGAGCATGGATTCGATGAACCCCTTCTCGATTTATGAGTTTTTTCTTCAACAAGGGTTATAGGCTTCATATTTGGAATCCCCTTTTTATGCAAATTTTAGAGGTGGGCATTTTTTGGTGCAATTTGGTGCGACCTCACTGTTGGATTAAGAGTTGTCAAGAAAGTAACATTTGACTTTTTTTTGGCCTAATTTGGACTCCTGAGGTCATATCTATGAGGGTTTGAAGTGGTTGTTTTTTTTCTAGATTCAGAGGGTAGTTGTGATTTTGGTGCATTTTGGTGTGAAAAAAACCTCACCGTTGGATTCAGGAGGTCAATTCGAAAATGGTATTATCCCTATTTCTACGTCGAGAGATTTTGAGGATTTTCTTTTTGTAGGGGCTATATGGCCCCTATACGATTGTACTATACATGACTTTAAAAAAAAATTTAAAAAAATGCAACGCAGGTTTTATTAATAATTTCTTATTTTTTATTTGCAGGAATTTAAAAAGAAAGGCAGTGGGTGGATTAATTAAAATCTTGCTCTTAGGGTACATGTTGTACCCTAGTGGTAGGCATACAAACATTGATCATCTGGTTGGGCCATGTGGCCCTGTCGGTGGTCCCTTCTACCCACTTGACAGTGCAAAAACCCGATGCCTCAAAAATTTCCTAGCTATCATTTTTCAGGCACTGACAACCATTGGCTTTGCTGGAAGCAACCTCCCGTTTTCCAATGACTGTACTTTTTTTGGCGGAAAAAATATAATGGAATATTGTTGGATGTTGTGGTTGTGTTGCTAATATGTGGTTGTCATTGATGTCAACACTATTAGCATTTATGTCTTTAAGACTGTATATGTCGAGGATATTGAGAAAATTGAAATAAAATATGTTACAAGTTGTCTGTGAAGCAGTAAAGATTAGTGTGATGGAAAGTTTAGTATGTTACTAGTGAGGAGTGATGGATTAAAGGGTTTGTTTCAAGCCTATCTAGTTTATCTATCGAAAGTTTTAGAGCTGTGCATGAATATTTGAGTGAGTTATAAGCTTTTGTGTTCCAAGAGTTATTTTGTTACTGTAAATGGTGTTCATGGAAGAAGATAATGTGATTCTGGTAATCTAAGCTATTGCATATGTTCCTATGGTGTTCATGGATGTTTCTAGATAGTGTTCTATCTATGTTGCACATCTGCATTGATCATTGTGCTTGTGATCTGATATTTTCTCTTGCGTGTTCATATTTTTCATGTTCATGGCTGACAGGGTGATTGAAGCGTGTTGTGGATCTTCGAGGAAGAATATTTGAAGGTGCTTTGTGTTTGAGGACATTGTTTTGGGTCTCTACTATGTTGTGGCTGACCTTGGTTGATTCACATTGATAATCTTTATTATTTTGGGCCGAAAGTTTGTATTTGTTCTATTATTTTGTTGAAGCCGACATGAAGTGATGTAATTTCTTGTTGCGGATATATATAAGTGATTATTTATTCATTTTGAATCTATGGAAGTGTGAAGTGTGTGAGTTCTATGTGTAAATAAGGTTCAGATCATTCAAAGCCAAAGTATAGTGTGAAGAAGAGTGAAGAAGTGATCATGTGCTTAACCATAACTATAATCAGGCATTAGCAGATGTTATTTTCTCAATTCAAATTCTTTAGATGGATTGAATATGAATGTTTCTATAAGATAGTGAGTCTTCCTATGTGTTTGAGTAGTGAGCTCTAGGCAATGTGCCTGAATGCATGTGCATTCCTCATTTATTCTTCTTATACTTTTAATAGGGTATAACTTGTGGATTAACCTCCATTGTGGTTTTTCCCCTAATAGGGTTTCCATGCAAAAAAATCTTGGTGTTACGTGTGTTTTTGATGTGTTGTTGATTTATGCTTTTATGGTTATTAATCAGATTTGAGAATAATGGTTAATAAGTTTGAAAGGTTTGAAATTCTGAGATAGTTGATTCACCCCCCCTCTCAGTTGTCTGCCCTTGTGTTGCCAACAATTGGTATCAAAGCAAGCTCCTTGGAAGAAGTTTAACAACTTGAGGTGATCTAGGATGGTGGCATATAAGAAGGATAGTTCAAGATTTGATGGAAAAAACTACTTTGTGGAAGACTCGAATGGAGTGTCATCTAAGATGCATTGGTGAATCCTACTGGAACATTACAAGTAATAGGTATGTTATTCCTCAGAATGGTCCTACAACTATTGCTGAGATTAGGGATGCTGAATATAATATCAGGGCTAAGGAAGCATTGCTTAGCGCTTTGAGTGATTCTGAGATGACAAATGTTATGGATCTAAAGACTGCTTATGAGATTTGGAAAAAATAGAAACCTTTTATGAAGGTGATACTAATGTGAAGATTGCTAAGCTACAAAGTCTGAAAGGGAAATATGAAATGTTGAAAATGGGTGATGATGAGAACATTACTACTTTCATGCAAAGAGTGAATGAACTTGTGTGTGGTATTAGATGTGCTGGTGGATAGCTAGATGGATTAGAGATTGTTGCTAAAGTGCTTAGATCCTTGCCTACTACTTACAAAGTCAAGGATACAACTATTGATGAGCTTTGGACTGTGATAAATGTAACCAAAGATATGTTGATTGGCATTCTTACTGCTTTTGAGTTGAGTGAATTCGGTGATGCCCTTCCAAAGATAGAATATGCATTTAAAGCTACTACTTCTGGGGGAGACAAGAAGAGATATGATCTAAGTGAAATTTCTTCTAGAAAGGTATTTAATTATGAGGAAGAAATGAGATAGATAGAAGAATAAGAAAGAGAATTGAATGAGCTTGAAGCATTTATTGTCAAAAAGGAAGCAATAGGAGAAGGTAAGTATAAAGGAAAGTTGCCTATTAAATGTTTTTCTTTCAATAGTATAGGTCATTTTGCATCAAGGTGCCCTTAAAGAGTTCCTAAGCCAAGACCTTACAAGCCTAAATTTCAAAAGAGTGTTATTATGTTGTTGATGAAGGTGTGACAGATGATGAATCTGACAAAGGGAATGTATGTGAAGATGAGTTTGTATTTATTGCTATCAAGGAAAATAATCTTGTGTCTACTGAATTTGCTAATTGTACAAATGTGGAGAAATCCCTAGCTGCTTGAGTTGAAGAGAAGGATGAATGGGTAATTGATAGTGGATGTTCACATCACATGATAGGTGACAAAAGAAAATTTGTGAGCCTGGAAAAATATGATGGTGGTGTTTTAAGATTTGGTGATAACAATGGTGGTATAATCCATGGTAGAGGATGTATTTCTTTTGATGGTAAGCATAATACTGATGATGTTCTTTATGTTGAAGGTCTGAAGAATAATCTTTTGAGTGTTGGATAGATGGTTGACAAGGGATATAATCTTCAATTCAAGGATGGAAAGTATAGAATATTGGGAAGTTCTAGAAATGTGATTGTTTCTAGTACTAAAATAAAATGTAACATCTTTCATTTGAATGCTGCTAGTAAAATTTGTCTGATTGCTCAAGTTGATGAAAGTTGGTTGTGGCATAGGAGAATGTGTCGTGTAAAATTTGACAATATTATGAAGATAAGTTCTTCTGAAGCAGTGAGATATCTTCCTAAGTTGGTGTTGTGCAATTTTTGCACACACGCCCCACTGAAAGTGGGGACCTTCTTTTTTTGCTTTTTGGTGTCTTGACCCTTCTTTTCTGGGGGTTTTGCTTGCTTTTGGCCCATGCTTTGATGTCCATTTTTCTAATTGAAGTGGCACTCTTATGAATTTTATTGAAAATATTGAGTTCTGAATACTTTCCGGAGATTTCACTGTTTTTGGGAAAATCCGCCCTGGCCGGATTCTCCTAGGTTTCTTTCGGAGTCTGGAATTGACTGCCTTTTGACCCAGATCTAGGAAAATCCGTCTGGTCCGGATTTCTCTTAAATCCGTTACCTTATTGAATTCTTGAGTTTTTGTGGTCATGACTGTCTTGTCGACCGCATTAATGGCGTTTGTGCGGACGTTTTGGGGCATTGATATATTGGATTTTGGGAAGTAGTAAATCATTTGATTTTGTTCATTTTCTATCATTTGAGCTTGAGTCTTGGAGCTTTTTGTGTTTTGCTAGATTGCGGATTTTGACTGTTGCGTTTGGATTTTGTGTGCATGGATTGTATCCTTCTCGTGTTTGACGGTTATCTGTTGGCATCACCAATTCCAATCTTTTTTCTCCCATGGTATGTTGAAATGTTCCTTTCCTCTGTTGATTTCAAATTGCTTTGCTTCATTTGCTTTGGAGTCCTTCGTGGTTTCTTGGTTTCCTTGGGTGCACGTCATCATTGAGCGTTTTGGGGTTTTCATTATTGTACCAGTGCATTTGGTTGATCGAATGTTTATGCTTGGTATGGTATTGTTCCTTTTTGGGAGTTTGCTTGCATTGGTCTTAGACTTTCCATTTTAGGGTGTAAACAAGTCATGCCTGGTTCTCTGTGTTTTCATGGCGGGTTGTTAACCTAGGGCATGGACAATCCTCCTTGAATTGCTGTGAGGAGTGTTCTAAATTCATAGTTGATCTGTTGGAAGTCTAGGTTAAGTCGTTGTCGAAGTGCAAGACTTAGATACAGAGTTATTTGAGTCATTTTGGTGAAAGTAAGCAAGATGTGGACTGGTTTTGGTTTTCGAGGTCCTCACGGAGTTCCGCTTCCTCTAGATTTTCTCGGATTTTCCTATTCTTCCTCTTTTACCACTTTTCCCCAGATTTTGTTTGCCTCGACAAAATCCGCTTGGTCTGGATTTTCTCGATGTCCGCAATCGGGTCATTTTACCGATTTCATGCTTTAATTTTGATATATTTGGTTTTTGCCAAAATATGTTCCCTCCGGATTTTCTCGAATAGTCCCTGTCTCCTCATTTTTCCCAAGTTAGTTATAACTGTTTTTGTTTTCACCAAAATCCGTCTCTGGCAGATTCTTCTAGGTTTTTCTAGGAAAATGTTGAATTTGATGGTTATGAGGGATTTATTTATTGATGACGTATTTGATAGACTAAATGAACTTATGCTAAGTGTTTTTAATGATATTCCTTTGTTGATTGTTGGATTAAAATGATATTATGGGATTTTGCATGCTTGGTTTGCTGGAATGCGTTTGGTCCATATTTTCCTAAAAATCCTCTCTAGTGTGGAATCTGTGAAGGAGGCTAATTCCCAAATTTTAGGATATTGATTTCCCACACTTCTTGTTTCTTGTGGATTTGATTGTGGTTATCTTTGTTTGTTCGTAGGCAGGATCAGGACAAGATATTGCTTATCGAGGCAAAGGGAAGGCATCGGATCCAGGTGTAGAGACTTCTGCCATCACATATGCAGAGAAGGTAAAATTGGACATAAGGAGCCGGATTTCTGAGAGCAAGTTGACCTCAATTTGGTCAGGGATCATAGACACTAATGTAGGTATGTGGGACTATGGGGAATTTAAGGCTGAGATTTCAGCACCGAGCCCTCCTTTGTTGGCTAAGAGAATTGTGGACTCCAGATTGGCTCATGTAGCAGGTTTCCCTTCCTCAGTACAATGTTATGAATTAGTGCTTGAGTGTGCTAGAAATTATGATAGAGGGACACAAAGGATAATCGGTCCTCGGGGAAGGATTCTGGCTAGCTTTTGTCCTGTGGCCATTGCCTCAACCTTCGATATGCCTGATAGGTTTCATGTGGTGGGTTTTGACATGGATGGTGCTAGGAAGTATTATGAAGAAAATATTGTTAAGTCTCAGCAGGTGATTAACTCTTGGCCGGAGAAGCCTAAGTCCCATTTCTCCAAGTTGCCTAAGCAAGTATTCAGGCTTAAGTTCAAGAGAGAATATTACAATATCATCACTCTTCTCAGTAGGTTGGTGGGGCTGAAGAGTGTAGGTGTGTTTGAGACTTGGATGTTCAATGTAATTTCTAGAATGGAGTAGGGAATTGATTATCACTAGGCAGGTGCCATCAGTGCATTGAGTCATGAGCAGTTATGCAATGTCTTGCAGACTAAGACTTTTACCATGACCTCTTACCTAGTGTATTCATTGGCCAGACTTCACCCATACAAGGGGTTAAGCACTAGAGGTATCTTTGGATAAGACACCATATATGAAGTATATCGACAGTTGCACCTAACTGGTGGAAGCTACATGAGATCCAATGATGCTTTCACAATGTACATCACCAGGTTGCTCCAAGGTGCAGAGCATATGAGAATTTCTGACAAGGAAAAGGAATTGATAAGGAGATATGGGGCATGGTTTATCCAATTCCCAATTTTCTCATATATTAGAATTGATGGTTTTCAAAGGGCTCCCTACAGACTCCCTAGATACCCCACTGATCATATTGTATTGTTGGAAGTCACTAGACAGATTTGTGACTTTGACAATGTTGTGAAGTGAGAAATGCACAAGATAGGTTTTGGGAATGACTTTCCCTTAAATATTGGAATGGATGAGGTGTGTCCTTCTATTCAGTCTACTCATGCTACTGAGGAGGAGATGAGTACTTTTGGTCTCTCTTTCCATTCCAAGAGAGCAACGTTTGACATCACTGGCGAAGCTCAAAATAAGTCCAATAGGGAATACAACCATAAGGCTCATATTGAAGATTACTGGGTCAACCTTGCTGATGAGTTTGAGGTAAGGAAGAAGAAGTTCTCCAGGTTACCGATGGATTTGGTAAGGCTATACAATGTGAAGACCATCCTTGACCAGGTGGAAGAAGATGGAAATGTAATCCAAGGTCATGTCTATGAGGCAGTGAAGGATAAACCAGTGGGAGAAGTTGACTAGTTAGAGGAAGAAAAGACTGATTTAGATCAAATCATGACCCCAGTGATCAATTACACCAAGATGTGGTTGAAGCACAAAATAATAGAGTTGGAGGGTGAAGGTGTCCCATGCACCTATGATCTGATGGGAGACTCATAGTCTCACTCTGCTTCCGAAGGGTCACTTGAACCAGATCCTAAGGGCAAAGAAAAGGTGGATTCTGCTTTTAGAATCCAAGTGAGGGAGGTTCAAGCTGAGAAGGTTGTAGAGGTAAGTAAACAAAGGAATCTCATTGCTAAGAAGAGGAGACATGCCTCGAGGAAAGAAGTTGAAAAGAACAAGGAAGAAGAAGAGGAGGTAGAAAGTGCTCCTCCATTGATAAAGAGGAGAAGGATTACAAAGTTTTCACAGAAGGTGGAGGAGGCTCCCAAAGTTGATAAAGAGATTGAGTCACCAGTGATAGAGGTGGAGAGCTTAGGGGAAAAGAAAGAAGTATACATGAGGAGGTCAAGGACTCCTTCCCTAAGGGATACTACAACAAAGGAGAATTTTGCAGTAAGTGTTCCTATTTTTGAATGGGTGAGTGTCTCCATTAATCAGGATGTTGATAGCACACAGGAGGAAACAAAGAAGGATTAAAGTCCTAAAGATTTGGGCGAGGAAGAGTTTCAAGAAGGAGACCTCTTCAATGCAGAGGCAGAAATTGAAAAGGTGATTCAATCTCCCTTGGTGGCACATGTACATTCACCTGCAAAGGAACAATTGAACCAGTCTCCTCAAAAGGATGAGGAAATACTAGCTAGGGCCCCTTCACTGGTGCAGGTTGTTGTGGAGGAACAGGTACAAGAGAAAGAGAATCCAGTCATAGACATTCCCAATGTGCCAAGTGTTGAAAAGGAGGCAACTAGTGGTTAGTAGGAACATGAGCAAGATAGGCGAAATGCAGTGCCTATTGGGTCTGCTACTCCAGGATGGTTGGAAAAAGGGTTGAAGAGAAAAATGGTAATAGTGGAGGATGCTCCTCCTGATTGGGAAGCCCTTATGGCTAATGTGGAAAAGGAAAAAACTAAGAAGAAAGCCAGGATTGTGTCTAGGATTGAGAGAGATGGGCCAGGTAACAGAGTGGCCCATATTGCTACCCCTGCTCCAAATAAAGATAGAGACAATGTGACTGCTCAGGATTATCATGTGCAAACTATCAACTTGGGGCATGCTTCTGTGGAGCAAGATATTGAAGAATATGAAGGCTCTAGTGTTGTGATTATGGGAAGATTGAAGAAGGTAGTACAAACTAGGAATGAGCTAGAGAGGGAGAATGAGAAACTGAAGAAATACTTGCAAGAATTGATGAAACCCTTGCAAGCTATTGGCTCCTCCTCTTCTGTTGCTAGTTTCTTACCCCAAGAAACAATCTCTGAACTTGAGAAGATGAAAGGCACCACACATGCTATAGTTGCTTGGCTACAGGGTGTCCAAACCAAAGGAGATGAGGCTATTAAGGAAAATTTTTCAACGGGAGGGGATGCTATGAGATCAGTTGATTGGTTGAAGGCTGTATTGGCACAAGATAAAGAGGATACTGATCTCCTACTACAGAAAACCACAACAATTATGGGATTCACTAAAGAGAAACTGGTAAAGTGTGGGATTCTTCCTTTTCCAAGGGTTTCTGAACCTTGGGAATGGTTGGAAATCCTGCAAATGAGGCAGAAGGCCTTGAAGAAGATCCATAAATAGGCAAGTCAGATTGAGGACACTTTGACTGGTATCCATGATAAGTGTGTCTCATTCTTTGAGGTCATGACTGGAAGAAAGAAGTTTGCTCTTAAACATCTTAACCTGGAGCAACTTAGGAAATGGTGGAGAGATGTGTATTCTCCAATCAGTGAAGGGCCAGTTACTGGACATCACTTGGATTATGTTGCAACTTATATTGCATTTATAGACAGGTACTTGATTAATAAGGCTGATTGGGATGGTACAGTTAGGCAGACAAGAGATGACATCAGGTCTCTTGAGAGGAAGATTAGAGTTTTTCCTGTGCCACCTATTGCTGAGTTGGATAGGGTCTTGTTGGCCGTACATGGTGAGGAAGATCGAGCTAAGGACAAGGATGGGGAGTAGCTATATAGGGCTACATTGAGATTTGTGCTTCCCATTATTGACATGTATTGGGCCAACCCTTTTTGGTATCTTGGCTGTTTTGGATGAAATTGGTGCCAATGGCACATTTGATGTTGTGTTTGAATATCTTTAAGGCCGACCTCTTGTAGGTCATATATTTATTGTAAATTCTTAATTTGGGCCGACCTATCTTAGGGATTCTCTATAAAATAGGCATGTTGCCTCATTCAAGAAGATATAAAATAGGTATAGAAGGATAGGTAGATTAAGAGAGAAGTAGATAAGTGATATTAGAGCGAATTAGGGTTTATTCTCAAGAAAGTGTTGTAACAGAAAACTGGAGTTGTTGCTATTTTGGATGATTTAATATAAGAGATATTGTGTTTGGTATCTATCTTCTAGAATTTCTTCTGGCATGGTTCTTGTTATTCTATCTTTGAAATTGCTTATAGATTTATGGTTAAATTGTTTGGTAATGCTTAGGGTTTCATGTTTGGAATGTTTGTAGTGATCTCTAGTCCATACTTTTTGTAGTTAGTTGATTGTTAGCTTCTTTGCAAAGTTAGCCTGGACTTACAATTGTGCTTAGTTCAATTATGAGGGTTTTTTCATCTCAATTGCAATAGGATTGACTGAATGAATGTTTGTGATTTGAAAATATTTAAATACCTTAGAAGATTGCACTATTTCTATGAAATTGCAGATTCATCTAGGTTAAACAAAAAGTAGTTTATGAGAGATCGGTCCATTTTGAACATTTTGTCCTTTGGAATTTTCAATCTTAGGGTTAGAAGTAGTCTTAGAATTATCTCTTAAACTCTTATCTTTTTCTATTTCTTTATTATCAAGGTTTAGATCTGATAAATTCTAATTCCAGTGTTTGCTCGTAGTAAGGTCCCATTGTGATTACCAACATTTTCACATTTATCACTGAGTTGTTTTGTTGCATTGTCAAGACCTGACATTAGAGACCTTGGGGTTATCTCTTTTCCATAGAGATTTACCTTTCAAGAGAGATAGGATATTATATTCTGTCTGAGATGTTGTTGTGCAGAAAACACTATCAACAGTTGGTAAAACCTACTAATGCCATATGCAGGGAATGCCAGTTGGGGAAGCAAACTAGAGTTTCTTTCATAAGAAAACAATATTGTTCAAATGGATTGTTGGAGCTTATGCATACTAACTTATGTTGTCTTGCTAGAATCAGAAGTTTACAAGGAGACAGGTATTTCATGTTGCTTATTGATGATTATTGTAGATTGGTTTGGGTTACTTTCTTAAGGGATAAATATGAAGCTCTAGAAAATTTAAAGATCTTTAAGGCTATGGTTGAAATAGAGACAGGTCTAAAGATTAAGTTTCTGAGATCATATAGAGGTGGTGAATTCACTTCCGGTGAGTTTAATTATTTCTATGAAGAACATGGGATAAAGAGATAGTTATCTGCATTGTGGACCCCTCAACAAAATGGAGTTGTGGAAAGGAATAACAACACAGTTCTAGATGTTGCTAGAACTACGATGTTGGAAGGAAATGTTTCTCATGTCTACTGGAGAGAAGCTGAGTATTGTTGTTTATATCTTCAATTGAGTATAAATCAAAGGTGATACTAGTAAGACCCCTTTTGAGCTATGGTTTGGTCATAAGCCTACTGTTAGATATTTCAAAATCTTTGAGAGTAAATTCTATATCAAAAGAAGAAGATATAGGAAATTTTGATGCTAGGAGTGATGAAGGAATCTTTCTTTGTTATTATACTAAGAGAAAGGCCTACCGGTGCTACAACAAGAGATTGAAGAAAATGGTTGAAAGTGAAAATGTTAAGGTTGATGAAGACATTGCTAGACCATCTAGAACCCATGGATATGATTTTGATGATCAAAATGACAGTACAAACAAGAGTCAGACTTCAAATCAAGTTTAGATCATTCTGAGTCAAGAAGATCAAGAAGGAGGAGAGACTAGTGAAAGTACAAAAGAGAAATCAAAAGAGCCTAAAATTCAAGAACATTCTAAGACTCCAAGGTATGTGAGATTAAATCATTTAAAAAATCATATTATAGGTGATAAGAACAAAGGTGTCCAAACTAGGAGAAGAATTGCAAAAGAATATTGTTTGATTTCAAAGACTAAGCCAAGTAATGTCAATGAAGCATGCAAAGATGAACATTGGATTGAAGTAATGAAAGAAGAACTATAAAAAATTGAGAAGAATAATACATGGATTCTTGTTCCTAGACCTAAGGACAAAAATGTAATCGGAACTAAATGGGTCTTTAGAAACAAGCTGAATGAGCAAGGTGAAGTTATTAGAAAAAAAGCAAGATTGGTGTGTAAAGGATATTCACAGATGAAAGGAATTGACTTTAAAGAGACCTTTGTTCCTATTGCTAGAATTGAAGATGTGAGACTGTTTCTTGGTTATGCTTCTTACAAAAACTACAAAGTTTATCAAATGGATGTCAAGTCAGAATTTCTAAATGGTGAATTGGAAGAAGAGGTGTATATTGAGCAACCTAATGGATTTCAATTGACTGATTTGGGAGATATGGTCCGTCGGTTGAAGAAAGAATTGTATGGACTCAAGCAAGCCCCTAGAGCTTGGTATGCTAGATTGGAAAAGTATCTGCTAAAGATTGGATTTAAAAAAGGTACTACTGATAGTAATCTATATTTCAAGATTGATGATGATAGAGATTTGTTTGTGGAAGTCTTTGTTGATGATATCATTTTTGGAGGAGATGATGGTTTGTGCATGAAGTTTGATGATGAGATGCATAATGAGTTTGAGATGTCAATGATTGGAGAGTTGAAATTCTTTTTGGGATTGCAAATCACTCAGTTAAATAAAGGGATATTTATATCTCAGTCCAAGTAAGTGAGAGAATTGTTAAAGAAGCTTGGTATGGAAGATTCAAATCCAGTTGGTACACCCATGGTTACTAAATGTAAGTTGAAAATAGATGATGATTCTTCGAAGGAAAATTAGACTAGATACAAATCAATGATTGGTGGATTGCTTTATTTGACTCAAACTAGACCTGATATCATGAATGTTGTATGCATTTTTGCAATATTTCAAGCCAATCCTAAGGAAACTCATGTGATTGTTGTGAATATAATTTTTAGATATTTGAAGGGAACAGTTGATTTTGGCCTATGGTATCCTAAAGATGATGATCTTACTTTGAGTGCCTTTACTGATGTTGATTGGGTAGGAGATGTGAATGATAGGAAAATTACTAGTGGTGGTGCATTTTTCTTGGGAAAGAAGTTGATTTCATGGTTAAGTAAAAAGAAAAATGTTGTTTCTTTGTCTACTGTAGAGGCAAAATACATTGTTGCTGCTAAAAATTGTACTTAAGTATTGTGGATGAAGCATATGTTAAAAGATATCAGAGTTGTGTATGATGAACCTATTGCTATATTATGTGATAATTCAAGTTCTATAAATATTTCTAAGAATCTGGTGCTACATTCAAAGACCAAGCATATATCTATCAAATATAAATTTTTGAGAGACAAGGTGAGTGATAAGGAAGTCAGACTAGAGTATGTGCCTACTAAGGAACAGATTGCAAACATTTTTACTAAGCCTTTTCCTAAGGATAATTTTGAGTATCTCAGAGGGAAGTTAGGGGTGGTTACCTCTCCTAATCAAAACTAAGATGCAAGACTTTGAATCAATCCACACATTTCACAATCATATCTTGATTCAAATTGATGTGGCAGATGCTACTCAGGGGGAGTAGTCAGATGATTCAGATATGTGGTTTAGAGCTTTTGTGTATCTTTTCCATTAATGTCAAAGGGGGAGAAGAGTAATGTGAAAAAATATTGAAGAATTAAGGGAAAGAAGAGCAATGTGAAAAGAGGAAATTGTTGGGAGAAGAGTTAGTTGTGTTGATGGTTTTTTTTTTCACATCATGTGTTACCATCAATGCCAAAGGGGGAGATTTTTGGATTTTATGGTTGTGTTTTTGATATGTGGTTGTCATTGATGTCAACACTATTAGCATTTATGTCTTTAAGACTATATATGTCGAGGATATTGAGAAAATTGAAATAAAATATGTTACAGGTTGTCTGTGAAGTAGTGAAGATCAGTGTGATGGAAAGTTTAGTATGTTGCTAGTGAGGAGTTGTAGATTAAAGGGTTTGTTTTCAAGCCTATCTGGTTTATTTACTGAAAGTTTCAAAGGTGCACATGAAGATTTGATCGAGTTATGAGTTTATGTGTTCCGATAGTTATTTTGTTACTGTAAATGGTGTTCATGGAAGAAGATAATGTGATTCTAGTGATTTGAGCTATTGCGTACATTCTTGTGGTGTTCATGGATGTTTCTAGATAGTGTTCTATCTATGTTGCATGTCTGCATTGATCATCATGCTTGTGATCTAAGATTTTCTCTTGTGTTCATGTTTTTCATGTTCATGTCTGACAAGGTGATTGAAGCGTGTTGTGGATCTTCGAGGAAGAATATTTGAAGGTGTTTTGTGTTCGAGGACATTTTTTTGGGTCTCTACTATGTTGTGGCCGACCTTGGTTGATTCACATTGATAATATTTATTGTTTTGGGTTGTATTCATTCTATTATTTTGTTGAAGCCCACATGAAGCGATGTAATTTCTTGTTGTCGATATATACAAGTGATTGTTTATTCATTTTGAATGTATTCAAGTGCAAAGTATTTGAGTGCTATGTGTGAATAAGGTTCAGATCATTCGAAGACAGAGTAGAGTGTGAAGAAGAGTGAAGAAGTGTTCATGTGCTTAATCGAAACTGTAATCAGGCATTATCATATGCTATTTTCTCAGTTCAAATTCTTCAGATGGATTTAATCTGAATGTTTCTGTAAGACAATGAGTCTTCTTTTGTATTTGAGCAACGAGCTCTAGGCAGTGTGCCTGAATGCACGTGCATTCCTCATTTATTCTTCTTATACTTTTAATAGGGTATAACTTGTGGATTAACCTCCACCATGGTTTTCCCATAATAGGGTTTCCACGCAAAAAAATCTTGGTGTTATGTGTGTTTCTGATGTGTTGTTGATTTATGCTTTCATGGTTATTAATCAGATCTGAGAATAAGGGTTAATAAGTTTCAAAGGTTTTAAATTCTGAGACAACTGATTCAGCCCCCCCTCTTAGTTGTTTTCCCTTGTGTTGCCAACAAATATTCCATCAATGTCCCATCTCATTTTTTGGCACCATCAATTTCCCAACCAACAAATTGTTTTGGTGAGGGTACACAAGTGAATATTCCATCATCAATTTTTCCACAATGGGCCAAATTTGTTTCGATAGTAGGGAATATTCTCTAGAATATTCAACTGACATCAATAGTATGAACAACTAGTTGGCCCCTTTGAACCCTCCTTATGCCCTAAAGGAGGTTTCTTTTCTTTTGACCATAACTTGGGTGTACAATATCAATTTTTGGTGAACGAGATATCGTCATAAAGCTGGTTCAACCAAATTTGTAGTGGTGTGGGTCTCATCACCTAATTTTGTTATTGGGGCATTCTACAACCTGTTGAAGTCAGAGGTGTTGTTTTCAGTCTTGAGCTCATAAATTTTGACTCATTTCTCTATTTTTCATGAGTCCAGTGATGTTGGGATGGCCTTTTAGAGCTCTTTATAGCCATCAATGTGATTTTTCCGGATTCCTCTCTAGGTACATTTTATTTAGTTTTTTGTGTTTTCACATTCTGGTGAATTACTTAGACATCTTAGTTCCTAGAAACTTTTTCTTGTTTGGGATGACTCATTTTTTGTTGTTCTTTATGTATTTCCAGTAGTCTATCCTATTTGTGTATTGTAGACATCTTTTTCATGCATATTCTCTTTTATAGATGCACTGAGATAAAGTTCCATTTTGGTGTATAATTTTTGGGGATTTTTCACATCTTATTGTGCCTTTTATACTTGTAGTATGATATAAAGTGCCATGGGGGGTGAATGTTTGACCTTGGTTTTCCGTCACACCTTTGTCAAGTGAGTGTTTGTTCCACGACAAAAGTGAATCTAAGTGATTCTTACCTCATGTATGTGTGCCTTAGTTTGCACACCTTTTTATTTGTAGGTTGTTTCTCCTACATACACTTCTTGGTTACACACAATTTCAGTGTACATGTCATGACTCTTCCTTTTCAACATTATGTGTGGTTTCTTATTTTTCATGCTAATACTTCCTTTGGTTTCATGGTTTAGAGTGATCTATGTATCTAGTTCTTGTTCCTATGTACTTTCAGATGTAACGTACATCACTTGCTAGTTACATGCATTTCAATTAGATGGATCATTTACCATATGGACACTCTTGTATTCTTGTCTCTTGAGGTTCTTCATTTAAATACCATATCAATTATCTTTTGACAATAGTCTACAACATATTTGTGCTTTAGCGATGTTCTACATGTTCCTCTTATTTTTGGGACATGTTTCGGTTAGATGCTTCTTAGTCTTTCACTTTTATTTGGAGGTTTTCTTAGTCCTTCACTCACCTTTCTCTCTTTTGGAGGGGATTTTTTCCCATGCGATTTTGTCCTTTTCTGTAGTTGTGATAGATTTTTTGTTTGTACATGGGTACCTCACCAAGCCTTGTTTGCTAGGACCCATCATGCATTCTCTTTTTAGGTTTTTTAGCTACTCCCCAAGTTCATCTTAAGGAGGGGTGTTATGTTAATCATGCATTAGCTCATAATTAATTAATATTTAATGGATCATTAGTCTAATTTATTCACATGTACTTAAGCTAAACTTAGAAGTAATTTACTATGTTAGCTAGAGAGCTATTGTTAGATCATTTTATCTTATTACATGAGATGTTGACACTTTTCATGATTTATTCCATTTACCATTTAGGGTTGCTCTTATATAACACTCAACTCTCATTTTATTATCATGCCTTTAATATAACTCTCAACCTTTGAGGACTCTCATTTTCCTTGAAGATTCTTGAGGTTCATTATGTAGTTTTTCTTGTTGAGGAATATTGAAATTCTTTGTTTATAAATCTCTTATGTGGAAGGTGTCTTTATTTTTTGTTTGATCTTGTGGCTCATGTTTTTTACAATTTTAAAAACTTTATATTTGGAATTAGCTATGCTCTTTCATCTAGAGTATAATATTCCAATATTTTAACCTCTTTAGATGTAGATACTACTTTTTTATCTAAAAATGTATTACTCAAAACAAGTTTACCACTAAGTTTTTGGTGGATTGTATGGGAACTTTTCCAACATGGGATAATTGGTTCTTCTAGGCTTCTCTTGAGATAAACTTTATCCATAAATCAAGGAGAAAGTGGGAAAAAATATTCTAAATAGGAAGGAATTAATAATACCTAGGATCTAGTTTAGTATCAATAACAATAGTATTAGAAATAATAATATTAGTTTAGAAATAATATTTTTCTTTATTTCTTTGTTTAGTAATAAATATAATTTTTAGAAATTTCTTGTTATTTCTTTATTGAAGCTTCTTCATTTTATTTTATTTATGTCATGAAATGAATGAGAATGGGTATGATTTTAGTTTTATAAAATTTGAATTACATGTTTCTTTTGTGCATTGATATCAAGCTAGCTCAAGATGGGAATGATCCTCCATCCTCAGTCCTCAGTCCTTGACCTCCTTATCTCTTATTTACTAGATTCAAAACTATATTTTCTATGTATCACCAAGATAATAAATAGCAAAATTAATGACCTTGGAAAGAAATGCAAAGTATACAACATACATTTACAAGGTGTTTATTTCCACTAAAAATGTATTTACAATAAAGTTATCTTGAAAAATTAGCTTCCACTTATATTATAATAACAAGGATATAATATTTTCATACTTTATTTACCTTTAAATAATTATTTTCAATTATAAGATAATAGAAAATAAGGGCACAAATTTTTGAACTTGTAACATTAAAAATGCAAATATATTTAACTAAAACTTACTAGGTCAACTTTTCTACAACATTCAATTGAAGAAGAAAAAAATTGATGTTTGAAACATTATTTTTCTTAGCCCCTTCACTACCTTAAAATATTTTTTAACACTTCAATACAAAAAGTGTTATTTCTAATCCATTCCCTCTCTATTTTTCATTCTTATAGTGAAATACCATTTAATCTACATTGAAAAATAAAAATGGAAAATAACACTTTTAATATAAATATAATAAAGAACCAATGGGTTCCTAAGAAGGAATTGACAATATTGCAACTAACATCAACCAACAAAATATATATAAAAAAAATCCATAGATATTTAGGGTAGAGAATAAATAGGTGAACAAGCATCGAACACCAAGTTTATGAGTGCAAAAAAATTCATCATCGAATTCAAAAGTTACATAATCATCTTTGCCACTATCGATAAATTTACCATAATCTTTACCAAGATTTTATTTTTATAAGTCTCATGTTAATATTTGGTCCTTGATGTTGGTGCTTTGTAAAATTTTAGCACATATAACTAAGGCACAATGCTTATGTTATCCTCATAACCTTTATGTAACAACCCTTAGCTAGACTATTCATATAATTTTTTTATATTTGAAATAATGCAATGAAAATTAACCAATACATTTATTAAAAATACTTAGATATGAAATACCCACATAAAATAAATATATCTACACACATAAAATAGCTAGAACAAAGTATTTCATTCAATGATTATGATATTTCCTACTTCAATTGTTTGTTGATAAAAAATATTATAAATTTGAAATTCTAAAACTTTTAAATCCACTTATCTTGAAGTAAAAATGTAATCTTTGTGTAGAAAATAATGGAGCAGAGGTAGAATCGCGAGAAAATTGAACCAAAGAGAGGTTGAAATGGTGATGCATGGAATTGATGGGACTAGAAAGGAAAAAGGGAGAGACCTAGAAAACCCTCACAATGTGGCCAAAGTTGGGGGTGAGAGAATCCACAAAAAATGATGGATAAAAGACCCCTTTTCAGCAATGAAGCAACTAGTAGTTTAGGGATCGGTTTCATGGCGATGCTAATGGGTTCACATATGGGAAAGGATAGCACTATGGGATGGTTTCAAAGGGATGGTTTCAAATATGAAAGAACCACCACAAGATAAATGACTTCCCTACAACCCTAGATTTGAGAAAAAATATCATGTGCTTTCTTTAAAAAATGTTGAAATCATTAGGAAAAGATGGGACCTAAAAGAAAAATCATTTTCATGAAATGGTTGGGTGAATGGACAACCTTGGAAAAGGTTAGAAGTTGGTATGCAAAAAATTGGGGAGAAGGGATTAACCTGAAAACAATGACCAATGGTTTCTTTTTAGCTAAGTGTGCTTCGAGTAGAGAGAAAAGGCATATTTTAAATCAAAGCCCATACATGATGGGTAAAGAGGGCTTGTTTTTGAAGGATTTGGTGAGAAACTTTAACCTTTTGAAGGAAGATATTGCTGAAATCTTAGTGTGGCTAAGACTTTATAACCTACTTTCAGTGTATTGGTCAGAAGAGACCTTGGAAGAGATTGGGAATAGCTTGGGTAGTTATTTTAGGCATGATGAGTCCTTTGAAGAAAGGGATTACAACATGTATCTAAGGATTTGTATCAATATCAACCCTAATATTCATTTTCTAGAAGAGTTAGAGCTACTGGATGGTGAAGGGCTCTGAGGCAAAAGATTGAAGTGGAGGAATTAGTGGATAGGTGTAGTGTGTGTAAGAAACTAGGGCATTCAAAGTAGGAATGTCTAAGAAAGAAAGGCATCAAATCGCTTGAAAAGGAGGTCCTTTCCCCTTTAGAGTCTCATTTGGAAGTTGGGTAAGAATCTCAGGAGTGAGCAAAAGAATTCCTTGGCCTGGAAGATCCCCAAATGGAAACCCTAGCCCCTAAGGTCATGGAAGGTGATTAGATAGCTAATGGCCTGGCTGGGACACTTAATAAGCTCTTTGGACAAAGGAGCATAGGGAAATTTTAAGGGAAAGGACATCAAAACCTAATGTTGATGCCTAGAGATGCAAGGAGGTGTAGAAGAGAGGTCTCTGCGGACACCATTTACAGATCGTGAGTGTAATTTGGAGGCTCGGATTGGAGGTGAAGGAAGGTCATCCCAACCAAGTTGGGCAGAGGCAAACAAGGAAAACACACCACAAAATGAGAACTAGGGAAATCAGTCAAATCAATTAGAGGAGGAAGGGTTAGATAGTGACTGTGAAATATAGGAGGAAGATATCATGGAAAATAGGACAATTTTCAAGAGCATGGTTAATTCTATAGGGGTCAAATTGGGTGAAAGTAAGGGGAAAGGAAGAAAATCAAGAAAGGCGATGTTGGAGATTGTTGGTAATGCCAAAGGGAAAAATTAGTTGAGGTAGGGAAGGGAGCATACCTTCCCTAGTTGCCATGAGGCTCCTAACATGGAATGTCAGGGGCTTGAATGCCTCTTACAAATGGTGTGTGATCAAGCGACAACTTGATCAATCCAAAATAGACATAGTCTTTTTTCAAGAAACCAAATTAAATCAGGAAGGTATAAAATCCCTAATGGTGAAATGGAGGGAGTGGAATGGAACCTCTAGTGGAATTGAGATACTATGGAATCCACACAAAGTGACGGTTGACGAAGTGACAAGGAACATAAATTGGTAACTATCTAAAGTAAGCTCAAACTATTTTAATCAAGATATCTTCCTTATGAACATCTACAGCCTGACATGCTCCACTTGGAAGAGAGAATTTTGGAATCAAGTAAGTTCGATCTTAGACAATTTGAAGGATGAAAATATCATCATTGGGGAGATTTCAATGCAACTAGATGCACCTCAGAGAAGAAGGGCACTGTAGGTAGATTTACCCAGACTCAATTAGGTTTCCAAAATTTTGTGAATTCATGTCAACTCAAGGAAGCTAATCTCAAGAATGGAACTAGTGATTTTTTTAGTGGCTAATATTCGCCAAATTAGCTAATAGTTGAAATTTAGGAATCCAAAATTGGCTAATAGTTTGAGCTATAGCATGACTTGAATCGCCACATTTTTACAAAATTTTATCATAGTCTTATTTAAATTTCTAAAGAATTTATTTTATTAAAAAAATTAATTGAAAAATTCACCATAATATTTGATACATGATTAGATTAGATTCACCTCAATTTTATAAATTATAGTAGAAATCTATATTAATTCATCAATACTAACTTATCCTAAGGGTCTCAGGGGTTGATCAAAGATTATCCCTGCCTACATTACACACACAGAGACCATGTAGTTTGACGGACATAGAATCATGTTTTGGGTTTTTACTATTCTAGACTGAATTTTTGACTTGTTTCTGGATTTTCTGATATGATACGGATGTTTGATGCCTTTCCGATGGTGATTGATGTTGCGCTTTGATCATTGTTTTCCTTTTCTTCTCATATTGTTGTTTTCCCATTTTGGTGAAACCGATGTTTTGTTGTCCCTAGTGATAACCAGATGTTTCCCCCAAGCTAGAGTGAGACATGACCATGTAAAATGATTTGATGATGGAAAGACTAATGATATGATATGAAATGGTAATGATTGCCAGACTAATGATCCCAATATTTATCAAAATAGATGGGAAAGTTGGTTTAGAATCACATACGACGCCTATTTCCAGGTTCTCACCATATGTTTTGATTACACTCTTTGTTTTGTATACTTTTATTTTTCTCATTTTTCTTTTTCTTTGTGTATTTTCTGTATTTTTTTGTATTTTATGTTGCCAAAACACCTGTTTTCTTTTTTTTTTTAGATGTATGACCCGCGCACTAGGAATTTAGGTATAAAACTTTCTGAGATGGATATTGTTGATAGGTTCATCAAAAAAATCCCCTTCCGACGTTGATAGTTGATAGGCCCCTGATCCATATACTGATATGATGACAAAAGGACCTAGCTAGTTAGGCTCAAATTTCCCTTTCTTTTCCCTATCCTGTTGATTTCTAGGGTTCTCTTTTAGAACCAAATCACCAACTTGAAAGACCCTAGGTTTTACCCTATGATTGTAACTCCTTGATATTCTCTATTGATATATCATGAGATGATTGACAGCTTGCTGACGATGCTCATCCAAAAATTCTAGTTCTTGTAGTCTGGATACCCTATAGTCATCATCTGAAATGATTCCTCTTAGTGATACACAGAGTGATGGAATCTCTACTTCAATTGGTAGTATGGCCTCTAATCCATATACTAAGGAATATGGTGTTGCTCCTGTTGATGTTCTAATACTAGTTCTATAGGCCCACAGTGCTAGATTGAGTTGAACATGCCAATCATGTCCAACATCATTAACCGTCTTCTTGAGTATTTTTAGAATTGTTTTGTTAGAGGCCTCTGCTTGGCCATTTCCTTGAGGATAGTACGGTGTTGAGAAATGATGTTGGATATGGAACTTCTCACATAATTCTTGGACATCTTGGTTTTTGAATGGTCGTCCATTATCAGTGATAATAGATTGAGTTATGCCATACTGATAGATTATGTAACTCAAGATGAATGATGAGACCTACTTCCCAGTGATCATTGTAAGAGGAACTGCTTCTATCAATTTTGTAAAATATTTTGTAGCTGTGATTATGAACTTGTGTCCATTGGATGAAGAGGGATTTATCTTTCCTACCAGATCTAGTCCCCATTGACAAAAGGGCCATGTTGATGTGAATGGATGCAGTTCTGGAGCTGTTGCGTGAATCAGATTACTGTGAATCTGACACTTTTGATATTTCTTTACAAACTGATAAGATTCTTTCTCCATGCATGGCCAATAATATCCAAAATGGAGGAGTTTCTTCGCTAGAGTTATACCACTTGAATGAGTGTCACAAATACCCTCATGAACCTCACGTAAAGCCATCTCAGATTCATCATGTTCTAAACATCAAAGTAAGGTACCATCAAGACCTCGACATTAAAGGATGTCGATGATTAAAATATGTCGAGTGGATTGGTGGATGAAACTGTGTTTTTGGTTCCTGGAAAGATCGGGAGGGAGGATATTGTCCTTTAGGTAAGCATATGTTTTCTCACAGACGGAGGTTTCAATGGTCTCTAAATGGCATATGGTATTGGATTCAAAACTATTGTAAGAAGGACATGATACTTGTTCTACCATAAGCTCATAACAACCACATTTCTCTGGAAATTGTAAGAGTGAAGCAATTGTGGCCATAGCATCCACAGCTTTGTTCTCCACCCTTGGAATTTGATCAAATTTGACATTGACAAAAAACTATTTTAGATCATCTATTTTTTGTTTGTAGGGCATCAATTTTTCATCTTTTGTTTGATACTCATCATTTAATCGATAAATGAATATTTGAGAGTCCCCATATACCTATAAGTCTGTGATCTTCCATTCAATAGCTATTTTGACCCCAATGATTAATTCTTCATATTTCGCCATATTATTTGTACATTGAAACATCAGTCTATATGATTTCGGGATGATGTGTCCCTATAGAGTGATGAACAAAATCCCTACTCTAGATCCCCACTGTGTGTATGATCCATCAAAATATAATATCCATTGTAGTGGTGTTACTGTCAGAATGTCTACATCTGGAAACTCCATTGTCATAGGTTGATCATCTAATAAAGGAGCCTCCGCCAATTGTTCAGCGATTGCTTGACCCTTGATGGATTTTCTCTCCACATATTGAATATCAAATTCACTTAATAGCATGACCCACTTGGCCAGTCTACCTGTTAAGGTAGATTTACTAAGTAGATATTTTAAGGGATCGATTTTTGCTATTAGCCCGATTGTATGAGTTAGCATATAATGTCTAAGCTGTTGAGTAGAAAACACCATCGGCAAGCAAGATTTCTCTATGAAAGTGTAGTTTATTTCATAGCCATTTAATATTTTGCTGATATAGTAGATGGTGTGTTCCTTTCCTTCATAATCCTCTTGTGCTAATAATGCTCCTAAAGAGATATATGTTGTTGCAATGTACAATATCAAAGGTCTTCCTTCTGTTGGTGGCATGAGAATAGGCAGTGACATCAGATATTGTTTTATTTGATCGAACGTTGTTTCACATCCATTATCCCATTTGAAAACAATATTTTTATGCAACAGATGATTGAATGGATGAATTTTGTCTGCCAGCTGGGAGATAAATATCCTGATTGATTGGAGCCTTCCCTATAATGATTTGAGTTGACTGATATTTCTGGGAGGTGGAATCTCCATTATTGCCTTGAATTTCACTGGATCTACCTCAATGCCCTTTTCTGAGACAATGTATCCCAACAGTTTTGTTGATGTGACCCAAAAGACACACTTCTTGGGGTTTAGCTTGACATTGAATTTCTTTATCCATGTGAAGATTTTGCTCAGAATATGCAGATGTCCTTCCCTAGTACAAGATTTAGCCATAATTTCATCCACGTAATCCTCCATGAAAGTGTGCATCATATCATGAAAGATTTTTGTCATTACTCTTTGATAGGTGGCTCCTACATTTTTTAGACCAAATGGCATGACATTCCAGTAGAAGGTTCCCCATGGACATGTAAATGTCGTCTTCTCTTGATCTTTTGGAGCTATTTTAATTTGATTGTATCCAGAGAAACCATCCATGATTGAAAAAATGGCATGCCCTTCCGTCAAGTCCACAATGATGTCTATATTTGGTAATGGGAAGTCATCCTTTGGGCATGCTTTATTCAGGTCCCTGAAATCCATACATATCTTGATGCTATTGTCCAGCTTTGAAACAGGTATAATATTTGATATCCACTTGGCGTAGTCAATAGACCTTATGAATCTAGCATCTAACAATCTCTTTAGTTCTTCCTTTACCATCAATGCGATATGGGGATGCATTTTTCTCATTTTTTGCTTTACAGGCTTGATTCCTGCAGGCAAAGACAAATGATGCATGAGAAGATTTGGATCCAAGCCTGGCATATCAGAATATGACCAAGAAAAGTTGATGCTTCTTTCCTTAAAGAATGTGATGAATTTTGGTCTCTCTTGATCTATCATGGATTCTGCTAGATGTAGGATTTTTGCTTTTTCTTCAATGTCAATGTTTAAAGACTTTGTTGGTTCTACTAGAACTGATGACCGCTCATGATAATGATCCAAAAGAGTGTTAAATCTCCCATCTTTCGGTGCCTCAGAGAGGTTTTCACCGTTAGATGCATTGTTTATTTTTTTCTTTTTCAAGATCTAACTGATAGGGAGGGTTGGAGGAATCACTCCATGATTCCTGCTCTAGGCCTTACTTGGAAGACCCCCTTGGTGTCTCAATTCACCACCTTAGCCTATAGGACCTATCTCTTGACTAGGCTCCCCTGGTTCTCCTTGACAACCCAACTACCAATACATATTCTTCCAACCAAGACAACCTTGGTGCTTTCTTTGCAATTCTTCCCTTAGACCTTAATCCACCCTAAAGGATAACCTACTCCCAATACTAGATTTTATCTTTGCAGGGGTGTGGAGATGCTTCAATAGGTCCACACCATCATTTGATGGTTCTTGAGATTCCATCTACCTTCATTTTCCCATCGCTTCCACCAAACCCTCATTTAGGGTTAAAAAGGCTACTAGCCTAGGAGCCCCCCAATTAGGTCTCCTTCTCTAAGAAAATAGGGTTGTTCTACTAAGTTTCCCAAAGAACACATAATCTTTCCTTAGGGTTTCTGATCCTTATTCCCATCCCTCAAAGATTCTAGAGGTCTTAACCCTCAACTGTTCGTACACAGGTTTAACCCTTAATTTGGCAATCTTGGGTCTTTTTTAGGCCTTTTCCCTGACCTCCTTGTAATTGTTAGAGACTTCCAACATCAGATGGATAGGTGGAGCTTCCTCCTCCATATTATGCCTTGGAAAGGCTCATACCTGCCCTCTCCACACCGTGATTTGACAGGGAATGAACACCCTTGCAAATCAAGTGCTCTGCACTTCTTGTCTTCCCTAGCCAGACTCTTCTTGGCTCACCTAGGAGAAGACTCCCACAGTGATACCCTAACTTCTAAAGACTCCTAACCCTACCATATTTAAAATCATGGAGTCTAGCCACAATCCCCAAAATCTCGTACACTAGGTACAGTGGGAATGTGAACTAAACCTCCATTCTTCACAATGTGCCAGTCAGAATAGCAACTAAAAGAAAAAAACTAACTACCTACTGTTCCACACAATGCTTGAAAGAAAATTGCACTACATCCTACTCAATTCATAGTGTCAGGATCACTCCATTAACACACAATTCAAAGCAAAAACCAGAAACATTACACAAAATTATCACTACCTTCTCTTGTATTTATAAATTTCCAATAATGCAAAAGCTTCCAACCTTCCTCTCAAGTTCAGGCACACCCTATATAGGTCAAAAAATTAGTTATGCCTCCCCTTGGTTGGACATGTCAGTTACATTGTGGCAAAGTTGCAAAATGCTCCATTTTGCAACTTTTGCCAATTTCTAGTAAAATGATAAAATGAGTTTCTAAACTCATCCACCCTTTCCACTCCTTAACCTATTGATCACTACTAATCACTACTGATCAAGACATATTCTTAAGCCTCTAACTCTATCTCAATGGTCAACATGACCTTCATGGTAACACATCAAAAACAAAACTCAAAACTAGATCTCCAAATTGCCTAGTGTTTCCTAGGTGCTCCTACACCATTATCCCCCCTCTGCACAAACACTAAGGAATGTGAGGAGAGATCAGTGATAAATCAATACCCTGATTCTTGAATTGAGCTTCATCTACGCATGTAGCCTCAGACTCTAATTTATCCTTCCATTTGATAAGATGCTCCATGTACACCTTATGCCTTGTAGACTTCTTCACCCTTGACTCCAAGATTCTCTCTGCTTGTAGCTTGCTTGTAGGAGGTAGGGCTATGTTACTTATATCCTTGAAGACATCCATACTGGTCTGATCCACATCAGTGAATGTTCCCTTATACCTAATTAAATCAGCTACATTGAACACTGGTGAAATGCCCAAATCTGCAAGTAGCTCCACCTTGTAAGTATTCTTCCCATACTTGGCTAACACCTTACATGGTCCCACCCTCTTCATCTACAACTTGGTTGACATTCCATTCTCCAACCTATATTTTTTAAGGTGGACCATAACATAGTCTCCTACTGCAAATTATAGATCCTTCCTAGATAGATCCACCTTAGCTTTCAACTTGTAAGTGGCCTCTGTAATTGTCCTTTTCACTTGTTCTTGTATCTCCTTCATGGTCTAAGAGAAATGCTCAGCCTGACCACTCCTATGCTCCATAGCTCCTAAGTCTTTGAGTTCACACACACCTCTTGGGTGCATTCCATACACTATTTCAAAAGGACTCTTCCCTGTGGTCCGGTTCACACTGTCATTGTATGCATACTCAGCTTGTGAAATGACCAAGTCCCATGTCTGTCCATACTCCTTGGTTAGGCATCTTAGAAGGTTACCTAACACCCTGTTAACCACCTCTATTTTCCCATCGGTCTGAGGATGGTAAGCTGATCCAAAAGATAGGTTGGTACCTAATCTGCTCCATAGAGTCTTCCAAAAATGACTCATGAACTTCACATCCCTGTCCGATACAATGCTCAAAGGCAATCCATGGATCCTTACAACTTCCTTGAAGAAAAGGTGAGAAATGTAGCTAGCATCATGGGTGGTCTTGCAAGGGATAAAGTGACTTAGCTTGTTGAATCTATCTACCACCACATAGACACTATCAAACCCTATCTTAGTCTTAAGGAGTCCTACAAAAAAATCCATGCTAACACACTCCCATGGTCTATTGGGAATGGGTAGAGGTTGATACAAACCTAAATTACTAGCTCCCCCTTTGGCTTTCATACACTACACACTGCTCCACATATCTCCTGACATCCCTTGGCAACTTGGGCCAATAGTAGTTACTTTGCACTAGTTCCATTGTCTTGTTGATGCCAAAATGTCCACTAAGACTACCATTATGATTCTCCTAGATGAGATTCTCTCTCATTGATCCTCTTGGAACACACAATTGATTCCCCTTGAATAACAATCGACTTTGCAATGTATACTCTGAGTATTAACTATGGAAGTGATTCTCAAAGTCAGAATACACCTTATATGCCTTCGAGAAGTCTTCATCCTCTCCATAGAGATCCTTGAAACTCTCTATTCCAATGCTCTTTATTTGTATCTCTTGCACTATCAGCAATCTCCTGCTTAGTGCATCTGCTACCTTGTTCAACTATCCCTTCTTGTGCTTGATGGTGAAAGTGAAAGCTTGGAGATACTCCATCCACTTCAAATGTCTATTGCTCAACTTCTCTTGAGTGTTAATGTAGCTAAGTGCTTGATTGATGGTAAACACTACAAACTCTTTAGGAAGGAGATAATGCCTCCACTTCCTAAGTGATTATACTAAATCATAGAGTTCTAGGTCATAGGTAGAATACTTCTTCTTAGCTTCATTGAGATTTTCACTAAAGAAAGCTATAGGCCTGCCTTCTTGGCTTAGTACTCCTCCTACTACAATTCCACTAGCATCACATTCCATAGTGAACAATTTATCAAAACTAGGTAACAAAATAATAGGTTGAGTTTCCACTTCTTGTTTCAGTTTCTCAAAACCCTTCTCAACTTCTAGAGTCCACTTGAACTTAGTTTTTAGGCCACCTTTGATTGTATCAAGGACTGGTGCACATATGCCACTAAATTTTCTTAGAAATTTCCTATAAAACTGAGCCAATCCATGAAAACTTCTTACCTTTGTCCTTGTGGTTGGTGTAGGCCAATTTAGGATACCTTCCACCTTGCTTGGATCCATTTTCAATGATCCTTGGGATACTACAAACCCCAAATACACAAGATCTTGTTTAAAGAACTCACACTTCTCTAGATTGATGGCCAACTTCTCCTCTTGCAACCTTCTAAGAACCATCTCCACATGTTTTAGATGTTCTTCTGTTGTCTTGCTAAAGATGAGTATATCATCAAGATATACCACCACAAATATCCCTGTAAAGTCTTTGAACACTTCATTCATGAGCCTCATGAATGTGCTAGGGGCATTAGAGAGGCCAAATGGCATAACTCTCCACTCATACAACCCATCTCTTGTCTTAAAGGCTATCTTCCACTCATCTCCATCCTTGATTCTGATTTGGTGGTATCCACTTTTGAGATCCAACTTGGTGTAGTACTGAGCTCCTCCAAGACAATCCATCAAATCCTCTATCCTAGGAATAGGAAAAGTATACCTGATTGTGATTCTATTTATAGCTCTAGAATCAGTGCATAATCTCCATTTACCACCTTTCTTGGATGCTAATACCACTGGTACTGCACATGGATTGATGCTCTTCCTAATCGATCCTTGATCTAACAACTCGTGCACTTGCCTAGCTACCTCTAGGTTCTGATCTGGTGTGAGCTTGTAAGCTGCTTTGTTTGGCAATGAAGCTCTTGGTATGAAGTCAATATGATGGCTAATGGCTCACTTTGGAGGTAAGGTTGCTGGTGTACCATCACTCACTATGTCCTTATACTTCTCAAGCAACTTCTAGACTGCTCCGGGTATGACTATTTTCTCAGTCTTGTCCTCTTCCTTGGGTTGCACCATGACCACATATCCTTCACCTCCTTGACGTAGAGTGTTAATTAACTCCTTACCACTACTTAACAAGACACTAGGGGTCTTTGAATATCCTTCTTCCTCATCTGACAATGACTGCAACTTGAATGTCTTTCCAGCTTTCTTGAATGAGATAGTATTTGCCTTTCCATCATAGATGGCACCTTTGTCATACTGCCATGGTCTGCCCAATAGAAGATGGCATGCACCCATGGGTAACACATCACAAATCAACTTATCCTTGTACCCTCCAATGGAGAACTCCATTGTTTGATCATTGACAAGAACACTCTGTCATTTGTTCAACCATGTCACCTTGTAGGGACTAGTGTGGGGTACCTTTTCCAACTTCAATTTCATCATTGCCTCCTCTGAGACGATGTTAGCAGTTGAACCTGAATCCACAATAACCTTGCACACTTTTCCAAGTATTTTGCATCTTACCCTGAATAAGGCTCTCCTTTGTTTTGGCTCTTCCTTGACCGGTTGTCTGATCAAAACTCTTCTAAACATCAGGTTCTCGCCCATTTCTGATTCAATGTGACTAATCTCTGGTGATTTGGCACTCATAGTGTCCTCTTGAGCATATGCCACTCTCTTCTCAGTATTTGATGAAGATGCTTTCTCCGGGCACCTATAAGCTGGATGTCCTACTTGACCACAATTGTAACACTTCATACTAGCAAAGTATGAGTTACTTCTGCCTGCTCCTCTCCCTTTGTTTGAACCTCCTTGAGGTCCTCTACCTCTTCCATAACCTCCTCTAGAAGGTGTTTCACTTCCATGCTCTGTGAGTTTAGACTCTCCCTAGTTTCTTTGTTTAGTCCCTCTACCTTGGTAGCCACCTCTATGTCCTCTTTGATCTCTGCCTTTGCCTCTACTCTTAGAAGTTTGATCTTGTTTCCTCTTGCTTCCTTCCTCAATCTTTATAGCTGATAGGTAACATTGGTGTACTATCTTGGGACTTAGAAGAGTCATCTCCTCTTGAATATTCCACTTCAAGCCGTTAAGGTACCTAGCCACCTTAAGATTCTCATCCTCTGAAACATTAGACCTCATACAAAGTTTTTGAAACTCCTCAGTGTAAGTATTCACATCTTGGTCTCTTTGTCTCAAGCTCTATCTCTTCTTATGCAACTGAATTTCATAATCATCTGGCATGTATGCTTCTCTCACTTTGGCAACCATACCCTTCCAAGTTGAAATAGGCTTCTTGCCTTCCTTTTCCCTCTTTGTTTGGATGAATTTCCACCATGTCAAGGCAGATCCTCTCAATCTTGACTTGGCCACCTTCACTTTTTGTGCTTCAGTGACTCCATCACACTCAAAATGGTTTTCCATACCCTCTATCCAATCCATAACTAACTCGACTTACAATTTCCCACTAAACAGTGGTATGCCTTCAAGTTCTTTTCCACTCAAGGCTTTCAATGCCTTCAAGAAAGACTCTTCTAGCAAAACAGGGTCAGGTTCAGGGGTCTTGTCTTCCTCTACAACCTCTTTACTCTTAGGTTCCTTGCCCTCTAACTTATCATTGACCTCTTCAGTCTTGGTTTGCACATTACTCAATGCTTCCTCAAGTTGTGCTAGTCTTTCTCTCAGTCTGCTATTATCTTCCTCCTAATCTTCGACCTTCTTTTCCAACTCAATGTTTGTCACCATGGTTGTGGAACCATTGGATTCAAGGTCTGACATACAAGATTTTATCCCAAATCTTTAACTTTCTCTGATACCAATCTGATAGGGAGGGTTGGAGGAATCACTCCATGATTCCTGCTCTAGGTCTTACTTGGAAGACCCCATTGGTGTCTCACTTCACCACCTTAACCTATAGGACCTATCTCTTGACTAGGCTCCCCTAGTTCTCCTTGCCAACCCAACTACCAATACATATTCTTCTAACCAGGATAACCTAGGTGCTTTCATTGTAATTATTCCCTTAGCCCTTAATCCACCCTAAAGGCTAACCTACTCCCAATACTAGATTTCATCTTTGCAGGGGTGTGGAGATGCTTCAATAGGTTCACACCATCATTTGATGGTTCTTGAGAGTCCATCTACCTTCATTTTCCCATCGCTTCCACCAAACCCTCATTTAGGGTTAAAAAGGCTACTAGCCTAGGAGGCCCCCAATCAGGTCTCCTTCTCTGATAAAATAGGGTTGTTCTCCTAAGTTTCCCAAAGAACACAAAATATTTCCTTAGGGTTTTTGATCCTTACGCCCATCCCTCAAAGATTCTAAAGGTTTTAACCCTCAACTATCCGTACACAGGTTTAACCCTTAATTTGGAAAACTTGGGTCTTTTTAGGCCTTTTCCCTGACCTCCCTGCAACTGTTAGAGACTTCCAGCATCAGACAAATTGGTGGAGCTTCCTCCTCCATATTATGCCTTGGCAAGGCTCATACCTGCCCTCCCCACACTGTGATTTGACAGGGAATGAACACCCCTACAAATCAAGTGCTCTGCACTTCTTGTCTTCCCTAGCAGGACTCTTCTTGGCTCGCCTAGGAGAAGACTCCCACAGTGATACCTTGACTTATAAAGACTCCTAACCCTACCATATTTACAATCATGGAGTCTAGCCACAATCCCCAAAAGCCCGTACACTAGGTACATTGGGAATGTGAACTAAACCTCCATTCTTCACAGTGTGCCAGTTAGAACAACAACTAAAAGAAACAAACTAACTACAAATGAATGCCTGAAATGAACAGACTAACTACCTACTATTCCACACAATGCTTGAAAGACAATTGCACTACATCCTACTCAATTCATAGTGTCAGGATCTCTCCATTAACACACAAGCAAAAACCAGAAACATTACACAAACTTATCACTACCTTCTCTTATATTCATAAATTTCCAATAATGCAAAAGCTTCCAACCTTCCTCTCAAGTTGAGGCACACCCTATATAGGTCAACAAAATTAGCTATGCCTCCCCTTGGTCGGACATGTTAGTTACATTGTGGAAAATTTGCAAAATGCTCCATTTTGCAACTTTTACCAATTTCTAGTAAAATGATAAAATGAGTTTCTAAACTCATCCACCCTTTCCACTCCTTAACCTATTGATCACTATTGATCACTACTGATCAAGACATATTATTAAGCCTCTAACTCTATCTCAATGGTCAACATGAACTTCATGGTAACACATCAAAAACAAAACTCAAAACTAGATCTCCTAATTGCCTAGTGTTTCCTAGGTGCTCTTGCACCACTAATGCTGCCATAGAATGGTTTTCACCATTAGATCTATTATCCCTCTTTTTACTTTTGAAATTGGAAGATTTGACACCCTCCTGCCGAGTCACGTTTTTATGAGTATTACAGATAGAAATCGTACCAAGTTCATCATGACATAGGAAATTTACGATGGCATCATCGTTTGCAAATATGGGTACATTCATAGGTTTGATAGGTTCCCATTCAATAAGTTCAGGATGGATTAAAGGCATGAAGTCATCGGATTGAATTAGGTTAATGGGAGTAAGGGTTAGGATAGTAATGTCATCATAGTTGTTATTAAGGATATCCAGATCAATGATGGTACCCTCTTCAAGATCATGTAGTTCAATCGATGTCTGTTTGTCCCCACTTGAGTCATTGATATTTAGTGATCCTGATACAAATGGTCTAGACCTAGAGCTTTGTCCCTCCTCATGTGTAGGTGCATATTATTATATTACATCAATTTGGATATTTGTATAAGATATATTAGAACAAAAATCCCATTCATATTCATTTGAATCCATTTCAGAGCTATCTCTAACCTGAAGGATTCTTTCAACAACCTTCTTTGTCATCTCTTGTTTTTGTTCTTTAAAGTATCCTAGTCCTATCTTCTCTTTTGAATGGAGAGTGAGGGGCTGAATAGATTCTATGATACCTTCCTTCCTTAATCCAATAGGTCCTTGTCCCTCATAACCCATTTTTTCTAGGATAGCTTTCCCTTTGCCATATTTGTCTGTATTGATATTGGCATTCTTGATACTAATATTGGATGTCGATGGTTCCTCATCTTTGTATAACTAATCAAGGATTACTTTGTTGTCTAATTTGTCCTCTATGGTACCAGATTTTACAAACTTTTCTTCTATAACTATGATAGGTAGTGATTTTTGATGTTTGATCATGGATGGTTGGCCATATGTCTTTGCAGATGGCATTAACTATGAAAGATTAAGTGATTGCTCCATAGAATATTTCCCCATTCCCTTGTCTGTCAGTTGGACCTGCTCTTGAAATATCTATGATAAATAATTTTGGTGATCTAGACTGTCTGTTAATTGAGTATCAACAAGACTTGTATCTTTTGCTTTATCCTTCTTCTCTACCCACTTGGTGGTGATAGTCAGATGTTTTTCTTCACTTGATGATGTTGAATTGGATGCTTCTCGATTGCGAGGCACAAAAGTATCTTGAGAGATTCTAAGTGTGTCACAATGCTGAGGATGATTATAGTCGGTAGATATAGTCACCTCCTATCCATTTAGTAGGAGTTTTAAGCATTGGTGATATGTGGAAGGCACTGCCTACATTTCATGGATCCATGGGCGTCCTGAGAGTATGTTGTAAGTTAAATATTTTTCCAATACTTGGCATGTTATGTGTTTCATCATTGGTCCCACTTGAATGGGTAACACAATAAATCCCTTTGAAGATCTCTCTTCCTCATAATATGCTTTTATGGTCATTTTCCTTCGGGAATTAATAGCATCATCGAAATACCCTAGTGCAGGAATTAACTTTAGAGTGCAAATGTTCAAACCAGCTCCCCCATCTATTAAGACTCTTTTGACATGATGATTGTGGATCAAGACTTTGATATGGAGTATGGTGTTATGGGGATGGTTGAGTGACACATAATCTTGTTTAGATAATGATAGACAGTGTGGGGTAGTCAAATTCCCCACCATAGCTTGGAACTGGCAAACATATAGATTTTTCAGTACCGTAGTGGTAACTAGTGCTTGTTCTAGAACCTCCTTATGTGATGGAGATAATTTGAGGAGTTCTAGTATTGATATCTTTGCTGGAATGTTTTCAAGTTGATCGACAATGTTGTAATGAGATGGAGGTGGATATGCATTTTTAGGCACAACTCCTTTAAGACTACCTTGGATTGCCCCCTAGTCATTATATTTGTTGGTTGATAGTCTTGTCGTTCTTTGATTTTCAGAGACTTGTATACTTGGGAGAAAATCCAAAGGGGTAGTGTCGTTGTTTTTGTGTTTATCCATGTTATGACCAATGGTATCATAATTTTCCACTTCGGTAAGACAAAGGATCATTTTATCGTAGACATGATTGACATTTTTACCTTTGTTATTCATAGAAGATGATGCTCCTTTTTCATAGTTTGGTAAAGGATCTTTGAAGGCTGAATGATCATTATTGTTTTGGGTTCTCTCTATATATATCTTTTTGTTGTCAATCAGATCTTGAACTGTGTGTTTTAATTCCATGCAATCATTGGTTTTGTGGCCTTTATTGTTGTGGAAGTTGTAATAATCTGCGCCATTCCACCATGGTTGTTTGACCTTTGGATCCCAGAATCTTGCTTCCTGCACAGTGATAAGACCACTTGTGACTAGTTCTTTCAACGATGATTCTAATGTTTGGCCTAAAGGTGTGAACCTACGCTGGTTTGATGACTTTTCATATTGTTCCAATTTTGTGATTTTGTTGTTTTGAATGACACTCAACTTGACGATTTGATCATTGTTTTGATTTGTTTTTGAAGTAGATGCTGTCAAGTTAAAAATTGGTTTGGTATTTTGTGAATCACTTGTTGTTTCGTTGGTAGTCGTATTTCGGTTCTTTTGCCAAAATTTTGGTTTATCACTCTTGGGGTATTGATTTGAGGAGTTTGTGTTTTTTTATTTTTCATTGAAATTTTTAATAACCCCTCTTTTGACTAGTGCTTCTTCAATTTTATGGCCATTTTCTATCACCTTTTCAAACATAGGAGGACATTGCAATTCAAGTCTGTAACTCATCTCCTCCATCAAGTTGTCAATGAACAACTCCATTTTCTCTTCCTCGGGAATGGATTGAGGATATCTAGCAAATAGTCATTGCCATCTTTGTAGAAAGGACAAGAATGTCTCCCCTTTGTTTTGTTTTAGGTTGTACAGATCTTTTATTGTGACATCGTGTTGGATGTTAAAAGAATACTAAGATGAACCTATTGACAAGTTCTTCAAAATTCCTTATTCCTGGTTGTAATTTTGAAAACCATTCCATACATGAACCTCCCAAGCTTCTTAGGAATAATCGCATCAGGTAAGTTTCCTCTTGAGCAAACTCTAGGCTCATGGTTTTGAATTCGCAAATATGATCGATCAGATTTTTTCTTGCATTTTATTTGTCATACTTAGGGAATTCATAGTGTTAATAATCTGGGAAAATGAAGAAGGCCAAGAACATCCAGAAAAATCCCAACAGAGCGGATTCTAGCAGAAGTAAGACAAGTTTACCGTGAAAACAAGAATTTGGCAAAACGACCAAGTGACGAACACCGGAAAAATCTGGAGGAAGCGGAATTCTGCGAGGTAAACAAAAGTCTAGATAAATAGAAAAATACGAAGAATAAAGAAAGACAGTGAGACTCAAGAAAATCTAGCAAGGGCAAAATTTCGCGAAGCAAACAAAACCCAAATGCCTATGCCTTCCTCGTCTTCACCTAAATAGACCAAAACGATCATGGACCATGAGCCTGCAGCCTGGAAATGATCTAACCAACATCCCAAATGGATCAAGCATGAATTTAAAACTCCCCTTCAACAATTTGAAAGGGGATTGGTTATGCCCTAGGTCACAAACCCTAAGAACTTCCACCATGAAAGCACGAAGAAGCTCAGGCACAACCACCATGACTTCCTACCTAGTGTACGCATTGGCCAGATTCCACCCATACAAGGGGTTGAGCCCTAGGGGTACATTTGGACAAGATGCAATATATGAGGTGTATCCATAGCTGCACTTGGCAGGAGGAAGCTATAGAAGAGAAAATGATGCTTTTACAATGTATATTACCATGTTGCTATAGGGTGCAGAGCATGTGAGAATTTATGACAAGGCCAAGGAATTGATAAAGAGGTATGCGGCATGGTTCATTCAGTTCCCCACCTTCTCCTACATTAGGATTGATGGCTATCAAAGGGCTCCCTACAAACTCCCAAGGTACCCAACGAACCAATTCATATTCTTGGAGGTCACTAGGAAGATTTGTGAATTTGACATAATTGTGAAAGGAGACAAGCATAAAATAGGGTTTGGGAATGATATCCCCTTGAAGATAGGAAAAATTGAGGTTTGTCCTTCCATCCAATCAGCTCATGCTTCTGAAGAGGAGATGAGTACTTTTGGTCTCTCTTTCCATTCTAAGAGAGTGAGGTTTGATATTATTGGGGAGGCACAAAAGAAGGCCAGTAGGGAGTACAACCACCTTCCTTAAGCAGAGGACTAATCCCCCAAATACTTTACTCATCGCATACGCTGAGGCCGTTAAGGTTAGCACAGATTTGAGTCAACATTTATCAGGATCCCTGCCATCCTTAGGACCTATTGCTCATCCTGGACAAGTCCAAGCTCTTAACCAGGCTTTGACTAATCATTCTCCTATAATGAATCCAATACCCTCATTACCTTTGGTCCCTCATCCAGGTCCCCCAATAAACCAAGTTCAACCTATGACCTCCTATCCTCAACAAAGGACCAATCAACCCCTTCATTTGTAGTAATAGGTTGGTTTCCCTACATATTTGCAGAATTCAGAAGTTTTGAATCAGGTTGTGGGTTCTAGAGGAGTACCTGGATACCCTTTTGATAATACAAATTCAGCACCACGTAATGGTCTAGATAAGGAACAATTGGATGAGTTATCTGAGCAAGTAAAGAAACTGAATATGGAGGTGACTTATTTGAGGAATCAGAATAGCCAACTTTAGGCTGCTCAAAAGAATAGGCAATCTAATTATGGCAGAGAGAACATGAACTTTGAAAGAGGGCAGTATTTTGATAGGAACCAAAATTATGACAGAGGACAAGGCTCTGGTCAGAATTTTGACAGAAGATAAGGCTCTAGCCAAAACTCTGATAGAAATCAGCAAGGTGGACAATGATTTGATCGAGGACAACCACCTAGGTATAATAGATCATGGAATACTGGACCTAACAACGGAGGGGTTCCCACTCCATTGGATCATCCTTCTACTTAGGAGAAGCCTCCAAATGGTGTATATTTGGCAGAAGCAACTTTGTCTGGATGGTGCAGACTCCATAAGACAAGCCAACATTCTGAGTTGGATTGCACTGAGTTTTAGACTATTGCTTCCATCTTCTAGTACGAAGTTGAGAATAACTCCAGTGGTCGGGAGATTGTGCTTTAAAATCCTTATGATTCTCCAGTATTGGTTCTTAATCATGCCCCATTCCCAAAAGGTGAAGACAATGAACTAGAGGAAGAGTCCAGTGACTAGGACAATGAGGCAGAGAAGGTGTTAAATGAGGATGAGATCTCTTAGTTTTTCAATGAGGGAAATGAGAATGATAATGGCCCTCTGGATGAGGAAGAAGTTAGTGTTGAAGAAGTCCAAATGTTTTAGCAACCAACAAAGAAATATGATTTGAGGAATAGGCCTAACATGATTCCACAAGCTAGAGGTCCTTTCACTACTTCTATTCCCCCCAAAAATTTCACTACTCCACCTGATCCTCAAGCAAGTAATAATCCATCTTACCCTCATGTGCCAATGCAGTATTTGTCAAAGGGAAACAATCTTGAGGTTCCAAAGGACAGACATACTGGTGGCTACAAAGAAACTCATGCTGATATGAATGTGGAGCAATTGGGCGAGTATGTGACTGAAGAGTTCAAGAAGGTAAAGGTAAGTCTCTCTATTTTTGAGTTATTAAGAGTTCCCGCTATCAGAAATGTAGTCTTAGGGTCATTCAATTCAAACATAGTACCATAGGGAGTAATTGCCAATGAGGCCATTACTAGGTCCTTTGGTTCACAGGCGTCTAGAGGTCAGGTCCCTCCTATAGACAAAGGGAGAGATAAAGATAAAGGTCAAGTTGCATGGGCTGACATCCAATTGCGTTTATTTCAAGGAAAGATGAAAACTCCTCCTTTCTTAATTTATGTTCGTATCTTTGGGAAGAACTTGCATAATTGCCTTTTGGATTCAGGAGAATCTACCAATATTACGCCTTTTGTTGTTTGCAAAGAATTCGGTATTACCCCTATAGAATCTCAAAAGAAGTTCACTCAATTAGACAAAATAGAGGTAAGTGTAGTAGGAGAATTGAACATGATCCCCACAAATCTTGCATCAGACCAAGAGTGCAGTAGGTGATTAACATCCAGGTTGTTGACATCCCTGATACTTATAGTTTGATTTTGGCCAGGGATTTCACCAGGGCATTGAATGGCTATACATCTACAGGTCATTCTCAGATGTGGCTACCATGGAAAGGAGTTCCAAATCAGATCTGAATTGAGATAGAGCCCAGAATGAAATATGTGATTATTGAATACCAAAATATTTCTAATGAGGTGTTGATATCAGAGGTCAGTATAGGGAATTATGTGTTGGTTGCATCAACCTCAGAGAATGAAGAGGTCTTTATGTTGCAGGGATCTTTGGACGAATTCACATCAGAAACCAGTGATGTTGGGACATTGACTGAGCAAGCAGGGGAAATGGATAACCATGAAGATAGGAAACTTGGTTTACTGGATAACTTTCAGGAATTCATCTAGAGTTGTATGGAGAATCAGATTCAGTTGGGAGGAAGTATGACTTTTGAAGAGTTATTACTCCCCAATTGGTGTAGGGTCCATGATGCAACTCACTCTGAATTAGAATGTGACTTATGTCAGACTGTTGTAGAGCAGATACATAAGTGCATTAACCCAGTACTACCTGCTAATTTCAAGATTCAGAAGGAATTGGACAATGATAAGGGTAAAAGCACAATGCTCCCTGAGAAGCCCCCTGTTTGTAGTAAAATAAAAGATGAATTAAAACAACTAGAGCCTGATGGTTGTTGGACATTGGGATTCGATGTATCCAAATCTAAGCAAGGAGCTGGAGTAGGGTTTGAGTTGATCATTTTTAAAGGTAAGAATTATTTTTCTTCTCATAGACTCCAATTCCAATGCACTAATAATGTTGTTGAATATGAAGCTTTGATTCATGGCTTGTTGATGGCATCAAGGAAGAAAGTTAAGATATTATAGGTCTTTCGGGACTCTGAATTAGTAGTCAAACAAGTAAGGAAACAATATTCATGTCATGACAGGAGAATGACCAACTATAGGCATAGAGTGTGGGATCTCATTGAGGAATTTGATGCTTTCAATATCCAGTTGATCCCTCGTAACAAGAATTAGGTTGCTGACTCTCTAGCACAAGCTTCTAGCACCTTGCAACCTTTATCACTTTCAGGATTGAAGAAGTTTTCAATGGAACTCACTCCAGTACCTTCGGTACCTGACAACATTACTAATTTCTAGGTATTTGAAGATGACAAGCATATTTTGGATTTTATTACAAGTTGTGATGTATTTTCTTCTCAAGTCATTAATGAGATAGAGCCTCAAGAGGTGGAAATATATTTAGAAGGAATCATTAACTTGAAGACCAATACCATCCCAAGGGGTATGGTGCAGCTTGAGCGAATTTTTTATTTAGATAAGATAAGAAATCAAGAAAAACAAGTTAAAAGGGAGTCTCTTAACAATCAGTGTGAAACAAATAACATGGGGACATCAGACAAAATGAGGAATGTATTCATTGGTAAGGTATGTACTCCAGAAGAAAGAAAAGGGATTATTGATGCCTTGCACACATATCATGATGTGATAGCTTGGAGTTATGAAGATTTAAAGACATATGATACCTCAATCATTACACACACCATTCCCCTAAATTCGAATGTCAACCCTTTCAGACAGAGACAAAGGCCAATCAATGCTCTATTAGAACCCATTATTCAAAAGGAAGTGCAGAAGTTACTATCAGCACGAATTATATTTCTAGTAAGACACTCTACTTGGGTTGCAAATCTAGTTCTAGTAAGAAAAAAGAATGGAGAAATCAGACTGTGTGTGGATTTTAGGAATATGAATAGAGCATCAGAAAAGGACCAGCTATCCATTTCCTTTGTTGGATGAGGTGCTTCAAATCGTTAATGGATCTTAGATGATGTCCTTTATGGATGGGTATTCTGGATACAACCAAGTTATGGTGCAATATAAAGACAGGCATAAAAATGCCTTCACTACAAAATGGGGAACTTTTGCTTACAAAAGGATGCCATTTGGGTTGATCAATGCTGGAGCTACATTCCAGAGAGCTATGGATATTTATTTTAAAGACATAATTGGTAAGTGCATCATTATTTATATGGATGACTTGACAGTTTTCTCTAAGAAACGAGAAAGTCACATAGCAGATTTATGTAAAATATTCCAAAGGTGCAGAGAGTTCGACATTTCACTTAATCCAAGGAAGTGCATTTTTGGAGTTACCGATGGAAAATTGCTAGGACATATTATCTCAGAACAAGGTATTGCTATTGATCCTGAATGAATACATGCTATCCTGAAGATTCAGCCCCCTACAAGTAAGAAAGAGATGAAGTCATTCTTTGAAAAGATTAGCTTTGTTAGGAAACTTATTACTAGATTTGCAGAGATAGTGAAACCCTTGAATGCAATGTTGAAACAAGAAGAAAAAGTGGAGTGGAATGTGGAATCTAAGGAGGCATTTACAAAAATTAAGAAAGCTATTGTTGAGGATCCAGTGTTGGTAAGTCCAGATTATGCTAGGCCATTTTACATATATTCATTCACTTTTGATCATTCATGTGTTGGAATGTTGACCCAAAAGTCTGATCAATGTGATGAACACCCTATAGCCTTCATGAGTATTCCTTTGAAGGATGCAGAGTTGAGATATCATAATGTGGAAAAATAGGCCTATTCTTTGGTCAGAGCAGTGAAGAAGTTCAGACACTATATTTTGAGGAATAAGGTTTTTGCCATAGTGCCTGACCCGATAGTAAAGCTTTTATTAATGCAGAATGAATTAGGTGAGTGAAGAGCCAAATGGGTGACTATATTGCAGGAATATGATATGGAGATTCAACCCATGAAATTAGTAAGAGGACAGGGACTCACAAAGACAATGGCTGAGACAGGTCTTGATCTCACAACTCAACACTATTATCTTCAGGAAGTATCTCCAGGAGATTGGTACGATGAAATCATTTTTTATTTATTGAATCAGCAATGTCCTGATCACCTTAGTACAGTTCAAAGGTGAGATTTGCGCCTAAAGACTGGAATTTTTATGATGAAGGGAGCTATCCTGTATAAGAAAAATCATGAGGGTGTATACCTGAGATGTTTGGGTAAGGAAGAGGCTACCAGAGTGATGATTGAATTTCATGAAAGATATGGCATAGGCCATGGTTCTGCATTATCCACTGCAAATCAGATCTTAAGTGCAGGCTATTATTGGCCTGCTTTGTTCAAAGATGCACAACAACATGTGAGGACCTATCACATATGTCAAACTACAACAAGTAATGAAAAACATGCAGCTCTTCCACTCCAGCTGATAATAGAGGTAAAACCATTTGCTCAGTGGGGCATGGACTTCATAGGTCCAATTAATCCTCCATCTTTTGTGGGCCACGGGTATATTCTTACCATAACTGATTATTTTACTCGATGGAAAGAGGATCTTGCTTGTAGAAAATGTACTTCGGATGTGGTAAACAATTTTCTTGAGTTGGGAATTATTAATCATTTTGGTTGCCCACTATCTTTAGTTTGTGATAATGGCCTTGCATTTGCATCACTGAAATTTTCTAATTGGGCATTTGGTCATGGGTTTGTTATTAAATTTTCATCCAATTACTACCCTCAGGGTAATGGTCTAGTTGAGTCTTCCAATAAGAAACTATTGATAGTTATCTATAAGTTGCTAGAACAAAATCCTAAGGATTGGCACACCCAGCTTCGATTTGCTCTCTAGTCAGACCGTACTAGACATAAGGCATCCATAGGGGCCTCTCCTTATCACTTAGTATACGGTTTGGAACCTGTGTTTCCTATCCGATTGAAGCTCCCTACCCTACAATTTATTAACGAATACTACAATGAGGAAGATAAACGTGAAACCTGTTTGGCTGAGTTGTTACACCTTGAAGAGAAAAGAGATGAAGCCCTAGAAAACTTTGCTAAACATCAGGGTGTAGTGAAAAGATGGTTTGATAGGAGAGCTAAGGTGAAATCCTTTAGAATTTATAACTTAGTTCTCTACTAGGATAAATCCCATGACCGTAAGGGAGAGCATGGTAAATTTGATAAACTCTGGCTTGGTCCTTACCAGATTTTAAAAATTTTGGGAGATAATGCTTTTCGCTTGAAAACCCTCACTGGTGAGGATCCTACTGCCTGTCAATGGGTAGTATCTGAAGCACTATTTTCAAACTTGAGTTATTTGTAGCTCATCCTATACATAGCTAGTGTAGGTTTTCTTTCTGCTTTGTTTTGCTTTGCTTTTCTTGTTTGCTTTGGCTAGTGTAGGTTTGCTTTGGTTGTTTTTCTTTCATTTTTTTTTGCTTTTGGTTTATTGCTTTCTTGGGGTTGTTGCATCTTTATAACGGGCTATTTGCCTGGGATTGTTTTGGAAATTTTTTTTATAAACTCTAATCAGCTTTTCAAAGTCAATTGGTGCATTCCTTTATCTATTGTCCCTTGTACTTAGAATTAGAATCACCTGTTTTGGATAAACTTTGGAATATATTTGGGTCTCACACCTTCACACTAAAGTAAAAAAATTATGGAGTTGCACAGGGTTCTCAGGTAATTTGACCTAGTGAAAAATCTTATATTTTGCTTTTGTGCCACTGTTTTCCTCATCCCCGAGTGTGAGTTTTGTTACTTACGAGGTGAAAGAAAGGTTCTATTAAAAATAAATAAATAAAAGAAGAAAAAAGGCAATATTGAATATAAAAAAATAACTTTCACCTTATCAGGGGTATCTTAGTATCTCTACTGGGGCTATAGATGCCTGACTGGCAGTAGAGCTATGCTTGGGAGGGTCACAACGATAACCTCGCCGGGGCTATGGATGCCTGACTAGCAGCGAGGCTCTATCCAGGTTGCTTTTGAAGTTATAAATTTTATGTAGTCTGGTCAGATTTGCTCTGGTTCCCATTGCATCTAAGGAATAGGAAATAAATGCAAAATACACACACTTGGACCCTGGTATAGGAAAAAGTGTTCTCGCTTGTTGCTTCTAATTTTTTTTCCATAGGTATCTCGATAAAATGGATTGAAACTAGAGATTCTAGGTTCGTGATTCTAGTTTGTTCTTGAAATGCTCGGGAGCATTTCCCCAACGGAGTCGCCATTTGTTGTGCAGTTTTTGCACACATGCCCCACTGAAAGTTGGGACCCTCATTTTCTTTTTTTTGGTGTCTTGGCCTTTCTATTTTGGAATTTTTCTTGCTTGGGCATGTTCTTTGATGTTCATCTTGCCGGTCAGAATGGCCCATTTATGATTTATATTGAAAACCTTAAGTTTTGGGTGCGGTTCAGGTTTTTTGTTGAGTTCAGGAAAATCCGCCCTGTCCGGACTTTCTCGGTTTCCCTTTGATGTTTGGAAATGGATGCCTTTCTATTCGAGTCTGAGGAAATCCGTCGTGTCCGTATTTTTCTGAAGTCCGTGGCTTTGTCAAATTTTTGGGTTTTGGTCTTGGTCGTCTTATCGATTGCATTAATGGTGATTGTGCAACCTTTTGGGAGCAATGATATATTTAATTTTGTGAAGTTATTTTCCATTTGAGTTTGGTTAATTACTTTTCATTTGAGTTTGGAGTGTTGCTAGATTTTGCATTTGAGGAGATTTTGAGTCTTGCATTCAAATTTCTGGGGGCATTGCTTGTATTCTGCTCATGCTTGGAGGTTGTTTGCTGGAATCCTAGGTTTCAGTTTCTCCTACTCTCATGGTATGTGGATATGCCCTCTTCCTCTCTGGTTTTGTTGCTCTATTATGCTCTTTCATGTTACTCGTTGCTTCATATCTTGTTCTTGTGTGTGTGTGCCATATCTGGGAATTTGGGGTTTCCATTGTTTTGCCAGTCCACCCGGTTGATTATACTAAATATTTTTCTTTGGATGGTCTTTTGTTGATGTTTTTGGGGCTTGCTTGCATTTTCCACAAACTTCCTATCCTTTTTTGCAAGCAAGTTGTGCATGATCTTCTTCATGCTTTCATGGAAGAAGTTCTTAGGGTTCTTGACCTAAGGCATAGCCAATCCCCTTTCAAATTGCTGAAGGGAAGTTTTAAATTCATGCTTGATCCATTTGGGATGTCGGTTAGATCATTTCTGGGCTGCAGGCTCATGGTCCATGATAGTTTTGGTCTATTTGGGTGAAGACAAGGAAGGCATAGGCATTCGGGTTTTGTTTGCTTCGTGGAATTCCGCCCTTGCTAGATTTTCCCGTGTCTCCCTGTCTTTCTTTATTCTTCATATTTTGCTATTTATCCAGACTTTTGTTTGCCTCGTGGAATTTTGCTTCCTCCGGATTTTTTCGATGTACGTCGCCTGGCCATTTTGCCGAATTCTCGCTTGCATAGTAAACTTGTCTTACTTCCGCTAAAATCTGCTCTGTTGGGATTTTTTTGGATTTTCTTGGCCTCCTTCATTTTCCCGGATTATTGAAACGATTGTTGTTTTTGAGGATTTCCGTCTCTGGCAGATTCTTCTGAAGTTTTATGGAAATGAAGAATCTGATTGTTATAAGAGGAATTTACTTATTGATAATGCATTTTGATGATTAAATGAGCTTATGCTAAGTGGTTCCAAGTTATCTTTTATTGTACGGATTGATTTATTGATATCATGGGGTTTGTATGTTTGTCCCATTGGATTCTTCCTGGTCCGGATTTCCCCGGAATTCCTCTCCAGTCAGAATTCCGCGGGGGAGGCTAAACCCTGAACTTTGAAATAATTGATGTTGGCATTTGTATTAGATCTCATTGTGGTTTTTTTACTTGTGTGTAGGCAGGATTAGGACAAGATGTTGCTGGGCATGGCAAGGGAAAGGTAGTAGATCCAGGTGCTGAAATTTTTGCTATCTCTGATGTAGAAAAGGTGAAAATGGACATAAAGAGGAGGATTCCTGAGAGAAAATTGGCTTCCGTTTGGTAAGGAATCACTGATACCAATGTGGGTATGTGGGATTATGAGGAATTCAAGGTTGAGATGGCAGCACCGAGTCTCCCTTTGCTGGAAAGAAGAACTATGGAATCCAGATTGGCACATGTAGTAGGTTTCCCCTCCACTATGCAGTGCTATGAGTTGGTGCTTGAGTGTGCCAGAAACTATGACAGAGGAACACAAAGGATTATTGTTCCCCACGGAAGGATTGTGGTAAGTTTTGATCCTGTGTCCATTAATAGGACTTTTGATATACCTGATAGGTCATGTGTGGTGGCCTTTGATATGGATACAACAAGGAAGTACTATGAGGAGAATGTGGTCAAATCCCAGTAGGTGATTAATTCTTGGTTGGAGAAGCCCAAGTCCCACTTCTCCAAGTTGCCAAAACAACTATTCAGGCTCAAATTCAAAAGGGAATACTACAATCTCATCACTCTCCTCAGCAGGTTGGTGGGACTCAGGAGTGTCAAAGTATTTGAGGGTTGGATGTTTAGTGTTATTTCTCGAAGGGAGCAAGGTGTCAATTACCATTGGCCAGGTGCCATAAGTGTAGTAATCCATGAGCAGATGTGCAATGTCTTGCAGACCAAGACTTTCACCATGACTTCCTACCTAGTGTACGCATTGGCTAGATTCCACCCATACAAGGGGTTGATCCCTAGGGGTACATTTGGATAGGATACAATATATGAGGTGTATCCACAACTGCACTTGGTAGGAGGAAGCTATAGAAGAGAAAATGATGCTTTTACAATGTAAATTACCAGGTTGCTGCAGGGTGCAGAGCATGTGAGAATTTCTGGCAGGGCCAAGGAATTGATAAGGAGGTATGGGGAATGGTTCATTCAGTTCCCCACCTTCTCCTACATTAGGATTTATGGCTATCAAAGGGCTCCCTACAAAATCCCAAGGTACCCAATGAACCATATCATATTGTTGGAGGTCACTAGGTAGATTTGTGACTTTGACATAATTGTGAAAGGAGACAAGCATAAAATAGGGTTTGGGAATGATTTCCCCTTGAAGATAGGAACAAGTGAGGTTTTTCATTCCATCTAGTCATCTCATGATTCTGAAGAGGAGATGAGTAATTTTGGTCTCTCTTTCCATTCTAAGAGAGTGAGGTTTGATATTACTGGGGAGGCACAAAAGAAGGCCAGTAGGGAGTACAGCCACAAGGACAATATTGAAGATTATTGGGCTAACCTTGGCGATGAATTTGATGTGAGGAAGAAGAAATTCTCCAGGCTGTTAGTAGACTTAGTAAGGTTATACAACATAAAGGCCATCCCTGACCAAGTGGAAGAGGATGGAAATCTGATTCAGGGTCATATCTTTGAGGCTGTGAAAGATAAACCAGTTGGAGAGATTGACTGGTTGGAAGAAGAGAAAACAAAATTGGGGCAAATCATGACTCCTGTGATCAAGTACACCAAAATGTGGCTAAAGCATAAGATATTAGAGCTAGAGAGTGAGGGTGTCCAGTGCACTTATGATTTGATGGGAGACTTGGAGTCTCATTCTGCTTCCAAGGAATCACATGAACAAGAACCTAAGGGTAAGGCTAATGTGGACTCTCCCTTCAAGATTAAGGTTAGGGATGTTCAAACTGAGAAAGTAGCACCAGCAGGGAAACAAAGAAGGCCTATTGCCAAAAAGAGGAGGCATGTTTCGAGGAGAGAAGATAAAAAGGATAAAGAAGAAAAGGAAGAGGTGGATGTTACTGTTCCCTTGACAAAGAGAAGGAAACTTGTGAGGTTGTCACAAAAATAGGAGGCTCCTAAGACTGATAAGGAAGTTAGGCCACCTGTGGTAGAAGTAGAAAGTTCAAGGGAAAGAACATAGGTGTATATGAGGAGGTCAATGAATCCTTCCCCAAAGGGTGTAGCAATGAAGGAGGATGTTCCTATGACTACTCCTATCATTGAACAAGAAAGAATTCCCCTTCCTCAAGATGTTGTCAGTGTACAAGAAGAACCAAGGAAGGATGAAGATCCTAAAGACTTAGGTGAAGAAGAAATTCAGGAAGGAGACCTCTACAATTTTGAGGCAAAAATAGATAAGGTAGTCCAGTATCCCTTGGTGGCCTATGCAGATTCACCTGCAGAAGAGAAATTGAATAAATCCCCTCAACAGGAGGAAATACCAGCTAAGATCCCTTCACCAACACAGGTTTTTGTAGAGGAGAAGTTGTTAAACAAGGAGGATCCAAACAAGGAGGTCCCTAGTATGCCAAGTGTTGAGAAGGATGCACCAAGTGTCCAACAAGAATAGGATAAGCAAGATATAGTGCAAACCTAGTCCACTATTCCAAGTTGGTTGGATAGGGAGTTAAAGAGAAAATTGATGATAGTAGAAGATGCTCCTCCCAATTGGGATGACCTAATGGAAAATATTGAAAAGGGGAAAACCAAGAAGAAGGCTAGGGTTGTGTCTAAGATTGAGAGGGATGGGTCAGGAAACAAAGTGTCTCACATTGCTACCCCTTCTCCAAACAAAGATAGAGATAATGTGACTGCAAAGGATTATCATGTGCAGACTATTGACTTGGGGCATGCTTCTATGGAGGAGTACATTGAGGAGTATGAAGGCTCCAGTACAGTAATTGTGGGCAGATTGAAGAGGGTGGTACAAAAAAGGCATGAATTGGAAAGAGAGAATGAGAAATTGAAGAGATACTTGCAGGAGTTGATGAAACCCTTGCAATCCATTGGCTCTTCCTCCTCTGTTGTAGCTTTCTTGCCCTAGGAAACAATCTCTGAACTGGAAAGAATGAAGGGCACTACACATACCACGGTTGGTTGGTTGCAGGGAGTCCAGACCAAAGGAGATGGTGCCATCAAGGATATCTTGTTGATTGCAGGGGATGCCATGAGGTTAGTGGATTGGTTGAAGACTGTGTTGGCTTAGGACAAGGAATACATTGATCTCCTATTGTAGAAAGTAAAAATAATCATGGAGTTTACTGAGGATAAACTGGTAAAGAGTGGGATTCTTCATTTTCCAAGGGTTTCTGAGCCTTGGGAATGGTTCAAGGTCTTGCAGATGAGGCAAAGGGCCTTGAAGAAGATTCACAAACAAGGAAGGAATATTAAGGACACTTTGACTTGCATTCATGAGAAGTGTATCTCATTCTTTGAAATTATGACAGGGAGGAAGAAGTTCACTCCAAAGCATTTCAATTTGGAAGAAGTTAGGAAATGGTGGAGAGATATATATTCTCTAGTCAGTGAGGGTCTAGTTACTGAACATCAGCTAGATGATGCTACAACCTACATTACAGTTATTGACAGGTATTTAACTAATAGGGCTGATTGGGATGGCACAATGAGGCAAGCAAGAGATGACATCAAGTCTCTTGAAAGAAGAGTTAGGGTTTTGCCTATGCCACCTATTGCTAAATTGGACAGAGTATTGTTGGCCATGCATGGTGAAGAGGATCGAGCTAAGGACAGGGATGGGAAGTAGTTATATGGGGCTACATCAAAGTTTGTGCTTCCCATTATCTACATGCATTGGGCTGACTTTTTGAGATGACAGGACGACTTGGATGAAATTGGTACGAATTGCACATTTCATGTTGTGTTCGAATATCTTTTCAAGCCGACCTCTTGTATGGTATTTTTTATTTGTAAACTCTTAATTGGACCGACCTATCTTGGGGGATTCTCTATAAAATGGGCATGTTGCCTCATTTTGTGATATAGGAAAATAGTAGGAGAGACAAGTGATATAAGAATAGGCCTAGAATATAGATTTGAGCGAATTAGGGTTTACTTTCAAGCAAATATTGTAATACAAGGCTAGAATTGTTGCCATTTTGGGTGATCTAATATAAGAAAGGATATTGTGATTTGATATCTCTCTTGTGTTTAGTTTATCTGGCATGGTTCTTGTTGTTCTATCTTTAAAATTGCTTAAGTTCTTTGTTAGATAGTTTGGTAATGCTTAGGGTTTTATGTTTGGAATGTTTGCAGTGATCTCTAGTCCATACTTTTTGTAGTTAGTTGACTGTTAGCTGCTTTGCAAAGTTAGCCTGGACTTAAAATTGTGCTTAGTTCAATTATGAATGTTTATTCATTTCAGTCGCAATAGGATTGTCTTGAACAAATGTTTATGATTTGGAAATCTTTAAATACCTCAGAAGATTTCACTATTCCTGTGAGATTGCAGATTTATCTGGGTCAAATAGAAAGTAGTTTATGAGATCGGTCCATTTTTTAGCATATTATCTTGGCATTGTTAGTCTTAGGGTTAGAATTAGTCTTAGAATCATCTTCGAAACCTTTATATTTTGTTATTTATTTTATTATCTCAGTTCCATTGAAGATTTCAAGTATCAATTCATTGTTTAAATCTGATAGATTGAAAGTCCAATATTTTCTTGTAGTAAGGTCCCTTTGTGATTACCAGCATTTTCACATTATCTCTGAGTTGTTTTGTTGCATTGTCAAGACCTGACATTAGAGAACTTGGGGTTATCTCTTTTTTCATAGAGATTTACCTTTCAAGAGAGATAGGATATCATATTTTGTCTGAGTTGTTGCTGTGCAGAAAACACCATCAACAGATTGGTGCTAGAAGGAGGGCCTGAATAAGCAAGCTGGAGCATTTTCTGAATGTCGTCTCTCCTGAAAGGCTTAGAAGGAGAACCAAATCTACTCTAGGAGAGGAATAATTTTAAGAGTTGCAAGCCCCTACTAGGTCAAGAAGGACCAGAGGAGGGGAGGAATCATCATCTACTCAGCCACTTCCATCATCCCCATTATCCCTATCTTCATTCGATTATGAAGAAATCTCTATTCTATAGCCCCAACCAGCCATAAATCAGCCATTACCACCCCCACTCCCACCAATGTATTTCCTTGCTAATAATCCATCCCCATTGATTTTAAATAATTACAATGTTATGCCCAAGAATCCTGAGCATTTTTTCTCTAAGTTCCATACCCATGATCCCAATAGGATAGCAGAAGAACATATAGGGATTTTCTAGACCTGTCTGAGGGATAGAGGGATTAATCATGAGGATGTTGCATGCAAGATTTTCCCTTACTCTCGCGGAGAAGAGGCCTTTTATTGGTACAATCACTTACCTGTTGCTTTTATCCATAACTAGACCGAATTGGAAGTTGCATTTCTGCAGAAGTTTAAGATTCCCATTAGTGCCAATGAGTTGTACCTACAATTTACTGGGGTAAAAAGAGAGATTAATGAGCCTATAGGATCATTCAATGATAGATTCCACTGAGCATACACCAGACTCCAAGCACCTTATGCTGGAAATGAAAACACTACCCTAGAGATTTACCTTTCAAGAGAGATAGGATATCATATTTTGTCTAAGTTGTTTTTGTGCAGAAAACACCATCAACAGGTATCATGTTGACTGTTGAGTCGAAAGGATAAGGACAAATGTCTTGTACTGCATACCTTTTGGTGTTCCCTTTTGTCATGTCTTGTATTTGTTGTTGTAAGATTTTCATTTGGGATGTTAAGGCAACAATTGGATCTATACCTTGTGTAGGTTGTGGTATTTCAGTTTCGCTTGTTCCAAGTGCTTCTCTTAGGCGATTTACGTCAAAGTCTTTCAGAAGCTTAACACCTGATTTAGCCAACATTAAGAGGTATTTCTCCATGTCTTGTTCTAAGATCTTTTCCATGAATTTATGGAATTTTGGATCCTGTTGGGCTGTTTGTATGTCTTCTGGAGTTATTTCATTTTTGTCACTTTGATGTAGACTATTCCAGGGATTTTCTTATGCCATGTATTTGATGTTTCAAGTTCCTTTTCTAAGAGCCTCTATTTTTGTAACCTAGTGAAGATTGGCATACAAGTTTTTTTTTGTTCTTTCTTCCAAAATTTGATCTTCAATGTTGGAAAATGTCAAGTGAATTTTTAACAAAGTCAAATAAGATGATATATCTTATTGATAAGACTAGGTTAGAAATTTGATTACTATACCTTTTTTTGTGATGATAGGATGATAATATCCAGATGATGAAACTTTAGCGTAATAATCAAGATTGTGTTTTGATTTGACTCTTTATGATTTGCAAGATCTGTGTTTTAGTTGAAAAGACTGGAAACTTGTATGAACCTATCTGATTTTGGTTTCTAGACAGTGATTCTGATAAAAAGATATTTATGTTTTGACAAAGATCCATGTGTAAATGATAGACAAATTGAATGATATGATTTGGAACTCTCTATTTTGAAAGCGCTAAAATAGAGTTCAGGTGCGCTAAAACAGGTGATGGAAGTGCTATTTGATGGAAGTGCTATAACAGTGCTTGGAAGTGCTGAAAGAGATGATGGAAGCGCTATCTCTATGGATGCACTAAAATAGTGCTCGAAAGCACTGAAATAATGCTCAAAAGTGTTATTTGATGGAAGCGCTATAACAGTGCTTGGAAGCGCTATTTGATGGAAGTGTTAAAATAGTGATAGTAAGTGCTATTTTATGAAAGTGCTAAAAGAGAGTCTTGAAGCACTGAAACATATTTCCAGAGCACTAAAATAGAGGGTTGATGCTTAAGATTCCTTATTGAAAAATTTAACTTGGCCTTGTGGCATACTGTATCATGGGTTGTGGGAGGTAGGACTGACATATGCGTTGACTATGGTTGTGATATTGTGTGAGGGATCTCCTTTGGAAGAAATCTCATGAATAAAGTGGTTCTACAATGTAATCAAGAATATGACCTCTATCAAAGTCGTGATACCTATGAATAAAGGATCTATGTTGTAACAAGATCTTTCGACTTTGATATAAGAAACGCCTTCTTCTTAAATTATCTTGGTAACTAAGTGGTCTCTTGGGTTTGTTGACTTCGATGGTTTTCTTGACAAACTTGGTCGATTTCCACTTTCGAATCATGAATTTTCTTGACCTGATTTGATTTGTTGTTTTTGGATGATCTTTTATCTAATTTTTAATGATTTTGTGAAAACACAGCAATCAAATTGTAGAATAATTGTTTTAATCTGAACAGATAGTGTATATTCAAGAACCAAGAATGGTCCTTATTGATTTTCACGGGTTTGTTTTGACAAATGTACACAATTCATACAAACTCACTCTTAAGGTCAAATAGGTCATCGTTATACTCAACAACCCACATCTTGAAATTGCATTGATGCACATAGCTGTGTCATCCCCTAGAGGGTGCCCATGTTTTTGTCGTTTCCAGGTGCATACTTAGAGTTGGATTTCTCATCCTCTGAGAAAACAATCCTTGGAAATTATATGGTGAGTGTCTTGGGGGAAAATTCCTCCCTCCCCTTGCACTGTGAGTATTACAATGTTTGGTTACTGACTCGGCTAGACACTACACTATGATTCGTAGATAGGGCTTCTGTGCGGTGCGATAATTGATAAACTCCCTCAGGAGACCTCCCAATCTTTAGAACAAATATTTTGGGGATGGTTATCTTGCTCACTACCGTCAAGTTGGAATTTCATCAACAACTTACATTTTGATTAGAGTGGGTTGGAATCCTTGGCTTTAGGCATTCCCACTTAGGTCGTTCCTATAGGGTGAGTACTTTTTCCCACTACGGCAGGCCTTCTAAAGGTTTTAAAAAAAGAGTAAATTTGCATGAAAATAAGGATGAGTCTAGCACTTTGATCACCCAGTTAAGGGGAGATCATAAGCCTATTCACCACACAAGCACAAAAAATAAATGATTCATTTTAAGCCCAAAAGACAAATTTGCTAATCTATGTGAAGATTTTGCTTCACAAAAATCATGGTGTCCTTTTTAACTGATATTCCAAAAAGTGTGATGGATACCCTAGGATTGATAAATTTTAAACCAGAAATGGCTACCCTAGGATTGATAAATTTTAAACCAAATGATTATCCTAGGATTGGTTCATTTTAGTCTAACTGTATCAAAATGAAATTGTGGCCGCGGTCGCGTCGGATCTAGATCAAAATTACAGAAGCACTAAAACAGTCTATGAAAGAGCTATAGTTTTTACCTAATGCGCTAAAATTGAAAGCGCTAAAACAGAGTACCGAAGTGCCAAAGTTCTTCATGGAAGTGCTAAATTAGCTTTTTCGGAGATGGGTAACCGATGCACCGAAATAGTTCATGGAAGTGCTATAGTAGAAAGTGCTAAAACTTTTAAAGGATGCGTTATAGGATCACGGAAGCGCCGAAACAAAGCACAAAAGTGCCATTGTTTTCCAAGGATGTGCTATAGTTTTTTATGGAAGCGCTATATTTTTTGACGAAAGCATTGAAATAGAACACGCTGGGAACCTACGCGACACTTTTCAGAAAAAAAAATGATAAAAATATGGGGTTAATGCCCATAGTGGGTGCCAAATTGTAAGTGTGAATAAGTAGAAAGGAATAAAACACTTCTTAATGAAACATTGTATCAAAGATCAAGCTAATAATCTACTAAAAGTGTCTCATCGTCTCCTATCTTCAAAGATTTATTAAGCTATTGTGCTCTCAGATTTAAATAACACTATAACTATTAAAATGATAATCTAAAGAACAGAATGATGTTGATGCAATGATATGAAGCTAATATGATAAAATCTAGATGATAAAAGAAGCTAATATGACATGGATTGACATGAAAACTAGATGAAGCTATAGGATGCAGCCATGATATGAAAACTAGAATTTTGGATGCTTGAATTCCTACAGAGTAAGAGTGCATAAGTTTGATAATCTGGATTTGGATTCTTGGTAGAATGAAGCTTTATTTATAGATTTCTCAGCTATAGAAATGCACAGGGATGGAAAAGAGAGGCTTGGATTCAATCTAGAGGATTGAATGGTGAGAGATGGAGGAGATTGAGAAGAGTTTGGGGATTGTCTCTACCCATGAAAACACCAGGCAAGAGAAGAGGAAGGATTGATGGAAGAGGATTGAGAGATGAATTTGGAATTTGTCTCCAATTTGTCTCCAAAACTTCCCGTGAAGTTTCAAAGAATTAATTTTGACATATTTTGACATAAATTAGACATAGGATATCTAATTTGATTTTGAGGAAATATAGAGGAATATTATTTATGCCTTTATTTAAATATTTTTTATTTATTTAAATTAGCAAAAGAGGAATAAATAATTTAATAAAACAAACTATGGAAGTTGTTTATTAAATTAAAATGGTAGAATATGATAATTAATCAATAAAGCGTTTAATCTTTATTAAATTAATTTAAGATTTGATGTGATAGAATAAAATAGGGAAATGATAATGAAATCAAACAAAGTATTTAATTTTGTTTATTTAATTAAGATGAGATAATAGAAGAATTAGAAGAATTTAAATGTGAATGTGAACTATATAAATAAATATTTCTATTTATTCAAACAGTAGAGGAATTTAGGATAATTAATCAAATACTTTGTATTTAATTAATTAGAATCTCCAAATGAAATTCAGGTGTATACAATTATAAACCAGGGACGATCATAAAGTACCTCTGAGATGCAAATGAAAATGTCCATACCATCACCATTAAGAAGCATCTTGAATGTGCTGTAAATACTCGCAGAACTAAGATAACTCTTCCAAGTCCTTCTTCTGATCCACATACACAGTCTTCCAAGTCTAAGTACAATTTTCTTGATCAACTGAGCAAAACCCTAGCATAGATATCCATTTTGGAACTGTTGACTTTATCACCAGATCATCGAGCTATTCTCGACAAAGCCTTACAGAGCACGACTGTCCCTACCAACTTAGATGTCAATCGTTTCAAAGAAATGGTAGGATAGTTAACCAACTCCCATCATGCCAAATTTTCTCAATAGGATTATTCAACAAAAAAGACTGATCATAATGACCCATTACATCTTGAAGTCCTAGTCCATCAAACAAAAGTCAGATGAGTCTTGGTAGATAGAGGAGAAGGTTTGAACCTGTGTACCCTAAAATTGGTTAAGGCATTAGGATTTTTAGAAGCATGCATAGACACCTCTAAGAGTATAGTCATCAAGGCTTACGATGATGAGGAAAGATCATCCAAAGGAGTTGTCACACCCTATCAGAATTGTCCCGACAGTTATGAACACTAGCTTCCAAGTCTTGGATCTCACCCTTCCGTATAACCTATTGTTAGGTAGACCTTGGATACATGCAATGAAAGCCATACCTTCCACATATCACCAATGTCTTAAATTCCCATATAATGGCACCGAGATCATGATTGATGGTGATCCAAATCCTTTTCAATATTGCACAAGCCTACAGGAATTTCCACAATGACAAGTGTAGGTTAATCAAGAAGCTTCATCATCCACTTTATCCCTATACGTTAATCCATCACATCTTACCAAGTCCATTTCATCAAAGCCACCATCATCCACTCCTAAGGTCGAGATCCAAGACAAGGGTTGTGGATAATATCACATGAAGGCATCCTATTGTGTAAGTCAGCTAGTTCCACCTAAGGCATATGGTTTACCGATGGCAGATAGGAGACAATCCATAGTCACATTTCATGTTCCTCCTACAATGACATTGAAAAAATGGGGAGAATTAAGTGAAGAAGTTGTGGACCAAGATGATATTACCTCCTGGTTGTACCAGGAAGACAATGAATACCTCTCACCATCTATTCAAATAGCTAAGGATCAATGTGGAAAAGGATTTAAGATAATGCAAAGAAAAGGCTATGATGGACATAGTGGGTTAGGATTGCATCAAAATGGGAGGACGGAACCAATCACTATCTCACCATGATTGAAAGGCCTACGGCTAGGGTTTCAATTGCTTAGAATTGGCTTTCTTAGTACTTCGTCACCATTTCAAGAGGAAGAAAGTTCTTATGAAGACATTGATATATCTCACAAACCACTTGCCCCAATTTATGATGAATCCCCTAACTCAAGCGACTATGAATGGGATTCCCTTTCCTCTACCAGCACCATGAACCTAGATAGTCTATTTGGGGAACTGGACCAAATGATCAAAATCGTACCAAATCCATCTAGCCCCCATAATAAGAAGCCCTTGTCCAAAGAAGAATGGCTTAAGCATTATTATTGGGAAACCCTTGATCCTACATCTTTGGCACCTGAAAAACCATGTTCTGATGACTTAGCCCTTATAGTAGTCCCACATCAGAGTTTACCTACCCATAGGAAAAAGAACAAGAAGGAGTTAGTCCAAAACATCTATGACCATGTCAACCACTCTATATTCACCTTTTCAGCTTCCACCTTTGATAACTCCGATGATGACATGCCCCTCGTATATCCCCAACTTATTGATTGGGATCAACAAGGTACACCCATCTTAGACATATTCAAGAATGAAAAAGCAATAGCTGAGTTCATGGGACTTCAAGAAGGCATACCAAGAGGGGATCATAAAGCTGGTTTTACCATAGACTTGGATGACAAAGCATATTTTGGGGAGTCTATTTACACCTCTAGTTGAAAAAATGAAAATAAAAAGAAAAACAATGAAAATGAGAAAAATGACGAGTCCTTAGGTGAAAACTGAAAGGCGCCTTTGGATGAAGAAGAAATAGTAAAAATAAAGGACGTATCCAAGGGTGAAAACCTCTCTGAGGCACCCAAGGATGGAGGTTTGAATATTCTCCCCATTTCTCAAGAAAAGTCACCAATGTTAGTAGAAGAGTCTGTTGAAGTCAACATAAACATAGAAGAAAACCATCAAGTAATATACTTTGCAGCCTCTTTGATAGAGACATAACAACAAGAGTTTTGAGACTTCTTCACAAAGAGAGATAAAATTTGCATGGTCGTATGCTGACATGCCTAGGATGGATCAAGACCTTATATTGCATCATATACCATTACAACAAGGTATTAAGCCCATCAAATAGAAGTTAAGGAAAATGCATCCACAGATTGCTCTACTCCTCAAAGAAGAACTTAAGAAACTACTGGATGTTGGATTCATAAGATCCATAAACTATGCAGATTGGATTTCAAATCTTGTGCCATTGACTAAACCAACTGGGGGCATCTACATTTTTATAGACTTTAGAGACATCAACAAGGCATGTCCTAAGGATGACTTCCCTTTGCCGAACATTGACATGATAGTGGACCTTACAACAGGATATGAGATGTTATCCCTCATGGATGGTTTCTTTGCGTATAACCAAATCAAAATTGCAGCTGAAGACCAACACAAGACAACTTTCACATGTCTGTGGGGAACATATTGCTAGAATGTTATGCCTTTTGGGCTCAAAAACATAGGAGCTACATATCAACGTGCAATGATGACTATTTTCCATGATTTTTTACATACCCTCATGGAAGAATATGTCGGTGACATAATAGCTAAATCAATAACAAGGGAAGATCAGTTGAAAGTTATAGACAAGATATTCCAAAGGCTAGAGAATTACAAAGTCAGACTAAATCCAAAGAAATTTGTCTTTGGAGTGAAATCGGGGAAACTTCTAGGATATATCATTTCTAGAAGAGGCATTGAAGTAGATCCAGAGAAGGTAAAAGCTATTGTAGAAATGCCTCCTACAATCAACATTGGTCAACTAAGAACACTATAGGGAATATTACAGTCTATCAGGCACTTCATTGTACAAATAGTAGACAAAATACATCCATTTCAACATTTACTCAAGAAAGGAGTACCATTTGTGTGGAAACCTAAATTTCAAGAAGCTTTCCAATAGATCAAGGATTATCTACTTGCTCCACCTATGTTAATGCCACCTACAAATGGCAAACCTTTGATACTATACATTTCAGCAACTCAATCAACATTAGGAGTCCTTCTCGCACAAAATGATGATCAAGGTCATGAAAAGGCAGTGTACTACATTAGTCGTACCTTGGTGGGATATGAATTAAATTACAGTAACATAGAATGTGCCTATCTTGTGGTAGTCTTTGCTATTCAAAAAATTCAACACTATATGGTAAACTGCCAAACCATATTGGTCACAAAGATTGATCCCCTTAAATATATCCTAAGTAAAGCAGCATTAGCAGGTTGATTGGATGAATGGGTGATGATACTTAGTGAATATGACATCCAATATGTGGAGAGGAAAGCTCTAAAAGGACAAGTAATTGGAGATCAGTTAGAAGATGCACCCATGAAGGTAGACCATCCTTTAGTGGCAGATTTTCTTGATGAATTTATCTTCAAAGTTGACACTAGAACCAAGTGGAAACTATATTTTGATGGGTCAGATACTAATCGTGGTTGAGGAGCAAGCATACTATTTGTTACACCTCAAGGTGATACTATTCCTAAATCATTCAGGATTGCTTTCCCTTGGACCAACAACATAGCGGAATATGAATCCTTAGTGACAGGACTAAGAATGGCAGCCTAATGGAAGATTAAGAGTCTAAATGTTTATGGGGATTCTCAGCTAGTAGTCCGACAAGTAAATGATGATTATGAAACTAAACATGAGAAAATTTCCCCCTACAAGTGCATGGCCAATAGTTTCAAGCAGTATTTTGATGACATCACCTTTCAACAAATACCACATATTCAGAACAGGGCAGCAGATGCTATGGCAACTGTGTGTTCCTTATTGGATATTCCTAGCAATGTGCCTAAATTCAAGTTTTTGGTTGAACAACTATTGGTCCCCACCTATGATGTCCCCAATTTTGCGATGGTGTGTATGATTGTTGGTCCTAATTCCCCTTGGTACAAAGACGTATATGAGTATCTAAATTCCCAAATCTTACCTCTAGACTTGTCAAACAATCAATGTAGAACCTTTATCCATAAGTCTCCCAACTACACTATCATCGGAGATACCCTATATAGACGTACCTTAGATAACACTCTAATGAGATGTCTCGATGCTGAAGAAGCACAAGCAACCTTGTGAGCGGTACATGAGGGTATATGTGGATCCCATTCTAGCGGTCCTACTTTAGCCCATAAGATTATGAGATTAGGTTATTATTGGCCTACAATAGAAAATTACTCATATATCTTTGTAAAGAAATGTCGACAGTGTCAGATACACAAAGATTTGATACATGCACCAACACAAGAGCTTCATTCGATTACTTCACCATGGCCCTTTTCCCAATGGGGACTTGACCTCATAGGTAAGATACACCCTCCATCATCCATTGGTCATAAGTTCATCATAGCCGCCACAAAATACTTCACCAAATGGATTGAAGCTATTCCCATGACCTACATAACTGACACATAGATATCCAAGTTTACCCTAAACTACATAATTTGTCAGTATGGTGTACCTCAATCCATTATCACAGACAATGGTGAAGTTGAGGCATCTAATAAAACCATTGTTAGAATCCTAAAAAATATTGTCAATGACATTGGTCATGACTGGTATTTACAGCTTAATCCTGCCTTATGGGCTTATTGCACAAGAATTTTACTCACACCGATGCCACTCCATACTCCCTAGTATTCAAATCTGAAGCTATCTTACCTATTGAGGTTGAAATTCCTTCCCTGAGGGTATCCTTGAAAGTTCATATTGACAATGAAGAGCACCGTGTATCCAGATTGCAGGAGTTAGAATTACTAGACAAACAAAGATAGAAGGCACTAGATCATTTTCAAGCATATCATAATCGTCTTCGTCGCAGCTATAATAGGAAAGTTCTAAATCGACACTTTGACATTGGTGCCCTGGTCTTAATGGAGAACCCCAAGAATCAAGTTGAACGAGAAAAACTAGGTAAGTTTTAACCTAACTAGTTAGGGCCCTATATTGTCACAGAAGCTTTTTGATCAAGAGCGTATCAACTCTCTACACCTGAATGAGAACCACTTTTGTCACCAATCAACAACCTTCATCTGAAGAGGTTCTATGGGTAGCTTCTGAGAGTCTTTGTCTTAATCGAAAAAATACAAAAAAAATGGTTACCTTGATGAAAACTTGGTAAACAGGCATCTTTGTAACACCAAAAACATTGAAAAATCAACAAAATAGTAAAGAGAAATAATTCGTCCAATAGTGAAAACCACTTCGGTGGTGCTATGGATAAGTACCATGGTGAAAACTTAGAAAATAGGCGCCATGTGTAATCAACTTCACTCCTTCATCTACTATCATTCCAATCAGACTTTTCACTTTCACTCATAATAAATGGTTGTCTTATCCATTGCTTGGAACGATTGACATCAAGTCCATTCCGTCACATTCCCCACTCCATCTTGTATGTCTTATTCCTGACTGGGGGAAAATCCTTGTTCTGTGTCATGAGGACCTTGTACATAACATTACACCATCAAAAAATGTCATGGAAAAATCCAAAAACATTAGAAAACCCCAAAAAGGCAAAAAAAACTCAAAAACATTTCAAAAATCCTAAAAATAGAGTTGGAGTCAATTGTGTCAAGTCAGTCATAGACATAGTCGAACTATGTTGCCTCTGCAACTGGACGTAGGAAAGGCCATCAGTTGATGCGCCCCCGAGGCATTAGGTATGTCTATATAGGTTTGTCATTTATCACACACATTAAAATCATGACTCTTTGTACATTCAAAGTCATTGGTCATGTCGAACTACGAGGTCTCTGCATGTATAACGTAGGCAAGGCTAATCAATCAATGAGCCCTTGAGACCACACTAGGTTAGTCCAATAGGGTTTATCACATTCACTATCACATATGTTGCATATCATCAACTTAAGTACACATTTTTGGTCAGTTATGTTAGTTAAAGTTTGGTTGAACTACGAGGTCTTTGTGTGTACAACGTAGGAAAGGCTATCAATCAATGATCCCCTGAGGCCACATTAGGTCAGTCCTTTAGGGTATATCATCTCAATTCATACATTGTTAACACACGCACACTTATAATAGTCAAGGCATCAAAAAAATTCATGCATCAACAAGGTAAACATCTCAAAATTGTCATCAAATCAAAATCAAACACACTGTCAGAGTGATCAACTTATGTCTTAAGAAGGATAAGTCTTTCTTGTCAACAGACATTGTCAAATTGTCATAGCATCATGTAGCATGTCACATCAATGAAATCAGGCTCAAACATCTTATACAACACGTTTCTTTCTAAAACCAGGCTTTGTCATGCCTTACACAGATAATCACCAAGTCGAAACCAGACTCAACGTCTTATGTGGTATGTGTCATCTCTCACATCTGGCTATGCCAAACATCAAACAATTACACAAGATCAAGTTTTGGCAAATAATTTTATTGGCTTTTTGACTTTATATCTTACTTTGTCTTATCTTTTTATCGATTTGTGCATAAGTCCGGTTACTAGCTTTCTCAAGGATGTCTTAGGACTCTTTTTCTTTGACTGTTTTTTGTCAAGTGTCTTTTAAACTTTGGATTTTGAGTCATGTTACTAGTTTTGTCAAGGATGTCCCATAAAGGATTTAGAGGAGCAATGACATCTCATGACCCATTTTTATTTGTTTGTTGTCTGTGGTTTGTCTAGATAAAATGATTGGGGAAATCTTGCCCTTAGTATGAGTTAAGACACTCCTTGTATATGACTATCTATTTGTTTTTCACAAGTGGATGACTTTGTACACTATGGTCTATCACATATCATGGTGTGTACTATCCATTTGTGTCATGTCCCACCCAATGATGATAAAATGAAAAGCTTAGTATATATATGGAAAAATATCAAAGATCATATGTCCTTTCAATCAACCTTCATTGTTTCTTACTAACATTTTGAAATCATCCATGCTAACATTTCTCTTGTCCGACATAATGATAGAGTCGTATGACACAACAAAAAAATTAGATAATCTTCATATGCATACATTCTATAAGCATTATGTAAACATTGTCGTATGTCTATATATAGTACATCATATAGTTATGTCGCATTTCAAACAAATAGGAACATTAGACATCTCCATTGCATATCTAGGAAAATCATGGCATAATAGGTATTCAATCATCATAAGGTACATAATGGAAATATTACATGTATATAACCATCTCATGTAGATAGCATTGTATAAACATCACATTGCATCCCATTATCATAAAATTATATACATCTATCATCATAACATCATAGACTGCATAAACACATCATAATGTAGAAACCATCATCCATAACACATGTACATACATCATCTAGGAAACATAATCATATAGGAAAAAATGCATCATCATAAAATAGAACTACATATCATATAGAAGCCGCCAAAAATCATATATATATCGCTCAAAATAACATGTCACAATACAATGTCAGAATGTATCCAAAAATAAAAAGGAGCTCGCAGGCTCTCTAATCAATATACCATGTCCACAAATATGAAAGTGTCAATGTGTCTCACTGTTGCTACTATCATGTGGTGAACGTGGAGGAAACTGCCTCAGAGATACTCTCTGTAAGGTGGAAGGCCTATCATATGGACCTATCCTCTGTGGTCCTACCACACCCTTTGTACTCTATGTCCTAGTCTGACTCCTACCCTATGATCTCTAGATGCGAACCTCTGAAGACATAGGAGCTCATCTCTTAGCTGGCACGAATGACTCATACAAATATCTATAATATGAAGCCCTCTCTACTGATCTAACTAGCTCACAAGAAAAACCATCAGATGAAGTACCACTGGAGAGGTGTCTAATATCTGTGAACTTCTTCTCTATCTCCTGCCTCCGAGCTACTGCTTGATCTCTCTCCATGAGAGCACTGTCTCTCTCCATCTATAAAGAATCTCGCTCTACAATAGCAACTATACACCTCTCCTCCAATGACTCCCTACCACTATCTCTAGGAGCCTCCTCATCTCATCTCCCCTCTACTATCCTATCCCAGAGCTCTCTCTCTTGCTCCTCCATGGGTATCTCCTCCTCAACATCATCCTCCCCATAACCTGCCAGAATACCAAGAGGATCAATGTCCATGTACTCTCTCTTGGCCTCCTCCTCCTCTGCATGGTCCTCTCCATCAATCTCTACCTCCGCATGATCCTCTGCTACTACCTCCTCGGTAATATGCTCACCTACAATCTCATGCTCTGCTCCACCCCCGAGGTCCAACATTGGTATGTCCTCAGCCTTAGCCTCAGCTTCTCAAATAGGTGATAATCCACCTACTTGACCACCTTTCTATCCTCTCTGACCTCATCTACCACCACCACCTCTACCATCATTGCCACCACCTCTGCCACCACCTCTACCTCTATGTTGCCCTCTCGGTCCTGTCCCTCATCTCTAAACTGGTGCCAGCTGATCCAGATTTGTGTAAGGCACAAGATGATGCTTTGCCCACCAAGTATCATATGTAGTTGTAGTCCCAGGATCTGCTGCTTCGCCTCTCCATCCCCACTGTAAAGGTTGTAAGGCCTAAATCTCTACCTCTGCAGTAGCCACTGGTATCATAGACCCCCATAAAGGAACCTCTTTGGATGATTGAGAAAACTCCGCTCATCCTCTAGGCTCATCCTGCACCTCACCAAATTGTCTCAAAACACGGTCTGGAAGATGTCTCTCTATGATATGTACACTAGAAACAATCCTCCCAATCAGGTATTGTGTCTGCCAATAGTAGGGAAAATGCCTATCCTCATCTGACCATCTCTCACAATCCATGTATGGCCTCCACGTAAACTGAACCAATGTATCTAGTGCATGTCTCCAAAAGCCTATATCTCCTACGTGACTCTATGTAATGTTTCTCATATACTAGAAAACATAAGGAGATCTAGGTGCCTACTCTGCAGTAATAGGAGGATGAAACATAACTATATGCTCCCATGCCCAAACCATGAGAAGAGTCATCCTGCAACTCATCGACTACGCATCTCTATATACTATATCATGTAGATGGAAATATAGCATGCCCAATAGACATGGACCCCAAGCATAAACAACCTCTCTCTCCAACATCCCGACTAACATCTCTCCCCACCTGACAAGAAATCCATGACCTCGACGGTCAAGAATAACTATTCCCACAATCAATGTATATAGTATACAATCTATCCTCTCATATCTATTAGCTAACACCTACCATCTAATCTCATAATTCTCTATACCTATTCTCCTAATATCATCAACTACATAAAATCTAGTAATCTCGCTATATCCATGTTGTGTATCATACATCACCCTCTCTCCTCTGATGGGAAATCTAAGAATCCTATACACATCCTCTAGGGTGAAATTCACCTCACCAATAGGAAAATGAAATGATGAGGTCTCTGAATGCCATCTCTCACATAGGGCAATAAGCATACCTCTATTTGCCTGAATCGTGGGCATGGTCAACACATGATGAATTCCTAGTCTCCATAACAAGCATGTCTTTGCACTCACTAATCGATCTCATAGCTCGAACGTATTCGGCCTTGACTCTTGGGTATAAATAGGATTTAAGATAACCTACAAAGTGCATTCAACCAAGATGTCAAACGTCAAATCATTCAAGTTTCTATCAATTTTTTTTTAAAGAAATTTGACAATCAAATGCAGTTCACTCTATTAAATGTGGTGCAAGATTACGCATGCGTCGCAACACAAAGCATATGTGTTTCGTATTTCAAATGCATTTCAAAATAATTCAATTTAAAAAAACAAGCAAATACGTGGAAAAAATTTCATATACGGTGCAAATTCACTGCCTACCTAATATGCATATGTGATTCACATTATCAAATGCGATTCGCTATCCTACATGTGCCTAAGAAAAATTCATATGTGATACTCAAATGTGGTGCATAAAAAGATAAATACATCTAATTCCTAAATGACCTAAAAATGCCTAGACATCTTTTGACATATGCATCATTTCGCAAGTAGATGTGTTGTGTACGAACGCATATGCCTTGAACTAGAAAGACCGCATCTGAAAAATTAACTTTTAATGCCTAAAACTACGCACAAAATGAAAATTCAAGAGCTCATTTCTAGGTACATATCGAGGGTCCTGCGTCAGCTGGCCATCAAAAGGTCTGGATCTGATATCCGCGATGTTGGGTGTAGGGAACTGGAGACATTTTCGCCGAGTGCTCAGAGCTAATTTCTTAATTCTTCAAATCTTCAGGGTGCAAATGACTTGGTTTTCACCCTAATTTCTATTTATACCTAGGGTTTGGGTGGCATTTCTTCTGACCTGGTCTATTGGCCAAATAAAATTCCAACTTCAATTGATCCATACACGTCCCTAACACTTCCAAATTCAATTATGTCAACTCCATATCTTTTCTGACCATCAAATTGACTAATCGGGAATATTTCTTGATTTTTTTGAAATTTTTCAAAAATTTGTCAATTTTCTCAAGGGGGCATACCCTAACCTATTTCATACTGGGGCATGATCAAGGCATATTTTTAATGATTTGCTTTGACACAACGCTGAAACGGCATTGTATCAAAGAGGGGCAAACTGTAGACATCGAAAATTGGTCTAGGCTTGTGAGTACCACTTTCGACATAATTTTCTAATGTCCATGGTCATGATTAAATAATGTTAATTATTTAATTACTTCCTAAACACATATTTCCTCTATTAATTATTTAATTAAATAATTATGACCCTTATTCAACTTTGATTAATTAAATAAGTCATATTTATTTAATTATGTCACTAACTAATTAATTCTCTTTCTTAATTAAATAATTTATTATTTAATTAACTCCTTTATCATATTTTGAATATAATTAAATATTGCTTATTTAATTATTCAATTAATCTTTTCAACAGTCAATTAAATAAATTATCATTATTTATTTAATTAAATCTTTCAATTTCGAATGTTGAATTAAATTAACATTTAATTCATAATTAATTGTTTCTATCACATTATTTCATCATCCAATTATCTAATTATTCACTCACCATCTGACTCGAGATCTATTTAAATCTGTCATTTATCTTCGGATTTGATATCTAATCATCTCTGCGAAAGGAGTCTCTGTCACAACTAGTCAATTAACTAGTTCTAACTCATATGCATGAACATATTTATTAATTAAATATCTTTATTTAATTAATTAATTCATGTGTGCATTTGAATAGGTCGTTCTTCAAGTTCTAACTTTATCATTTTCATTCAAAGTCTAATTCTTCTATTTTCAAAGACTTACCATTGGAGATCAAATCATTTATTTAATCTTGAACTCTTGTTCTTTCTATTTTCAAACAGTCTTAACACCAGATTAAATTATTATTCTAATTTAATCTTTATCCTGTAGAATTTCCTAACTCACGTTCTAACTGACACAAAACTCACATTGCATGGAATTCATCATTCTCGATCATTGATCTCTCTTTCGAATCTGATCACATCATTCGAAAACCCAATTTCTATAAATTGACCTGTGATTGTCAGTATTCCTCCTCCCAAAATAAATACTTTTTAGAAGAACTTATAATATTTGATATTTTTCTTAGACAATACATCTAGGCTATGCTTGCATACATACATAAAATCCGAGGGCAAGAATAACAATACGAAAAAATGGAGAAGGACAATCAAGATAATTCGAAGAGGTGGACTGATATTCAGTGAGATTGTTTCATATTATCATTTTTATTATTTTAGTTCATTTGATTTGTTCTTTGTTGTTTGATTTAGATTTATGCTTGTTAGCTTATATTTAACCATATTTTTGTGCAGCAATCCATTTTATCTACATCAAATATGTTATTTAGCATTTAAACCTCTGAAAAACCCTATTTGGGACCCATACGCACATCTGGGTGATTTAGTCCCATTTCAAATTTTAAACTACATTTTCCAACATTAAATTTTGTGTTTCTATGTTTCTATTTGTTGCTATTTGTTATTTGTTTCATTTCATGAAGTTTCTATTAATTTCATTTTATTGCATTTATCTTAATTTTCTTTTGAATTAGAATTAGAGAATAACATTTATCTTGTGTTTATTACATCTTACATTTCCTTGATTGTCCCTTGCATGAGATTTTCTACTTGCTTTCCTATTTCTAATACTATAGTGAGTTGAAGTTTGAGACTCATGTCATCCCATGATAGCACAACCATCATGGATCTTGGGTTATCTAGCTCTTTCACTACTAGTATTGACACTATTTCACTAGGTATGGACCATACCCTTAACAAATCTTTTCCTTCAAGTAGTGTGATGCATGTTGAAACAATGATTTCTAGTATTCCACAAGAAAACATAATTCAAATTCATGAAGATTTAACAAGCCTACAAAATAAAATAAGTACTAAAAATATTTCAACCACTGTTATCCCTACCATAGATAACATACATCACATGATTGAAAGTGAAGAAGGAGTTGATCTTATGCATAACATAATTTAGATTTTTGGACCATACCTTACCTCAACCACTAGCTCTCCTTTACCTTTAAACAATGTTACAATTCAAGGAGGAATTCAAATTCCTCCTCCCATAACAATTACCTCTATCCCTACCTATACCAAGCCTCAAGTTACAACAAAAATGCAACCCACTAGTAATGTGATTCCTTTCTTGGGTATTCCCACTAGCATCCCTAGTACCTTTTTGGTGTTGCATGTCATATCCCCTACCACTTTACCTCCTATAATCATTCCATTCACTTGTCCCTTAAACACATACACACCTCCACCTTATTCACCTCCATCTCAAAATGCAAACAATGGTTCTCTCATAAACCAACTTTTACAAACGGTTTCATCCCTTCGAAAGAAATTTTGCACCATAAACCAAAATCAAAATGGCCAACCTACATATTATGTCAAAATAAATCCCTTTTCCTTAGATATATTGAGAACATAAATGCCACAAGGTATAGAGGTTCCTAGTTTTTATAAATATGGGGGGAAAGGAGATCCTTCTAACCATGTTTTTGCTTATACCACCCTATGTAGTGACTTTATTCTTGAGGATAAGCTCTTGGCTAAGATTTTCCCTAGATCTTTGAAGGATACTACCTTAGAATAGTTTTCTCTGTTACCAAACAACTCAATTCATTCATTCAAGGAAATTGTAGAGGCCTTTATAAACCATTTTTAAGTGCATATGACTCCTAAGATGACTTTAACCAATTTGATGAGATGTAAGCAAAAAGATGATGAAAAGATTATAGAATTTATTTCATGCTATCAATTGGATTACTCCCAAGTCAATATAAATATTCCTAACCCTCACCTTCAATGTATTTTCATTGAGAAATTGCAAACTAATATACAATATAAGCTTACCATGATGAATTTTCTCTCCTTCATGCACTTGTGTACCGCCCTTCATGATTATTAAAATTCAGTTAGTAATCGTGAAACAAAACCCACCTCTAGCCATCTTGAGAAGTTTGAATCCACAAACCAAACCAATTATTAACATTTTAGAAAACAAAATAAAGTCTTCCTTCAACTAAATCCACCTCAATAGACAACTCAACATGTTTATATCCAAGTGGCTTCTATAAGGAAGACAACTCCTTTTGCATTTGGCGATCTAGATAGAAAATTGAATCCCTTACCCGATACCCTCCATAACAAATTGTCACAAATTTTACAACAAAATATGATCACCTTGCCTCCTGTTAAAATTCCCAATCCTAATAAACCTTTACCTCCAAACTTTAGATCTAATTCCTATTGCCATTATCACCAAAAAATGGACATGACATGAAAAATTGTAAGCATCTTAAACACGTTGTGCAAGACCTCATTGATTCTGGTCAGCTTTTAGTTGGCAATGTTAATGATCAAGGAAATAAGTCCATTTCCCCTCCTAACCAAAACTTACAAATACTTACCAACCCCATGCCTAAATATAATATTTCATTTTTCAAAGCTAGTGAAACTACAAAGACTGATGTGATGAATGTTGACACAGGTGATCAGAACATAGATACAATTCAATAAAGTCCTATGGATATTGATAAACAATATACTATAGAAAATAATACTATTGATGGTTTGGTTGCATTGGTTAAAACTCAACATCGTAAGGGCCCAACTAAAAATTATCTTGACATTTCTTTCTCAAATAAAGATATACTTAAACATGCACCCAATGGTCCTCTTTACATAGTCGACTGAATCTATGATAAGCCCACTAATGGCATATTAATTGATCCCATTTGTGGAGAGAATGTAATCACTAAGGAGTTTCTACTTGTGCATGAACTCTATCAAGAAACATATGATAAATCAAAAACATGGATAAGTAAACATAATGGTTTTTCTTACCCTACGATGGGATCGATCACCCTACCTTTACAAATAGGACCTAAAAAAATAGATGTCTCATTATCCATCATCTCGATGTCAGATCAATTTCGTGTGAAGCTTGGTTACCCATAGATACCCTCCATGGAATTTGTCTCGTTGTTCATTCATAAATGCTTAAACTTTCCCTTTCACAATGAAATATTTACCGTGCACCACAGTGGCTTTAATATTTTGTCTTTATGCAAAAACTTTTCATTATATTTCTTTTGGCTTGAGCCTATTAACCTATAAAACCTCAAGAAGAATTATTTTTCAAATCCTACCAAAAGTTTAAGTAAAAATGCATAGCAAAAATATCCCTTGGAAATATTTCCCCCACCTATGGCTGAGCTTACCATCCTTGATGAAACCATGATTGAACCTAAAGACATTTCAAGCAACCAAGACCAGCCTAAGATAGATCCTTTGCCTATTTCCTACAGAATACCAAGAGATAACGAAAACAATCCCATCACGCCTCCTAAAATAAAGCAAGTTTACAAAGATAAAGAGAAAGTGTTTGAACAACCTTTCATGGTTCCTTTCGTTCCTCCCCTTAGGGAAGAAAAGAAACCTATTGTTGATCAACTCGATCCTACACAAACACAACTTGAAAGTCATACTAAAATAAATAGAAATTCTAGAGAGTTTAGGAATAGATGGCGTGCTCATGCTCACAGGTTAAATGAAGAAAAAAACAAACAAAATCAAAATCCAAACTTTACTGAAGCAATACACGATGGGTCTCCCTCTTCGTTGAAACAAAAAGATCCTATATCGCAACCATAACAAGAGCTAAACCATTCTTTGGACATTATCATTAAACCTCCTATTGTGATTAATTTATATGATGATAAGGAGATTGCTAAAAGTGATGAGGTGCATAATGAATTGAATACATTATTTTCCTCTTCCATGAGCTTACATGATAATTCTCTTAGGAAGAGTGTTGGACTTGGTGATGACCCTAGTTTAGTGCTTGCTATTGTCCCTTTGGCTAGTTGGCTGCCTTCTATATACAATGAACATGATTGGGATGCAAATGACCTACTAATAGGTTGACTCACATGTGCCTTAATAGTCTTTTCTTTTTCATTTTTTGTGTGTGATTGCATGTGCATAATGTGATCCCCCATAATATTCTATTTGATGTATCTCTTTCTCTCTCTCTTTGTGACATTCCTCTATTTATACCTACATTCTTCTTTATGTTGTAAATATTTTATCTATTCCTTTATCTTTTTTATTTGTCTTGTGTTTTCCTTTTGAGGATGACACAAGGAGTTGAGACATTCATGTCTCTTCTATGTTGACCCAAAATATTTTTATTTATCTTTCCATTTGTCTTGTGTATTTCCTTTTGGGGATGACGCAAGGCGTTGCGACATTCATGTCTCTTCCATTTGACCCAAAAGGTTTTTCTTTGTTTTCATTCTCTTTGTGTCATTCTTCCAATTCCATGAGAATTTTGAGAATGATAATAGTTCTGAGCTCTCTACAAACATTGTAGCAAGAACATACTGACTTTAAATCCGTGGATACCTCATGTGTTTGGAGTTCCATTTTGGGGGCAACCCCTTTTTCCTTTTTCATTACGTAGATTTATTTGGAAACATATGACTTGGCATAAGGATTTCCAAATTATCTCTCATGTCTTCTTTATTGTTAGCATTTATCATTGGCTACTTTAAAGTAATTTCTCATAGCATGGTGTTTAGAAAATTCTTTAAAGTGGGGGCATGCAATGGTATTATTCTTTTGCATTTCATGTTTCACTGTGTAGCCTTCTTACTTCATGTGATGTGTCTTTTTCTTTGTGGTTACATTGGGTGTGATGTCCCTCAAGAGCATGATCTCTCTTAGTATATTATATTCCTCTTAGTTTCTTGATGTGATACACTGCATCTCCTAAGTTGTGAATCTTCTATTCTTTGATTGGTCCTCTCTTGGATCAAAATTAGGCACAATGTTAACTAAGTTAAAGACCTTAAAAAAACTAAGAAAGACTCCTTTGAACATTCTTTACACTACTTTTCATTTACAATCTATGTTATATGGTCACCTTGCATAACACACTTTGCATGCCTATGGAGCCATCTTGTTTGTTCATTAGTTTCAAGCATACACAGTTTTTTTTGCCTCATGAAGCTCGAAGTTCATTGTTGTGTTGTGCCTTATCAAATTTATCAGGAGGTATATCTTTTGTCTAGCTGTATGCGAAGCCAAAATTAGGCATGAATTTCCCATAGCCACTTGCTTGTGTGTGTGAGAACATACTAACCATGTACATATGTGTCTCACCAATTTGAATAATCACCTAGCAGACAACCTAGAGTTTTGTTTCCTTAGAGTGAGTGCGCATTTTTTGACAAACAACCTAGATTTGATCCACAACATACGAGAGAAGCGGCTAAAGCTTGATCCACTCATTTTGTTTTGTTTTTTTTTTCTTTGTCTTTGGCAGTGTATGTGTGTGCCTTTTTATTTCTCCTTATATCATTTTCATATGCGTTCTTTTGTGCCTATGTTGGTTTTTCATGGGATCTTGATCCAGGGGGCTTGATCATCCCTCTTGATATTTTCCATCCTATCTTACTGATATTGGTGCACTAGAATCCCTCTTGATACAAGTTTGTCTACTTTAGTGTGATTTTGAAGCAAGTTCATCCTCTCACTAAAGTGGGGGCTAAATACAGTGTTGAAAAATGATGTCCATGACATTTTCACACTTGTTTGGGTCCTCCTTCTTAAAATGAGCTTAATGTTGCCTTGATTTAGTGTTGTAATGTTTTTAACACATTCACATTAGGTCTTGGGTCCTTGTGAATTAAATGAACTTAATTGAACCTTATTTAAGGTGTTGTAAAGTGTTGTACCACACTTTCACACTAATCTATGGTTTTCATTATTAATGAGGCTTCTTTATGCCTTAATTGGCCTTATTTTGCGTCTACAAGCCTTAATTAATGTATCGTTCTGAGGATAATCCTGACATAAACCAACATCCAATCATAATTCAGGTGTTTTTGGATTGTATAGCCTAGATTTAGTGATTTGGGACTCATACACCACCTTGGGTGTATGGGTCCCACCTAAGTTTGAGGGGGCCGATCCTAATTTCACATGAATTTAAGTATTTCTTGAAAAATGTGTCTCATAGCCTAGTCTAATGGGACTCATACACCACTTCTGGCATATGAGTCCCACATGGGTTAAAAATAAATTTAATTCAAATTCTTGGTGGGATTTTATTCTCCTAGATCTGATGTCAACTTGTAGTGTTATAATTTTAGGAAATTTGGCATAAACATGTATAAATACAAGGCTATTTAACATATTTTATCCTAAGCTTTCAAGTATTCATGCATTCTAGCAAATTTGAGTTCACAAGAGCCTTCAAGAGTAGATTATCAATTGTTTTGGAGAATTATTCAAGTATCAAACATCATGTCAAAGTCATCATACATCATGTTTTTTTTTGAGCTAACAATTGTGATGTAGGGTTTCATGATTCAAGCTAGCATTCAATTCAAGATCTATCACATTCAAGCAAGATTCAAGATCTACATCCATTGGAGCCACTTCATACATGTTTGTAGCACTTTATTACTAGGGTTTGGTGAGTTGCAACATTACATTTTGTTCATTCACCATTCATTTATCTCATTTGGTTTCTTTACAAGGTTTGATTACCAAAACAAGGTTTGACCAAGGCATACACCTTTCCACTAACAAAACAAATTTTTTCCCTCTCTTTAGTGTGGGATTTGTAGATCTAGGCTGAAGAAATATTGAAGAGAAAGATTGGAAAGAATCTATCAAGTGTTCAAATTTTTCCAAGTTGACACCTTGTTTAGAAGATCATTAGAAGACATCTATAGAGCATAAATTGGCAATTTAGACTCGAAAATCAAGTGGAGAAGGTAGAATAGAGACTAAAGAGCAAATTTAGATATCAATCCTCTAAAAAATCCAAACTGGACTGATACACCACTTATGGCATATGAGTCCTGATACAATCAAATTTGTAAATTTCAAGAGTTTTAGACTTGTCTTTGCCATATTTCTATTCCTGCCCAAAAACCCTAATTTGGACTTAATCACCCAGTCTGGCATATGAGTCCCAATTTGCGAATTTTATATTCTATTTTGCATTCACTTCTAGGTCATCTAGTGGAGTTTATATATCATTAGTCTTTGTCATTAGATCTTGCATGTCATTTGTATTTCCAAGCCTTGGATTGGTGGTGAACCCTCTTTTAGTCTCTAATCATACCCTAGGAGACTTTATTGCAATATCTCTTTCCCCTACTTCATCCTTGGATTGATATCTCTAGGGTTTCCTTGAATGAAAAGTGTAGAAGAGTGTTGTTCTATGTGCTAA
>CM021107.1:479362105-479383742 GCA_007115665.2 Sequoiadendron giganteum | reverse complement strand
TGAGGTGAGATTTATGCAAACAAACCATTCACTGTTGTGTCCTCATCACTGAATCAATGCCTTCGCTACTTCAGTTGTTTTTGTCACATGACTCCCATCAATGGAGTTGATGCTGGTTGATGTCCACCACTCTTCATGTTGCTGCTTTACACCACCACGTTACTGCCATCTTACCCACACACAATTCTGGAAGATGCTTCCCACTCTTCTCTTAGTGGTTGCTCTCATTGCACCTTCTACCCAGCTACATCATGGTGGAGACAATACTAAGACCCCAGCTTGAGATCTTCACACATGCAAGAACACTGTGCTTCCTTGACTATAGCTTGGATGGATCAACTGGCAACCAAGAACCCTTGCTACTGCTTGGTGTAGATTTCCTTCTACACACTCAAAACCTTATGTGCTCTGATACCATTCTGATGTGGTAGGAATGAAAAACTAATAAATTCAAGATTCTGCATATACTAAAATGGGTTTCTAAGCTCATTCACCCTTCTCACTCCTTAACACAATACTCAAGATTCTGGATATGGCAGAGGAAACACACAACATCCTACTGATCGCTATTGATCACTACTGATCGCTACAGATCAAGACAATTGTTACTCACTGTCAAGTTCCTATAGCATCGACACATTGTCTCACAATTCTCACCAGATAAGACTACTACTGTCATCCTCAAAATTTGCATATCATAGCTTTCTATCTCCATAGTCGCTCCTATTCACTAATCCCTTATACCTTGTGGGTCTTCACAGCATGGGATGGAATTTTATCACCACCACAGTGGTCGTAACCCGAGCCTGAATGTGGATAGCAAATCCACCATCCTTCTCCTCGAAACTGTCTGCCACCATACTGTTGTCCAAAGGCCGAACACACTGAAAGGTTGAGCTCCGTAAACATATCTTCCTCGGTCTCCAAGGCGACTTTCGAGCGAAGGTTTTCTCGGGACTGTCATAAAGAACCGACCCAAGAAAAATAAAGGATTACCTTTAAAACAAAAGACACTAAAACAAAACGAAACAAGACACCCATGGCATTTAGAACAATGTCGAAATTCATATATTAACTACTTCCAAAGCATTTGTACATTAAATGGCTCTCTGGCTGAAGGCCAGAGAGCTTGATTTCTTCTCCTATCGTTACTCTCTCCTCTCTTTTTTCGTAGTTGCACTCTTTTTTCCTCTCCTCCCTATTTGGTTACTTGTTCTCTCTTAATAGAGATTCTAGGGTAGGGTAGTTAACAAACCGTTCCTCTACCCGATATGCCTACATTCGGTTACAACTATTTGATTTTATATGGATATAGCATTGCAGTTTTAAACCATTTCTTGATATGGTCCCATGAAATTTAAGATGCCTAAGTCATTATAAGATTCGAGGTGCTCCCGCACCAGTGAGCTCCTCATAATCCTTCATATCAATTTTTTTTTTAACTAAAGGATAGGAAGTTATAGGGTTTATAGGGATTCGTTTGGATTAGTTTGAGTTTAGTTTAGCCTATTTTTCAATATAAAAATGAGCCTATGTTGTAGCCTAAACAAGGGAAAGTGATGAGGAAATTCATAGTGTAAATAAAGTTTGATATTTGTTGCTTGGTGTATTCATATTTCTGTTGCTTTTGTGAGTTTATTTTTGTCATCATTTTTCTCGGCACCATTTTGGTATCAAAGCCAATCGTAGGAGGAAAAACAGTCACAGTGAGGATTTGGTTAGAGTTTAGTCGCTGAAGTAAGACATCACTGAAGATCATTGTTATAGCTGCCACCCAAAATGATATTTTGTGGAAAAGGAGGAGATCGTTGCTATCATTTTCCATGACTTTGTACTCATGTCTACATAGGTACTTTAAATCTGTTTGTGGCATAACAAAAAATATATATATAGAGAGCATAGATGTAAAATTTTGAAAGTAGAAGTTCTGTGAATAAAGATAAAGAAAGAGGTACGCCACTTTATTTATTTGAATGGTATGCAAAGGACATTTCAATCATAAAAAAAAAAAGTCAAATGGAAAATCAAAATGTTTGTAATGGTATTTAAGTCAGCTATCGTTGAAGAGGTGTAATTGTGAAAGGTTGCTGCCAATTAAAAACAGTCACGGTAAATTTTTCATAATTTTCTCATTTCTCAATGAAATCGAGAAATTCAAATTGTTTTAGAAAGTTGGAAAGGAGCAGCATCAAACCCAAAAATCATTCTACAAAAAACATTTTGTTAAGAGAGCAGTTATGATCGGAATATGACAGGTCTTCTGCTGCAAATATAAAATTGTTGTGGGATTTATATGTAGGTTGGTAAATCTAGTTCCAAATTTTTGGAAGATAGCTCTTCTAAATTTTCCATTGAGAGATGTGTGTGGTGCTCTTCATCTAGGAAAACTTCCAAGCTTAGTTAAAAAAAGAATCTCAATTATATGCATATTGAGAAGTGCTTGAGAGGATAGCTAAACTTTTGATACAATGAGTATAAGTCAAACATCAGTTTCTATGACTGATATACATTGTCCTTTGTATTCCTTGTAATAATTTGTCATATCTAAGGGGATTGTATGTAATATTTTACTTTTTATTTTGTATTATTAGTAGCAAGGTGAGGTATTGTCTGAAAATTTGTAAATTGTAATTCATTATTAAGAATCAAACCTTGTGTATGAGAAGAAGAAGGCTATTTTTTCAGTTCTACCATTATTGGTATCTGAACATGACAAATTCATAGCTAGTGCAAGGCAAAACCTTTGCCAAGAAATGAAATTTAGATTTCGAGGAAGAGGATGATCGAGGATGAGGAAGACAAGTTGAAAATGCAGAAATTCTCAAAGAAATGAGATAGATGCAAGCATGGTTGCAAGCTAGGGAACTTGCACAAGGAGGAGGCATTGACATGGATGATGTCAGTGACGGAGAGGAAGAACCTCAAGAATAAGTAGCAGAAGAAGGATTTGAAACAAAACTCATCAAGGCAATTTTGGGAGTGAGTTCCAAACCCAAGTTGGAGGTGCCTATATATGAAAGTAGCCTAGATGTTGAGAAACTTGTCAACTGGATCAATGCAGTGGAAAAATATCTTGAGTATGAAAATGTTGCTAATGACAAAAAAGTAAAAGTTGTTTTAACCCGATTGAAGCATCATGCATCCCTTTGGTGGGATGGGGTACAAGATGAAAGAAGAAGAAAAGACAAGCCAAAGATCAAAAACTAGGAAAGGATTGTAGCTAAACTAAAAGGTAAATTCTTGCTTAAAGATTACCAACTTAATATTTTCAAGAAATTGCAAAATCTTAAGCAAAAAGAAATGTCAATTAAATATTATATAGAAGAATTTTATAGGTTGACCATTAGAGTTGGTCATATTGAAGATGATACAAAAAAGGTGGCTCGATATATCAATGGACTAAGATATAATATTCAAGATGAAATTAATCTTTTGTGTCTAAGAACAATGGAAGAGGCATACCAGTATGCTCTCAAAGAAGATGAATTTTTTTCCAGAAAACAAGCACAAATCTTGAGAGGGAAAGATAGGAGCTTCAAAGGAAGAGGATCACCAAGTGGTAGAGGCCAGTGGCAAGCCCACAAAGAAGAATCCAATAGCTCACATCACCAGGAACAATCCTCCCGAGGTAATGAATATTTTAGAGGAAGAATACCTTATTCAAGGGGTAGATGTAGAGGATTTGTTGGAAAATGTTTTAAATGCAATTAATATGGTCATAGATTTTATGAGTGTCTAGAGAACCTTACCACAAGTCAAAGAATTGCACATATTGCTCAAGTTGAGGAAGAGAATGCAGAATCACCTGTTCATACAGATGTACTTGAGGTTGGAGAGTCATTGCTCATGAAAAGAGTCCTTCTTAAGTCAAACAAAGAAATCCATGAACCTACAAAAAGGAAAACATTATTCAGAAGTACCTGCAAAACTAAAGGTAAGTGTTGTAAAGTTATTATTGACAGTGGAAGAATTGACAAAATTGTATCTACCGAAATGGTTGATAAACTAGGCTTGAAAAATACAACACATTCAACTCCATATAAGGTGTATTTGCTGAAAAAAGTACATCAAGTATTTGTAAATGAATAGTGTCAAGTAGAGTTTCAAATAGGGAGTTACAAAGATAAAGTAATATGTGATGTTATGCCAATGGATGTATATCATATTCTCTTAGGTAGACCTTGGAAGTTTGATAAAAAGGAAATCCATGATGGAAGATGTAACACATATACTTTTTAAAAAGATAGACATAAGCACACACTGATACCCCTTAAGGATGAAAATGTAGTTGAGGAGGTCAATCCCAAGGTATTGATGGTAAGTGGGAAAGAATTCTTGCATCAAATTAAGAATGAAGGGGTAAATTTTTCTCTAATTGGAAAACCAAAAGTAATTCTTACAAGTACAAAATTGGTTGATTTACCTATAAAAATTCAAAAAATGTTACATAAATTCATGGTTACTGTTGTGGAGGATTTGCCTAATGAATTGCCACCAATAAGAAGTATCAACCATCATATTGATCTCATTCCTGGAGCTAACTTGCTAAGAAAAGAATCTTACAGAATGACTCCAAGGGAGAATGAAGAGATCAAAGCCCAAGTACAAGATCTGCTTGAAAAAGGATTGGTTAGAGAAAGTCTAGGTCCCTGTGTTGTTCCTACAGTATTGAGTCCAAAAAAAGATGGAGGATGGAGAATGTGCACAAATTCCAGAGCCATAAATAAAATCACCATCAGGTATAGATTTCCTTTGCCTCGTATGGATGATTTAATGGATTTTCTAATTGGTGCTAAGTATTTTTCCAAAATAGATTTAAAAATTGGTAATCATCAAATTAGAATAAGAGAAGGTGATGAATGGAAAATGATAATTAAAACAAATGATGGGTTTTATGAATGGTTAGTAATTCATTTAGTTTAACAAATGCTCCAAGTAATTTTGTGAGATTAATGAATGAATTACTTAAGGAATTCACAAGAAAATTTGTAATAGTCTATCTTGATGATATTCTAATCTATAGTCAATCAAAAGAAGAACACCTTAGACACTTAATATTGGTTTTAAGTAAGTTGAATCAAGAATTTTTTTTAATCAATCTTAAGAAGTGCACCTTTTTGAAACTTGAGTTAATCTATTTGGGTTTTGTAATATCTAAAGATGGTCTAAAAATGGATCTTGAAAAGGTTAAAGCCATAATAGAGTGGCCTACTCCAAGGAATATCTTTGAGGTAAGAATTTTTCATGGACTTGCTAGTTTTTACAGAAAGTTCATAAGAAATTTTAGTGGAATTTGTGAAGGGAAATAAACAACTATTTCAATGGACTAAAGAAGTTGAAGAAAGTTTTTAGTTGCTTAAGAAAAAGATTATAGAACAACCGATTTTAGCCTTACTTGATTTCAGTAAACTTTTCCAAGTTGAATTTGATGTTAGTGGGATGGTTGTAGGTGTTGTTCTAAGTCAGGAGGGTAAGCCAATTGCTTACTATAGTGAGAAATTAAATAAGGCAAGAAAGAAGTATTTTGCATATGATAAAGAATTTTATGCTCTTGTTCAAGCTTTGAAAAAGTGGAGGCATTATTTAATGCCTAAATAATTTGTGTTGTATATTGATAACCATGCTTTAAATTTTATCGGTAACCAAACCAAATTTAATCAAAGGCATGTAAAATGGGTTGAATTTTTGCAAAATTTTACCTTTGTTATCAAACATAAAAGTGGCCAAACTAACAAAGTTGTAGATGCTCTGAGTAGAAGAAGCTTGATCATGTAGTGATCTGAAGTGACTATAATGGGTTTTGATGACCTAAGAGAAATGTACAAGGAATATATAGACTTCAAAGAGGAATATGAAGCACGTGTAAATCCTCTTAGCAGGGATAGAAGTCCTTGGATGGATTTAATGATACAAGAAGCTCTACTATTCAAAGGAATTCAACTTTTCATTCCAAGAAGTTCCATGAGAGAGAACTTATTGAAAGAGAAACACAGTGGTAGCTTAGCAAGGAATTTTGGGTAAAACAAGACATTACCTTAATTGGGTGCACACTATTATTGGCCAGGTATGAGTAGTGATGTTAAAATGTTTATAGAAAGGTGTAAAGTGTGTCAACATGCCAAAGGAAGTAGTCAAAATGCAGGTTTATATCAGCCATTTTAAATTCCCAATAGACCATGGGATTTAGTAAGTATGGACTTTGTACTTGGGTTACCAAGAAAACAAAAGGGGAATGATTCAATCTTTGTAGTGGTTGATAGATTTTCCAAAACGGTGCATTTTATTCCATGTACAAAAACAAGTGATGCTACTAATATTGCTAATTTGTTCTTCAAGGAGATAGTTAGGCTACATGGACTTCCTAAGAGCATTGTGTCTAATTGAGAAACTAAATTTGTAGGACACTTTTGGAGGACTCTCTGGAAAAATTTGGGCACCAATTTAAGCTTCATCTCACCTTACCATCCTCAAACAGATGGTCAAATAGAATTAGTCAACAAAAGCCTTGGAAACATATTGAGAAGTTTGGTCAGTATGCATCCCAAACAATGGGACTTAGTACTTTCACAAGTAGAGTTCGCATATAGTGACTCACCTAATAGGAGCACAGGTTTGAGTCCTTTTCAAATTATGTATGGTATGCATCCTAGAGGAGTATATGAGCTAAGAAATTTGGGTAAAATGGAAACAAGAAGTGCTGACGGAGAAGACTTTGCAAGTGCAATGCAAGATTTTCATGAACAAGTAAAAAGGAAACTTGAAGAAAGTCTGGTTAGGGAAAATTAGATATAAAACTAAAACAACAAGATATCAAACCCTAACTAGCACAATAGAGTACAAGAAATCATGTAAATCAAAATAACAAGTGAATGCAAACCGATCTCAAAGATAGATTTGATTTATTTCCATTTCTCTTCTCCACCTGCATGAGAATACCAGATTTTGAAGGTTTGATTATTTTGATATGTTGATTGCTCATTTTCACAACATAACGATAAGATGGAGATGATAGAGGAAAAATAGATAGATATATGAGAAGATTGAGATAAATTTTGGCAGATTGAGGATGCTAGAAGAAGATTCTCCCAAATGACCTGTGAAAGGCTTGATTTATAGAAGAAGGCTGATTTGATTCGATGGCCAAGATTAAAAGATAAATTTGTGATATGTATGGCTAGGATTAAAAGTTTATTTTAGTGCCTATGATGCACATTAAGTGGGTTATGACACGAGGCTAAAATTAGGATGTGATGGAATAGTGGGATTCTATTATTTATTTTGGAGGAAAAGATGCCTATGATGCATAATGAATGGGGCTAAAAATAGGATGTGAGTGAGAATCTCATAATTTAAATAATAAAATTATTTAAATTATTTGAGCATGTGAAGAGTTGTAGTCATGTGACACATGTTGCAATGTGACAATACGTGAGAGATTAATTCAAATATTTAATTTGAATTATTTTGAGACATGTGAAAGGGGAATTAATTAAATAAATGAGATTTATTTAATTAATTGGGAAGGTGATTAAGTGGAATAAATGGGATAAGTGGGATAATGTAATGACCTAGGGTAAATATTACAAAAAGTCTTACAAGGTCATGTATCTACTAGGTAATATTATGACATGGACAATTTTGGGTGTCTACACAAAGCACCATCAAGTACAAAAAAAGAGTTGATTAGAAGAGGAAAGAAGTAAATTTTAATGTTGGTGATCTTGTTTTAGCTCTTATTAGAAAGGAAAGATTTCCAAAGGGTGAGTATAATAAATTGAAATCTAGGAAAATTGGTCCTTGTAAGATCCTAAGGAAGTTTTCTAGCAATGCATATGAAATAGAACTTCCAACAGGCATTAGAATCTCTCCTATTTTTAATATTGTAGATTTATACCCTTTCAAAGGTGAAGAAAAAACAATTGAAGTACCCAAAAAAGGTGAAGAGTAGATTGTTGAGTGGGAGCAACAGCTACCCAAAGAAACACCAAAGCAACCTGAGGAAATTTGGGACAAGAAAGTGGTCAGGAAAACCAAGGGCAAAGAATATTTTCAAAACTTAGTTAAATGGAAGGGGCACCCAATTCAAGATTCCACATGGATGATAGCTTCATAACTATCCAAGCATGGCACAAGTATTGAGAATCTCATGGACAGGAGTCCATGAACAATTCTTTTGTTCCTTGGGAGTCTGATGCATGCACATTATTTATGTAGCTTATTATTAATGTTTTGTGTTGCTCTAGATATTTATTGATGAAATAATGTGAGGTTGTGAGCTCCCACTTTAGTGAGAGGAGGAACTTGCTTCAAAATCACACTAAATTAGTTGAAATACACATCAAGAGGGATCCAAATGTACCAATTCTAGTAATATAGGATGAGAATGACCAAGAGGGTTGCATAAGCCCCCATGATCAAGACCCTATGGAAAACCAACATAGGAACAATAGAACACACATGTAAATAATGTAAGGAGCAATAAAAAGGCACAAGAATACACTACCAAATACAAAGAGAAAGAAAATAAAAATAAAAAGGGGTGGATCAATCTTCGACCATTTGTCCCACACACTATGGATTAGATGTAAGCAGTTTATCCAAAAATGTTGACTCGCTCTAAGATAACAAAACTTCAGGTTTTCCGTTGGGTGAGTATCCAAAAGGGTAAGACACATACACACACGACTGGTATCCACTCACAAGCAAGTGGCTATGGGAAATTCACACCTAAGTTTAGCTTCTCGTACAACCAAACCAAAGCTATACCTCCTAATATCTTGATAAGGTTCCATACAAAAAAAAACTTCGAGCTTCATGAGGCAAGAAAAGCTTCATATGCTTGAAACTCATGGACAAACAAGATGGCTCAACATGCAAGCAAATTTTGTTATGAAAGGTGGCCATATAACCAAAAATGTAAATGCAAAAATAGTGCAAGGTATGTTCAAAGGAGTTTTTCTTAGTTCATGTAAGGTATTAACTTAGGGAACACTATGCCTAATGTCTCCAAGAGAGGACCAATCAAAGAATAGAAGATTCAAAGCTTAGGGGATGTAGTGTGTCACATCAAACCACTAAGAGGAATATAATATGTTGAGAGGGATTACACTCTTGAAGGACATCACACCCAATGTCATCACAAAGTGAAATACACATCAAATGACGTAATAAGACTACACCAAGAAACATGAAACATGAAAAATGAAAAAAGAATAATGCCAATATAAACCCCCACTTTAAAGAAATTACTAAACACCATGTTGTGAGAAATTACTTTAAAGTAGAAAATGATAAATTCTAACAAGACATGTGGGCTTATTTGGAAAGCTCAGATGCCAATTCATATGTTTCCAAATAAAACTATGTCATGAGAAGGAATAGGTTGCCTAGAAAATGGAACTCCAAACACATGAGGGATCCATGGATTCAAGGTCAATATGTTCTTGCTGCAAAGCTTTTAAGAGAGATCAAAATTGTCATCATTCCTCAAATACTCATGGATCAAGAAGAATTACAATGTGATGTGTTTGTATTCTTAGGATTTGGGTTTTGATCTTCCCTTATTGTTGGTAATGTAACCAGTCCTCAGTGTAGAAGTTTCTATAAATTCCTTTCAATTGCAGTTGGTGGATAAGGGAATTGTAGTTTCTTTAGTTTGTAAGGCCTCTGTCGCTTGCTAGATTCACCAATTTCTTGAGTTTAATGTTGAGGAGGAGGACCTAAGATGATCCTATCATCCTTATTATCATTGTGAGTTATTGGTTGGTCTTTAGGATGGAGGAAACTTATGTTGGGAGGAGGATCTTGATATGCTAACCCTTTGGTATCTTTAGTTGGTATTTGTTCTAAATTTTTATGAATTTCATGTTCACTTGTTGTATCACATCCTTGTTTCCTTGAAATCGTGAATCATTTTCTATATGTCTCTTCTAAGTTGATGGGAGTGTTTGTTACTTTGTGAACATAGGATGGTTAAATGTTTTCTTGATTAGAGGAACTAGGTTCACCTACTACAGGGAACTTATGTTTAGCTTCTTTCTCAATTTCAAGATTTAAAAGGCCAAACATCTTAAGTGGTGGGATGATGGGAGGTGCTAGTTGTTTCAGTGAAGGATAAAAGGATGCATTAGTCTTGAGGTTGTTAAGGAATTTGTTCATGTTGTTATCATCTTCTCCAATGATGTCAACATCACAAGGAGGGCATGCATTATGAGTTGAGTGAGCATGAGTAAGTTCAATTTTATTAGGGTCATTTCCAAAAGCACAACTTTACACATACACTAAGGATTTCAATGACATCCACATCTTACCAAAGCACATATCCATGATGAAATGCAATGCACTTAAAAAAGGTCTAAATGCAACTTTGAGATTATGCAATGTATGTAATGAACCGATGGAGCTATATGTAATGAAATTAATGAAATAGAAGCTCTAAAAACTGAAGCAGATAACTAATAGTAGCAAACATAAACATAGAAACAAATCTATTAATGTTGGAACATGTTTAAAATTTGAAATAGGACTAAATTGCCCAAAGGGGCATATGAGTCCAAATGAGGTTTTTTTTAGGGATTTTAATGCTAAATAATAGTCACCACATAATACCCATAAATTAGGCAAAACAACCTATACTGGGACTGAATTTCCCAGAGGGGTGTGGTTTTTGCACTGTTTTCTGTAATTTCTATGTAAATGTTATGTTTTCTATTTTGAATGATGTCTAGGCTAAGTGAAAATGAAGATTTAGATGAAATTCAATTATTCAAGAGACAAAAATGCAACCTATATCCACTTTCACTAATTCAATATTTAGAAACCCTAGATGCAAGTTAACTAATGCAAAATCTAGTGCAATGTTAATGCAAGCTAGATCTAGGATTATGATGCACTACAAATCAGAAAATAAGGTGTTCTAAATGAAATTTCACCAAAATTAAATGTAAGTAATAGGGTGATCCACCTTTTAGGAGATGGAACACACACACAAGAGGTTCTATTTCACTTAAGTTTCACTCAAGGAAACCCTAGAGATCTCAATCCAATGATAGAATGAGGGAAAGAGATCTACTAAAGGTTGTCATAAGGTATGATCAAAGATTAAAAGGGGCTTCACCACCAAGCTAGGCCTTGAAAAGATAAGTAACATGCAATATCTAATGATGAAACTTAATGATGTGCAAAACCTAAGTAAATGACCTAGAAATGAATGTAAATCCAAACAAAGAACTGAGAAATTAGAGAGGTGTACTTGGAAACCTATAGCAGCTTGAATGAAGAACTAAAACATTGGAAATGCTAAATTTAATGCACACTAGGATTCATATGCTAGGTTGGGTGATTTTGTCCCAGATTAGGGTTTCTAGGTACAAATATAAATCTAGCAATGACAAGTCTAGAACTCCTATAATTGGAAAATTGTGTGTATTAGGACTCATACACTAGAAGTGGTGTATCAGTCTTGCTTAGATTTTTTGAAGGATCAAGATCTTAATATGCTCTTCAATCTCTATAGTTTCTTCCAATCCTAATTGTTTTGATCTAAAATGCTCAATTTTTCTCTATAGGTGTCTTTTGTTGATCTTGTGAACAAGGTGAAAACTTTGACAACTTTGCGAACTTGACAAATTCTTCCAATCTCGCTCTTCAATGTGTCTTCAACCTAGATCTACAAATCACACACTTAAGAGAGGAAAAAATATTTTTTTGTTAGTAGATAGGGGTTTTCCTTGTTCAAACGCCAATCAAACCTTGAAATAGAATAGAAAGGAGGAATGATGAATGAACAAAATGATATGTTGAAACTCACCAAAGCATAGAAACAAAGTGCTAAAAAAATGTATGAGATGGCTAGCATGAATATGGATCTTGAATCTTGCTTGAATGATATGGATCTTGAATTGAATGATTGCTTGAATCATAAAACCCTACATCACAAATGTTAGCTCAAAGACAAACATGATGCATGATGACTTTGACATGATGCTTGATACTTGAATAATGCTCCAAAATGCTTGATAAACATTCTCGAAGGATCTTGAAGGCTCTTGTAAGTTTTCTTAATAACAATTTTTTTATAAGAATGCTTCATCAACTTGCTAGGTGAAAAATGAGTGAAATAAACTTGTATTTATTCTTGTTTATGCTAAATTTACCAAAATTACAACACTACAAGCCGACAACAGATCTAGGAGAATAAAATTTTGCCAAGAATTTGAATTTTATTTAGGTCTAATCTAAGTGGGATTCATACGCTAGTTGGGGCATATGAGTCCCATTAGGCTAAGCTTGGTACACATATTTCAATAAATTCTTAGTTTAATGTGAAATGCAAATTGGGGCCTCGAAACATAGGTGGGACCCATATGCCTAAGGTGGCGTATGAGTCCCAAATCACTAAATCTAGGCCATAAAATCCAAAAACAGATGAATTATGATTGGATATTGGTAAATGTCAAGGTTAATCTCTGAAAGATGCATTAATTAAGGCTTGTGGATGCAAAATAAGGCCAAATAAGGCATAAAGAAACCTAATTAATTCATAAGAACCCTAGATTAGTGTGAAAGTGTAAAGGTACACTTTACAACACCCTAAATAAGGTACAATTATATCCATTTAGTTCACAAGGGCCCAAACAAGTGTGAAAATATAGAGGGATACACTTTTATACACTACAAAACCTAAAAAAGAATTACATTTATTCTATTATATCTTATCTACTAAAATTATTTGGTTCATTTGGAGGGCAAGAAACAAAGATAGGTTTGATGGAAATTGGAGAATGCTCACCAAGTCTTACAAAAAACTCTCTTTTTAACATTGCACTATAGGTAATTGTTACAATGGTGATTTCAAAGAATAAAATCCCAAACCTTCTCAAGGATGGAGTGGTGTTGCTTAACCAAAATGAAGTGAAAATTGGTCATACATGGTAACAAGGACAACCCAGTCTTGTTGTGTTCATGAATGACCTTGATGCATTCCATTAGGAGCTCAATGAGAAACTGTGTTCATGAAGGCCCTTAATGCATTCCATTAGGAGCACAATGAGAAAGAACACAAGGCTCAACAATAACCAAAAATCCCCAAGTTGCACACAAATGAGAATCAAGAAATTGAAGAAGTATTTTCAAATGAAGAACTTGATGTTATAGCAACCTTAGCCAACTGGAGGGATGCAAAATTTAACAATGAAAGTAGAAACTTCCATTATGAGCTCTAAACAACTATTTCTCAAACCTTTTTTACATAATATGGTCATCATAACCTAATGTACATATATTATAGTTTTTGTACAAGTTGTATCTAGTGAATGCTACTTCATCTGAGGGATGTGCTATGTAATATTTGCTCTAAAAATTTGAACTATTGTAGGGTATAGTAGTAACCCATACTTGTGCAATTATTGTATCTGAATTTTAAACTATTATTAATACAAAAAAATTTAAATATAATATAACATAATATATCATACTATAATATACTATATAAAATAATATTGGTTTTACCAAACTCTAAAACTCTAATCATTTGCAACAAATTTTTTTATCTTTAAGTTTAAAGGAATGTAAAAATAAAAAAGCAAAGTAAATTGTTGTGGAGCATATAAATTTAGTTATATTAAATTATAATGTTTTTTATTATATTTTTGTATGTTTTAACTTTTATTTATATAGATTTTTTAATCAATTTTTTACTTTTTAACTTTTCCATAATCATTGCATCTTCTGATATGTAAACATTAACTGAGAAGTGAGAAGTGACAAAAAATAATAATAAATGTTAAATAATGGAATGGAATAAACTTAGGCAAATCTAGATTTAAAAAAATAAAATATATGAGATATTATTTAATTATGAAATATGTGCATACATATTTAAAACATAAAGCAATGCAAATGAAAAAAGAAATTTGCATCAAATTGACAAAAAATGGTGCAAATAGAAATAGAATGTTCCATGTAGTTGTCAAATCAATATTTATCTAGCTTTTATGTGATAACAATATTTTGAAGGTTTTTACTTGATATTTTGGAGGCTTTTACCATTAAAGAGTACCATGTTTACCATTAAACGATATATGTAACCTATAAACTAATTATTTAATTAATTTTTAAATCTCAAATATAAATTTTTGTTTTGATTTTATTTTTTCACGTCCATATGTTAATGAAACATTTAATATATTAATTATAGTTTAATATCAACACTTTTAACTAATAATATTATATTTACATTTTTAATTTTAATTGATTTTCATTTTAAATTATACTTTAGTAGTTATAGATAAGTGACAATTAATTAATATTTATTCTACTTTATAAATAATTTAAGATAATTATTTCATCACTTCATAATACTTATTTTTTCAATTTTAAAATATAAATTGGTTAATTAATTTATTTTGATTTCAATCTTAGTATAATTTTTATTTTATTCTATATAAATATTAATTATTACTATTTTATAGATCATAATAAAAGTGACAAATGCCTAGGTTATTTATAACAAGTTTTTTTTTCAATTAAATTAAATTCTATAATTAATTTTCAATAATTATTGATTTATTTTTCTAATAATAATTGCAATTTTTTGTTAAGTTTAAAATCATTCCCAAATAGGATTAGCATCCAATTGATCTTTGCAAAAAGACAGTTAAAAAAAGTAAAATATAATCTCAAACACTGCAAATATCAATATCACCATGATTCAATTTAACTCGGAGCTTTTGAATAACCATCTAAAACAAAAGAAATTTAACATCCACATTGTCGTGCCAAAGAGAAATAAAATTTTTAAGTTAGAACTTATCATCATTATTAACATGCCAAATATGATTCAGATAATCCATGGGGGGCTTAGATTTAATTAGCTCTTTATAAACCATTTTGGTAGGGGTTGTTATCCTCCCAATTAAACTCACAGTGGCTAAAATATAATATTATTATATTATATTTTTTATATAATACACTATAATATATTAAATAATAAATTAGTACAACAAAATAAATGTATGTATATGTGTGTATATATATGTTTTAATTTCTTCAATTTTTGAATAATTTTTATAAATAAAATCTTATAAAGTAAAGTGACCATGAACTTGGTAAAAATATTTGATCTTTTATCTTTTTTTTTTGATAAGAGAAAGTTTATTTTTTTTTTATCTTTTTAACTAATAATATTTTTAAATTAAGTTACAATTTTAATTATATCAAATTTTTATTAAATTAGAATTATATTTCAATTAATTAAAAATTATATGTACATAATTATTTAATTATTTAGTTTTAGAGTTAGAATATATATATATATATATATATAACATAATTCTAAGTTACTAACTATTACTTTGTAATTTATGACCTACTTTTGAATCGCAACCATGACTCATGTATCAACTAGATAACAAACATTTTACAAAAAATTATAATAAAAGCATTAAAATTTTGAGCTATTTTTATGTAGCCTTGTTCAAACTACCTACATGACGTGTTGAAATTATCAAAATCGATGGTCAAAGAACTAATACTTGACAAATCAAACAATATATTTATAAGTATGTGAGATAGTTAGCTGATTTATCTCGTTATATTCAATATTTTGTAATCATATTATCTTATTTAATCTAGTTAGTTTTAAACTGCCTATATATATACATTTTATTGGTTTCCATAGGCCTTTGTTTTATCACATATTAAATTTTTTATAACTTAATTGATTCATTAAGGATAAAAATTGTCATCCTCATAGAACATAGTGTATGAATTTCAATTTATGCATTTGTTTAGTGATATTCTCCAAGCCATATCATATACTACGTGCAGTACAAAAAATTATTTAATCCTTTCAAAATTTTAGAAAATAACTAATTTCTTAAGAGGCCTATACCATCCAAGTCCTTGTAAGCTTGTTTCTTTCCCTCAAATTTTGTTGAGGGATTTTAATACATATAATATGGATATCTTTCAATCATGACACTCAATGTAAAAAAAATTTATGTTTTGAACTGATAGAAATAGGGGTGCTCCATCTTTTAGGAGATGGAACACAAAAGGACCCTATTTCGCTCTTAGTTCATTCAAAGAAACCTTAGATATCTCAACCTAATGATCTAATTAGGAAAAGAGATGTCTACAAGGTCTCCTTGGGTGTGATTAAAGAAGGGGTGGTTCACCACTAAGCAAATTCTTGGAAAGAAAAGAAATTAAAGTAACATGTAAATCTAGCTATGTAACCTAGAAAATGGAACTCAAATCAGAATAAAAAAACTAAAGATAAATAGAGGTGCACCTAGAAAAATGAAGAAGCACAAAACAAGGTCTGCAATCTCAAAATTTTGACTTTTGATGTGAGTTGGGACTCATATGATAGACTAGGTGATGTGTCCCAATTTAGGGTTTCGAGCTAAAATTGGAATCTGCAACTGGTAAACCGAGATCTATAGAAATGGCTGAAAAGTAGTATATTGGGACTCATATCCCCAAGGTGGAAATTTATTCCTAGTATTAGGGTTTTGTTGAAAATCTAGTATCCTCTAATGATCTTTTGTAGCTTCTCTCTTGTCTAATCTTCAAGTCTAAAACCTTGAATTCTAGCCTGTAGGTGACTTTTCGTGAAGATGATAACTTCTTGACAACTTTGAAAAATCTCTTAAATCTTGCGACTTTATCTTCAAAGGATCTTCAAGCCTCAAAACACATATATCTACAACCACACCTGTAGAGAGAAAAAAATTGATTTGTTAATGGATAGGGATTTTCCTTGGTCAAACCTCGTTTTGGTAATCAAACCTCAAAATGAAATGAAATGACATGAATGAATGATGAATGAACAAAAGTGATGTTACAACTCACCAAACCCTTGAATATGCGGTTGCAATATTGTTTGAAATGACTAGCATAAATGTGGATCTTGACTTTTGATCTTGATATGAGACGGTGTCTTTGATTTCTTGCTTAAATCATGAAAACCTACACCACAAATGTTAGGTCAAAAATACACATGATGTATGAATACTTTGACATGATGCTTGATTCTTGAATTGATACTCCAAACTACTTAATAATCAACTCTTGAATGCTATTGAATGATCTTGAAAGTGCTATTAATCATAAACTTGCTATAATACTTGATCTCGAAACTTTCTAGGAGAAAATATGTGAAATAAACTTGTATTTATACTTGTTTATGCCAAATTTCCTGAAATTACAACGCTACAAGCCCACATTAGACTAGGAGAATAAAATCCCACCAAGAATTGAATTCAAAATAAGTCCAATCTAAGGCGAGACTCATATGCTAGTTGGGGTGTATGAGTCCCAATAGCCTAGGCTTGGGACATAAATTTCAAGAAAAGTTAAGTTTAAGGCCAAATTCAGGATCAAGCCCCGAAACTTAGGTGGCACCAATATTCCAAAGGTGGTGTATGAGTCCCAGATCACTAAATATAGGAAACATAATCCAAAATCATTAAATTAGGATTGGTCATTTGATAAGTTTTAGGATTATCCTTAGAAAAATGTATTTTATAAGGCTTGTGGATACAAAATAAGACCAAAGAAGGCACAAAGAAGCCCAATTTTTGAAGGGAGGGCCCAAACAATTGTGAAAATGTAGAAGGATACATTTTTCTACACTACATTTAGCCCCCACTTTAGTGAGAGGAGGAAATCACTTCAAACTCACACTAAAGTAGAAAAATACACATCAAGAGGGGTCCAAATGTACCAATGCTAGTGATATAAGATGTAAACAATCAAGAGGGATGATCAAGCCCCTAGGATCAAGATGATATGGTAAACCAACATGGGAACAAAGGAACCCACATGTGAATGATGTATGAATCAATAATCAAGATACAAGCATACACTATCAAAGACATAAAGAAGAAAGAAAAAGTAAAACAAAGAGCGGATCAAGCCTCAATCATTTTTCCAATGCAATTTGGATCAGATCTAAGTTGTTTGTCCAAAACAAATTACAAGTGAAAGACGATTTCCACTATGAAAATAAAATGCACACTCACAAGCGCTAGTGAAACCTCTGGTTGTCCACTAGGTGAGCCACTAGGAAGGTGAGACACATACGCATGTGGTTGTATGCTAACACCCATGAACAAATAGGATGGCTCCACAAGCAAAAAAAGTATGTTATGTGAGGTGGCCATATAACAGTTATTGTAAATGCAAAATAGTGTAAGGTATGTTCAAAGGAGTTTTGTTTAGTTCATGTAAGGTCTTAACTTAGGGAACATTGTGCTTAATGTCTCCAAGAGATGACCAATTGAAGAATAGAAGATTCACAACTTATGGGATGTAGTGTATCACATCAAGCCACTAAGAGGAATATAATATGCTAAGATAGATCACGCTCTTGAAGGACATCATGCTCAATGTTATCATAAAGAGAAATAAACATCACATGAAGTAAAAAGACCATACAATGAAACATAAGTTATAATTGAAATGCGAAAGAATAATTCCAATGCATGCCCCCACTATAAATAAATTGCTAAACACCATGCTATGAGAAATTAATTTAAAGTAGCAAATGATAAATGTTAACAATAAAGAGGACATGAGAGCTTATTTGGAAAGCCCCATGCCAAGTCATATGCTTCCAAATGAAGTTGTGTCATGAAAAGGGTTTCCCCCACAATGAAATCCCAAAATAACATAAGGTATCCATGGATTTGGGGTCAATATGTCTTTGCTACAATGTTATTAGATAGCTTGAAATTGTCATCATTCCCCAAATACTCATGGAATAGGAAGAATGAAACATAGAGAGTGAAAACAAAGAAAATATTTTGGGTCAACATGGAATAGACCTAAATGTATCGATGCCTTGTTTCCTACCCAAAAGGAAAACACAAGATAAATGAAAGATAAATGTTTTTACAACATATAGAAGAATGTAGATACAAATAGAGGAATTCCACAAAGAGAGAGAGAGAGAGAGACATCAAACAAAACAGTATGGGGGATCACATTACGCATACATAACATGAAAAAGGAAATAACGCAAAAGACTAGTAAGGCACATGTGAGTCAACCTATTAGTGGGTCATCTGCATCCCAATCTTGTTCATCATATATGGAAGGCAGACAACTAGCCAAAGGGACAAGTTTTGAACTAGCAGAATCACCTAATTAAACACTTTTCTTTGAAGAATTGTCATTTAAGCTCAGAGAAGAGGAAAATAATTTATTCAACTCATTATGCACTTCCTCATCAATCTTAGCAATCTCATCATCATTTTCTAAGTTAATCACAATGGTATGTCGATTGATAATGTCTAAAGAAGGTACTAGTCCTTGTTGTAGTTGCGATATAGGATCTCTTTATTATGGCAAAGAGGGAGAGTCCTCATGTATTGCTTCAGTCAAGTTTGGATGTTTATCTTCTTTGTTTTTCTCTTTATTTTTAACCTTCGAGTAATAACATGATGAGAAATAGGGTCCTTTTTTGTTCCACCTCCTAAAAGGTGGGGCACTCCTATTTCCTTTGGTTCATTTTAGTGAACCTAACATGATCTCAACCTAATGATCCAATTAGGAAAGTAGATGGCTAAAAGGTATCCTTGGGTGTGATTAAAGAAGGGGAGGGGGTTCACCACTAAGAAAATTCTTAAAAAGATAAGAAATGAAAGTAACATGTAAATCTAGCTATGTAACCTAGAAAATGGAACTCAAATCAAAATAACAAACTGGAGATAACCAGAGGTGCACCTAGAAAACTGAAGAAGCAAAAAAAAAGGTCTGCAATATCAAAATTATTTTTTATGTGATCTAGGACTCATACACCAGACTAGGCGATTTAGTCCCAATTTAGGGTTTTGGGCTAAAACGAATCTACAACTTGTAAACCAAGATCTACAAAAATGGTTGAAAAGTGCTATATTGGGACCCTCACACCCAAGGTAGCAGTTTAGTCCTAGTATCAGGGTTTTTTTGAAACTCTAGTATCCTCTAATGATCTTCTATATCTTCTCTCTTGTTTGATCTCTAAGTATGAAACATTGAATTCTATCTTGTAGGTGACTTTCCAGGAAGATGAGAAATTCTTGACAACTTTGAAAACTTTCTTCAATCTTGCAACTATGTCTTCGAAGGATCTTCAAACCTCAAAACACCTAGATCTATAATCACACATGTAGAGAGGAAAAAATTGATTTATTAGTGGATAAGGATTTTCCTTGGTCAAACCCCATTTTGGTAATCAAACCTCAAAATGAAATGACATGAAGGAATGATGAATGAACAAATGTGATGTTGCAACTCACCAAACCCTTGAATAAGAGGCTTCAATCTTATGTGAAATGGATAGCATGAATGTGGATCTTGACTCTTGATCTTGATATGAGATGATTTCTTTAAATGATTGCTTAAATCATGAAAACCCACATCACAAATGTTAGCTCAAAAACACACATGATGTATGAATACTTTGACATGATACTTGATTCTTGAATTGATATTCCAAAATTATTGATAATCAACTCTTTAATGCTCTTGAAAGTGCTCTTGATCATAAATTTTCTATAATACTTGATCTCAAAACTTGCTAGGAGAAAATATGTGAAATAACCTTGTATTTATACTTGTTTATGCCAAATTTCTTGAAATTGCAATACTACAAGCTGACATCAGATCTAGGAGAATAAAATCCTATCAAGAATTGAATTCAAAATAGGTTCAAGCTAAGATGGGACTCATACACCAGTTGGGGCATATGAGTCCTAGTAGCCAACGTTTGGGACACAAATTTCAAGAAAATTTAAGTTTAATTCCAAATTCAGGATGATGCCCTGAAACTTAGGTGGGACCCATATGCCCAAGGTTCCATATGAGACCTAGACCACTAAATTTGGGACACATAACCAAAAATCATTAAATTATGATTGATCATTTGATAAGTGTCGGGATTATCCTTGGAAAAATGCATTTAATAAGGCTTGTGGATGCAAAATAGGACCAAATAAGGCATAAAGAAGCCTAATTTTGGTAGGGAGGGCCCAAACAAGTGTGAAAATATAGAGGGATACATTTTTGTACACTACTTGTTTTAATCTAGTTTATCTTGGAGAATCTTTTGGTTTCTTGAGATTTTCAAGCACCTCAATAAATTAGAGTGATTCTCTATTGCATAATATAGATATACACATATCTCAATAAAAGAGGTGTATGATATGTTGACATAAGATACTCAACGCTTAAATTAATGAGTTAATATTCATGAGAAATTTTATGTAAGAATTTTAAGGTTTTATCAAATAACTATTTTAGTATCTACAAATTGTTGGTATTCTACTCTATTTTAGATTTGTATTTGAAATCTTAATCTTTACCTTTATGAAAGTGAATTGACTGCATGAACTTCATTATATAGTTGTAAGTGAATTAACATAAATTTAATGTTTCAAATTTTATAGTCCTTAAAATTATACAAGATTATTTTTCCATATAAAATTACTTAATTTATTCTAATGCATATCAACCAATGTAATAATAGTCCCTATCAATGTACACCAATAACTTAAATGAAAAATTGTTTATTTAGTTCACTTAAATACTTGTCTTCATTGGTTGTGTCCTAGAAATAGTAGTTACTCTAAATGCATAACAATAACTT
>CM021107.1:479215376-479362005 GCA_007115665.2 Sequoiadendron giganteum | reverse complement strand
ATTGTTATTAAGAAAACTTACAAGAGCCTTCAAGATCCTTCGAGAATGTTTATCAAGCATTTTGGAGCATTATTCAAGTATCAAGCATCATGTCAAAGTCATCATGCATCATGTTTGTCTTTGAGCTAACATTTGTGATGTAGGGTTTTATGATTCAAGCAATCATTCAATTCAAGATCCATATCATTCAAGCAAGATTCAAGATCCATATTCATGCTAGCCATCTCATACATTTTTTTAGCACTTTGTTTCTATGCTTTGGTGAGTTTCAACATATCATTTTGTTCATTCATCATTCCTCCTTTCTATTCTATTTCAAGGTTTGATTGGCGTTTGAACAAGGAAAACCCCTATCTACTAACAAAAAAATATTTTTTCCTCTCTTAAGTGTGTGATTTGTAGATCTAGGTTGAAGACACATTGAAGAGCGAGATTGGAAGAATTTGTCAAGTTCGCAAAGTTGTCAAAGTTTTCACCTTGTTCACAAGATCAACAAAAGACACCTATAGAGAAAAATTGAGCATTTTAGATCAAAACAATTAGGATTGGAAGAAACTATAGAGATTGAAGAGCATATTAAGATCTTGATCCTTCAAAAAATCTAAGCAAGACTGATACACCACTTCTAGTGTATGAGTCCTAATACACACAATTTTCCAATTATAGGAGTTCTAGACTTGTCATTGCTAGATTTATATTTGTACCTAGAAACCCTAATCTGGGACAAAATCACCCAACCTAGCATATGAATCCTAGTGTGCATTAAATTTAGCATTTCCAATGTTTTAGTTCTTCATTCAAGCTGCTATAGGTTTCCAAGTACACCTCTCTAATTTCTCAGTTCTTTGTTTGGATTTACATTCATTTCTAGGTCATTTACTTAGGTTTTGCACATCATTAAGTTTCATCATTAGATATTGCATGTTACTTATCTTTTCAAGGCCTAGCTTGGTGGTGAAGCCCCTTTTAATCTTTGATCATACCTTATGACAACCTTTAGTAGATCTCTTTCCCTCATTCTATCATTGGATTGAGATCTCTAGGGTTTCCTTGAGTGAAACTTAAGTGAAATAGAACCTCTTGTGTGTGTGTTCCATCTCCTAAAAGGTGGATCACCCTATTACTTACATTTAATTTTGGTGAAATTTCATTTAGAACACCTTATTTTCTGATTTGTAGTGCATCATAATCCTAGATCTAGCTTGCATTAACATTGCACTAGATTTTGCATTAGTTAACTTGCATCTAGGGTTTCTAAATATTGAATTAGTGAAAGTGGATATAGGTTGCATTTTTGTCTCTTGAATAATTGAATTTCATCTAAATCTTCATTTTCACTTAGCCTAGACATCATTCAAAATAGAAAACATAACATTTACATAGAAATTACAGAAAACAGTGCAAAAACCACACCCCTCTGGGAAATTCAGTCCCAGTATAGGTTGTTTTGCCTAATTTATGGGTATTATGTGGTGACTATTATTTAGCATTAAAATCCCTAAAAAAAACCTCATTTGGACTCATATGCCCCTTTGGGCAATTTAGTCCTATTTCAAATTTTAAACATGTTCCAACATTAATAGATTTGTTTCTATGTTTATGTTTGCTACTATTAGTTATCTGCTTCAGTTTTTAGAGCTTCTATTTCATTAATTTCATTACATATAGCTCCATCGGTTCATTACATACATTGCATAATCTCAAAGTTGCATTTAGACCTTTTTTAAGTGCATTGCATTTCATCATGGATATGTGCTTTGGTAAGATGTGGATGTCATTGAAATCCTTAGTGTATGTGTAAAGTTGTGCTTTTGGAAATGACCCTAATAAAATTGAACTTACTCATGCTCACTCAACTCATAATGCATGCCCTCCTTGTGATGTTGACATCATTGGAGAAGATGATAACAACATGAACAAATTCCTTAACAACCTCAAGACTAATGCATCCTTTTATCCTTCACTGAAACAACTAGCACCTCCCATCATCCCACCACTTAAGATGTTTGGCCTTTTAAATCTTGAAATTGAGAAAGAAGCTAAACATAAGTTCCCTGTAGTAGGTGAACCTAGTTCCTCTAATCAAGAAAACATTTAACCATCCTATGTTCACAAAGTAACAAACACTCCCATCAACTTAGAAGAGACATATAGAAAATGATTCACGATTTCAAGGAAACAAGGATGTGATACAACAAGTGAACATGAAATTCATAAAAATTTAGAACAAATACCAACTAAAGATACCAAAGGGTTAGCATATCAAGATCCTCCTCCCAACATAAGTTTCCTCCATCCTAAAGACCAACCAATAACTCACAATGATAATAAGGATGATAGGATCATCTTAGGTCCTCCTCCTCAACATTAAACTCAAGAAATTGGTGAATCTAGCAAGCGACAGAGGCCTTACAAACTAAAGAAACTACAATTCCCTTATCCACCAACTGCAATTGAAAGGAATTTATAGAAACTTCTACACTGAGGACTGGTTACATTACCAACAATAAGGGAAGATCAAAACCCAAATCCTAAGAATACAAACACATCACATTGTAATTCTTCTTGATCCATGAGTATTTGAGGAATGATGACAATTTTGATCTCTCTTAAAAGCTTTGCAGCAAGAACATATTGACCTTGAATCCATGGATCCCTCATGTGTTTGGAGTTCCATTTTCTAGGCAACCTATTCCTTCTCATGACATAGTTTTATTTGGAAACATATGAATTGGCATCTGAGCTTTCCAAATAAGCCCACATGTCTTGTTAGAATTTATCATTTTCTACTTTAAAGTAATTTCTCACAACATGGTGTTTAGTAATTTCTTTAAAGTGGGGGTTTATATTGGCATTATTCTTTTTTCATTTTTCATGTTTCATGTTTCTTGGTGTAGTCTTATTACGTCATTTGATGTGTATTTCACTTTGTGATGACATTGGGTGTGATGTCCTTCAAGAGTGTAATCCCTCTCAACATATTATATTCCTCTTAGTGGTTTGATGTGACACACTACATCCCCTAAGCTTTGAATCTTCTATTCTTTGATTGGTCCTCTCTTGGAGACATTAGGCATAGTGTTCCCTAAGTTAATACCTTACATGAACTAAGAAAAACTCCTTTGAACATACCTTGCACTATTTTTGCATTTACATTTTTGGTTATATGGCCACCTTTCATAACAAAATTTGCTTGCATGTTGAGCCATCTTGTTTGTCCATGAGTTTCAAGCATATGAAGCTTTTCTTGCCTCATGAAGCTCGAAGTTTTTTTTTGTATGGAACCTTATCAAGATATTAGGAGGTATAGCTTTGGTTTGGTTGTACGAGAAGCTAAACTTAGGTGTGAATTTCCCATAGCCACTTGCTTGTGAGTGGATACCAGTCGTGTGTGTATGTGTCTTACCCTTTTGGATACTCACCCAACGGAAAACCTGAAGTTTTGTTATCTTAGAGCGAGTCAACATTTTTGGATAAACTGCTTACATCTAATCCATAGTGTGTGGGACAAATGGTCGAAGATTGATCCACCCCTTTTTATTTTTATTTTCTTTCTCTTTGTATTTGGTAGTGTATTCTTGTGCCTTTTTATTGCTCCTTACATTATTTACATGTGTGTTCTATTGTTCCTATGTTGGTTTTCCATAGGGTCTTGATCATGGGGGCTTATGCAACCCTCTTGGTCATTCTCATCCTATATTACTAGAATTGGTACATTTGGATCCCTCTTGATGTGTATTTCAACTAATTTAGTGTGATTTTGAAGCAAGTTCCTCCTCTCACTAAAGTGGGAGCTCACAACCTCACATTATTTCATCAATAAATATCTAGAGCAACACAAAACATTAATAATAAGCTACATAAATAATGTGCATGCATCAGACTCCCAAGGAACAAAAGAATTGTTCATGGACTCCTGTCCATGAGATTCTCAATACTTGTGCCATGCTTGGATAGTTATGAAGCTATCATCCATGTGGAATCTTGAATTGGGTGCCCCTTCCATTTAACTAAGTTTTGAAAATATTCTTTGCCCTTGGTTTTCCTGACCACTTTCTTGTCCCAAATTTCCTCAGGTTGCTTTGGTGTTTCTTTGGGTAGCTGTTGCTCCCACTCAACAATCTACTCTTCACCTTTTTTGGGTACTTCAATTGTTTTTTCTTCACCTTTGAAAGGGTATAAATCTACAATATTAAAAATAGGAGAGATTCTAATGCCTGTTGGAAGTTCTATTTCATATGCATTGCTAGAAAACTTCCTTAGGATCTTACAAGGACCAATTTTCCTAGATTTCAATTTATTATACTCACCCTTTGGAAATCTTTCCTTTCTAATAAGAGCTAAAACAAGATCACCAACATTAAAATTTACTTCTTTCCTCTTCTAATCAACTCTTTTTTTGTACTTGATGGTGCTTTGTGTAGACACCCAAAATTGTCCATGTCATAATATTACCTAGTAGATACATGACCTTGTAAGACTTTTTGTAATATTTACCCTAGGTCATTACATTATCCCACTTATCCCATTTATTCCACTTAATCACCTTCCCAATTAATTAAATAAATCTCATTTATTTAATTAATTCCCCTTTCACATGTCTCAAAATAATTCAAATTAAATATTTGAATTAATCTCTCACGTATTGTCACATTGCAACATGTGTCACATGACTACAACTCTTCACATGCTCAAATAATTTAAATAATTTTATTATTTAAATTATGAGATTCTCACTCACATCCTATTTTTAGCCCCATTCATTATGCATCATAGGCATCTTTTCCTCCAAAATAAATAATAGAATCCCACTATTCCATCACATCCTAATTTTAGCCTCGTGTCATAACCCACTTAATGTGCATCATAGGCACTAAAATAAACTTTTAATCCTAGCCATACATATCACAAATTTATCTTTTAATCTTGGCCATCGAATCAAATCAGCCTTCTTCTATAAATCAAGCCTTTCACAGGTCATTTGGGAGAATCTTCTTCTAGCATCCTCAATCTGCCAAAATTTATCTCAATCTTCTCATATATCTATCTATTTTTCCTCTATCATCTCCATCTTATCGTTATGTTGTGAAAATGAGCAATCAACATATCAAAATAATCAAACCTTCAAAATCTGGTATTCTCATGCAGGTGGAGAAGAGAAATGGAAATAAATCAAATCTATCTTTGAGATCGGTTTGCATTCACTTGTTATTTTGATTTACATGATTTCTTGTACTCTATTGTGCTAGTTAGGGTTTGATATCTTGTTGTTTTAGTTTTATATCTAATTTTCCCTAACCAGACTTTCTTCAAGTTTCCTTTTTACTTGTTCATGAAAATCTTGCATTGCACTTGCAAAGTCTTCTCCGTCAGCACTTCTTGTTTCCATTTTACCCAAATTTCTTAGCTCATATACTCCTCTAGGATGCATACCATACATAATTTGAAAAGGACTCAAACCTGTGCTCCTATTAGGTGAGTCACTATATGCGAACTCTACTTGTGAAAGTACTAAGTCCCATTGTTTGGGATGCATACTGACCAAACTTCTCAATATGTTTCCAAGGCTTTTGTTGACTAATTCTATTTGACCATCTGTTTGAGGATGGTAAGGTGAGATGAAGCTTAAATTGGTGCCCAAATTTTTCCAGAGAGTCCTCCAAAAGTGTCCTACAAATTTAGTTTCTCAATTAGACACAATGCTCTTAGGAAGTCCATGTAGCCTAACTATCTCCTTGAAGAACAAATTAGCAATATTAGTAGCATCACTTGTTTTTGTACATGGAATAAAATGCACCGTTTTGGAAAATCTATCAACCACTACAAAGATTGAATCATTCCCCTTTTGTTTTCTTGGTAACCCAAGTACAAAGTCCATACTTACTAAATCCCATGGTCTATTGGGAATTTAAAATGGCTGATATAAACCTGCATTTTGACTACTTCCTTTGGCATGTTGACACACTTTACACCTTTCTATAAACATTTTAACATCACTACTCATACCTGGCCAATAATAGTGTGCACCCAATTAAGGTAATGTCTTGTTTTACCCAAAATTCCTTGCTAAGCTACCACTGTGTTTCTCTTTCAATAAGTTCTCTCTCATGGAACTTCTTGGAATGAAAAGTTGAATTCCTTTGAATAGTAGAGCTTCTTGTATCATTAAATCCATCCAAGGACTTCTATCCCTGCTAAGAGGATTTACACGTGCTTCATATTCCTCTTTGAAGTCTATATATTCCTTGTACATTTCTCTTAGGTCATCAAAACCCATTATAGTCACTTCAGATCACTACATGATCAAGCTTCTTCTACTCAGAGCATCTACAACTTTGTTAGTTTGGCCACTTTTATGTTTGATAACAAAGGTAAAATTTTGCAAAAATTCAACCCATTTTACATGCCTTTGATTAAATTTGGTTTGGTTACCGATAAAATTTAAAGCATGGTTATCAATATACAACACAAATTATTTAGGCATTAAATAATGCCTCCACTTTTTCAAAGCTTGAACAAGAGCATAAAATTCTTTATCATATGCAAAATACTTCTTTCTTGCCTTATTTAATTTCTCACTATAGTAAGCAATTGGCTTACCCTCCTGACTTAGAACAACACCTACAACCATCCCACTAACATCAAATTCAACTTGGAAAAGTTTACTGAAATCAAGTAAGGCTAAAATCGGTTGTTCTATAATCTTTTTCTTAAGCAACTAAAAACTTTCTTCAACTTCTTTAGTCCATTGAAATAGTTGTTTATTTCCCTTCACAAATTCCACTAAAATTTCTTATGAACTTTCTGTAAAAACTAGCAAGTCCATGAAAAATTCTTACCTCAAAGATATTCCTTGGAGTAGGCCACTCTATTATGGCTTTAACCTTTTCAAGATCCATTTTTAGACCATCTTTAGATATTACAAAACCCAAATAGATTAACTCAAGTTTCAAAAAGGTGCACTTCTTAAGATTGATTAAAAAAAATTCTTGATTCAACTTACTTAAAACCAATATTAAGTGTCTAAGGTGTTCTTCTTTTGATTGACTATAGATTAGAATATCATCAAGATAGACTATTACAAATTTTCTTGTGAATTCCTTAAGTAATTCATTCATTAATCTCACAAAATTACTTGGAGCATTTGTTAAACTAAATGAATTACTAACCATTCATAAAACCCATCATTTGTTTTAATTATCATTTTCCATTCATCACCTTCTCTTATTCTAATTTGATGATTACCAATTTTTAAATCTATTTTGGAAAAATACTTAGCACCAATTAGAAAATCCATTAAATCATCCATACGAGGCAAAGGAAATCTATACCTGATGGTGATTTTATTTATGGCTCTGGAATTTGTGCACATTCTCCATCCTCCATCTTTTTTTGGACTCAATACTGTAGGAACAACACAGGGACCTAGACTTTCTCTAACCAATCCTTTTTCAAGCAGATCTTGTACTTGGGCTTTGATCTCTTCATTCTCCCTTGGAGTCATTCTGTAAGATTCTTTTCTTAGCAAGTTAGCTCCAGGAATGAGATCAATATGATGGTTGATACTTCTTATTGGTGGCAATTCATTAGGCAAATCCTCCACAACAGTAACCATGAATTTATGTAACATTTTTTGAATTTTTATAGGTAAATCAACCAATTTTGTACTTGTAAGAATTACTTTTGGTTTTCCAATTAGAGAAAAATTTACCCCTTCATTCTTAATTTGATGCAAGAATTCTTTCCCACTTACCATCAATACCTTGGGATTGACCTCCTCAACTACATTTTCATCCTTAAGGGGTATCAGTGTGTGCTTATGTCTATCTTTTTAAAAAGTATATGTGTTACATCTTCCATCATGGATTTCCTTTTTATCAAACTTCCAAGGTCTACCTAAGAGAATATGATATACATCCATTGGCATAACATCACATATTACTTTATCTTTGTAACTCCCTATTTGAAACTCTACTTGACACTATTCATTTACAAATACTTGATGTACTTTTTTCAGCAAATACACCTTATATGGAGTTGAATGTGTTGTATTTTTCAAGCCTAGTTTATCAACCATTTCGGTAGATACAATTTTGTCAATTCTTCCACTGTCAATAATAACTTTACAACACTTACCTTTAGTTTTGCAGGTACTTCTGAATAATGTTTTCCTTTTTGTAGGTTCATGGATTTCTTTGTTTGACTTAAGAAGGACTCTTTTCATGAGCAATGACTCTCCAACCTCAAGTACATCTGTATGAACAGGTGATTCTGCATTCTCTTCCTCAACTTGAGCAATATGTGCAATTCTTTGACTTGTGGTAAGGTTCTCTAGACACTCATAAAATCTATGACCATATTAATTGCATTTAAAACATTTTCCAACAAATCCTCTACATCTACCCCTTGAATAAGGTATTCTTCCTCTAAAATATTCATTACCTCGGGAGGATTGTTCCTGGTGATGTGAGCTATTGGATTCTTCTTTGTGGGCTTGCCACTGGCCTCTACCACTTGGTGATCCTCTTCCTTTGAAGCTCCTATCTTTCCCTCTCAAGATTTGTGCTTGTTTTCTGGAAAAAAATTCATCTTCTTTGAGAGCATACTGGTATGCCTCTTCCATTGTTCTTAGACACAAAAGATTAATTTCATCTTGAATATTATATCTTAGTCCATTGATATATCGAGCCACCTTTTTTGTATCATCTTCAATATGACCAACTCTAATGGTCAACCTATAAAATTCTTCTATATAATATTTAATTGACATTTCTTTTTGCTTAAGATTTTGCAATTTCTTGAAAATATTAAGTTGGTAATCTTTAAGCAAGAATTTACCTTTTAGTTTAGCTACAATCCTTTCCTAGTTTTTGATCTTTGGCTTGTCTTTTCTTCTTCTTTCATCTTGTACCCCATCCCACCAAAGGGATGCATGATGCTTCAATCGGGTTAAAACAACTTTTACTTTTTTGTCATTAGCAACATTTTCATACTCAAGATATTTTTCCACTGCATTGATCCAGTTGACAAGTTTCTCAACATCTAGGCTACTTTCATATATAGGCACCTCCAACTTGGGTTTGGAACTCACTCCCAAAATTGCCTTGATGAGTTTTGTTTCAAATCCTTCTTCTGCTACTTATTCTTGAGGTTCTTCCTCTCCGTCACTGACATCATCCATGTCAATGCCTCCTCCTTGTGCAAGTTCCCTAGCTTGCAACCATGCTTGCATCTATCTCATTTCTTTGAGAATTTCTGCATTTTCAACTTGTCTTCCTCATCCTCGATCATCCTCTTCCTCGAAATCTAAATTTCATTTCTTGGCAAAGGTTTTGCCTTGCACTAGCTATGAATTTGTCATGTTCAGATACCAATAATGGTAGAACTGAAAAAATAGCCTTCTTCTTCTCATACACAAGGTTTGATTCTTAATAATGAATTACAATTTACAAATTTTCAGACAATACCTCACCTTGCTACTAATAATACAAAATAAAAAGTAAAATATTACATACAATCCCCTTAGATATGACAAATTATTACAAGGAATACAAAGGACAATGTATATCAGTCATAGAAACTGATGTTTGACTTATACTCATTGTATCAAAAGTTTAGCTATCCTCTCAAGCACTTCTCAATATGCATATAATTGAGATTCTTTTTTTAACTAAGCTTGGAAGTTTTCCTAGATGAAGAGCACCACACACATCTCTCAATGGAAAATTTAGAAGAGCTATCTTCCAAAAATTTGGAACTAGATTTACCAACCTACATATAAATCCCACAACAATTTTATATTTGCAGCAGAAGACCTGTCATATTCCGATCATAACTGCTCTCTTAACAAAATGTTTTTTGTAGAATGATTTTTGGGTTTGATGCTGCTCCTTTCCAACTTTCTAAAACAATTTGAATTTCTCGATTTCATTGAGAAATGAGAAAATTATGAAAAATTTACCGTGACTGTTTTTAATTGGCAGCAACCTTTCACAATTACACCTCTTCAACGATAGCTGACTTAAATACCATTACAAACATTTTGATTTTCCATTTGACTTTTTTTTTTTATGATTGAAATGTCCTTTGCATACCATTCAAATAAATAAAGTGGCGTACCTCTTTCTTTATCTTTATTCACAGAACTTCTACTTTCAAAATTTTACATCTATGCTCTCTATATATATATTTTTTGTTATGCCACAAACAGATTTAAAGTACCTATGTAGACATGAGTACAAAGTCATGGAAAATGATAGCAACGATCTCCTCCTTTTCCACAAAATATCATTTTGGGTGGCAGCTATAACAATGATCTTCAGTGATGTCTTACTTCAGCGACTAAACTCTAACCAAATCCTCACTGTGACTGTTTTTCCTCCTACGATTGGCTTTGATACCAAAATGGTGCCGAGAAAAATGATGACAAAAATAAACTCACAAAAGCAACAGAAATATGAATACACCAAGCAACAAATATCAAACTTTATTTACACTATGAATTTCCTCATCACTTTCCCTTGTTTAGGCTACAACATAGGCTCATTTTTATATTGAAAAATAGGCTAAACTAAACTCAAACTAATCCAAACGAATCCCTATAAACCCTATAACTTCCTATCCTTTAGTTAAAAAAAAAATTGATATGAAGGATTATGAGGAGCTCACTGGTGCGGGAGCACCTCGAATCTTATAATGACTTAGGCATCTTAAATTTCATGGGACCATATCAAGAAATGGTTTAAAACTGCAATGCTATATCCATATAAAATCAAATAGTTGTAACCGAATGTAGGCATATCGGGTAGAGGAACGGTTTGTTAACTACCCTACCCTAGAATCTCTATTAAGAGAGAACAAGTAACCAAATAGGGAGGAGAGGAAAAAAGAGTGCAACTACGAAAAAAGAGAGGAGAGAGTAACGATAGGAGAAGAAATCAAGCTCTCTGGCCTTCAGCCAGAGAGCCATTTAATGTACAAATGCTTTGGAAGTAGTTAATATATGAATTTCGACATTGTTCTAAATGCCATGGGTGTCTTGTTTCGTTTTGTTTTAGTGTCTTTTGTTTTAAAGGTAATCCTTTATTTTTCTTGGGTCGGTTCTTTATGACAGTCCCGAGAAAACCTTCGCTCGAAAGTCGCCTTGGAGACCGAGGAAGATATGTTTACGGAGCTCAACCTTTCAGTGTGTTCGGCCTTTGGACAACAGTATGGTGGCAGACAGTTTCGAGGAGAAGGATGGTGGATTTGCTATCCACATTCAGGCTCGGGTTACGACCACTGTGGTGGTGATAAAATTCCATCCCATGCTGTGAAGACCCACAAGGTATAAGGGATTAGTGAATAGGAGCGACTATGGAGATAGAAAGCTATGATATGCAAATTTTGAGGATGACAGTAGTAGTCTTATCTGGTGAGAATTGTGAGACAATGTGTCGATGCTATAGGAACTTGACAGTGAGTAACAATTGTCTTGATCTGTAGCGATCAGTAGTGATCAATAGCGATCAGTAGGATGTTGTGTGTTTCCTCTGCCATATCCAGAATCTTGAGTATTGTGTTAAGGAGTGAGAAGGGTGAATGAGCTTAGAAACCCATTTTAGTATATGCAGAATCTTGAATTTATTAGTTTTTCATTCCTACCACATCAGAATGGTATCAGAGCACATAAGGTTTTGAGTGTGTAGAAGGAAATCTACACCAAGCAGTAGCAAGGGTTCTTGGTTGCCAGTTGATCCATCCAAGCTATAGTCAAGGAAGCACAGTGTTCTTGCATGTGTGAAGATCTCAAGCTGGGGTCTTAGTATTGTCTCCACCATGATGTAGCTGGGTAGAAGGTGCAATGAGAGCAACCACTAAGAGAAGAGTGGGAAGCATCTTCCAGAATTGTGTGTGGGTAAGATGGCAGTAACGTGGTGGTGTAAAGCAGCAACATGAAGAGTGGTGGACATCAACCAGCATCAACTCCATTGATGGGAGTCATGTGACAAAAACAACTGAAGTAGCGAAGGCATTGATTCAGTGATGAGGACACAACAGTGAATGGTTTGTTTGCATAAATCTCACCTCAGCATTTCCATGGGACTTGGAAATATTTTAAGCCTGGGAGTATGGTGCGGGAGCACCTCGACTCTTATAATGACTTAGTCATCTTAAATTTCGTGGGACCATATCAAGAAATGGTTAAAAACTGCAATGATATATCCATATAAAAATCAAATAGTTGTAACCGAATGTAGGCATATCAGGTAGAGGAACGGTTTGTTAACTACCCTACCCTAGAATCTCTATTAAGAGAGAACAAGTAACCGAATAGGGAGGAGAGGAAAAAAGAGCGCAACTATGAAAAAAGAGAGGAGAGAGTAACGAGAGGAGAAGAAATTGGGATCTCTAGCCTTCGGCCAGAGAGCCATTTAGTGTACAAATGCTTTGGAAGTAGTTAATATATGAATTTTGACATTGTTCTAAATGACATGGGTGTCTTGTTTCATTTTTTTTTAGTGTCTTTTGTTTTAAAGGTAATCCTGTATTTTTTCTTGGGTCGGTTCTTTATGACAGTCCCGGGAAAACCTTCACTCGACAATCGCCTTGGAGACCGAGGAAGATACGTTTATGTAGCTTGACCTTTCAGTGTGTTCGGTCTTTGGACAACATTACGGTGGCAGACATTTTTGAGGAGAAGGATGGTGGATTTTCTATCCACGTTCAGGCTCGAGTTACAACCACTGTGGTGGTGATAAAATTCCATCCCATGCTGTGAAGACCCACAAGGTATAAGGGATTAGTGAATAGGAATGACTATGGGGATAGAAAGCTATGATATGCAGATTTCGAGGATGACAACAGTAGTCTTATCTGGTGAGAATTGTGAGACAATGTATCAATGTTGCAGGAACTTGACAGTGAGTAACGGTTGTCTTGATCTATAGCGATCAGTAGCGATCAATAGCGATCAATAGGATGTTGTGTTTTTCCTCCACCATAGCTAGAATCTTGAGTATTGTGTTAAGGAGTGAGAAGGGTGAATAAGCTTAGAAACCCATTTTAGTATATGCAGAATCTTGAATTTGTCAGTTTTTCATTCCTACCGCATCACTCACAACCTCACATTATTTCATCAAGAAATATCTAGAGAAACAAAAAACATTAATAATAAGCTAAATAAATAATGCACCTACATCAATATCTAGGTTGAAAACACAGTGAAGAGGAATATTGGAAGAATTTGTCACCTTGTTCACAAGATCACCAAAAGACACCTACAAAGTAGAATTGGGCATTTCAGATCTGAAAATCAAGATTGGAAGAAAGTGCAGAGATTGAAGAGGAGATTCCAATCATGATCCTTCAAAAAAGCTAAGTAGGACTAATACACCACTTTTGGCATATGAGTCCTAGCATAGTCAATTTTCTAGAGTTTAGGAGTTCCAAACTTGTCACTTCTAGATTTATGTTCCTATCCAGAAACCGTAATCTAGGACTAAATCGCCCAACCTGGCATATGAATCCTAGTGTGCATTAAATTCATCATTTTCAGCATTTCAGATCTTCATTCAAGCTGCTATAGGTTTCTAGGTGCACCTTTCTGATTTCTTAGTTCTTTTTTCTAATTTGCATTCATTTCTAGGTCATTTACATAGGTTTTGCACATCATTAAGTTTCATCATTAGATCTTTCATTTTACTTGTCTTTCCAAGCCCTAGCTAGGTGGTGAATCCCCTTTTAATCTTTTATCATATCCTAGGAGAACCTTTAGCAAATCTCTTTCCCTCATTCTATCATTGGATTGAGATTTCTAGGGTTTCCTTGAGTGAAATAGGACCCCTTGTGTGTGTGTTCCATCTCTTAAAAGGTGGAGCACCCTATTTCCAATGTTTCAAGTCTAAAATCATTCCTAAATAGGATTAGCATCCAATTGATCTTTCCCTTCATATCAAAGAAGTAAATGCTACAAAATATTTTTCAAACTTCATTTGAAAAAAGACAATAAAAAATGTGAAATACAGTCTTAGCACTCCACAAATATTGTAAATGTCAATATCACCATGATTGAATTTAATTGGGAGCTTTTGAAGCAACAATAACCATCTAAAACAAGACTTTTTAGCATCCACATTTTCATGCCAAAGAGAATTAAAAAATTTAAGCTAGAACTTATCATCATTATTAACATGCCAAATATGATTCAATAATCCTTAGGGGGCTTAGATTTAATTAGCTCTTTATAAACCATTTTGGTATTGACATCTTGTAGGGGTGTTATCCTGCAGTTAAACTCACATTGGTTACAAACTACAATTATTTATATACATTTATTTTGTTGGGATAATTTATTATTTAATATATTATAGTGTATTACATAATAAATTATAATATAATATTATTATAAACATATAATATATTAAGTATAGTTTAATATCAACACTTTTAATTAATAATATTATATTTACATTTTTTAATTTTAATTGATTTTTATTTTAAATTATACTTGATTAGTCATAGATAAGTGACAATTAACTAATATTTATTATACTTTATAAATAATTAAAAATAAATATTTCATCACTTAGTAATATTTATTCTTTTCAATTTTAAAATATAAATTGGTTAATTAATTTATTTTATAGAATAATTTAATATTTTGATTTCTATCTTATTATAGTTTTTATTTTATTCTATATAAATATTAATTATTAGTATTTTATAGATCATAATAAAAGTGAAAATTTTCTAGTTCATTTATAATAATTTTTTTTTTCAATTAAATTTAATTCTATAACTATTTTTTTTAATAAAAATAGATTTATTTTTCTAATAAAAATTGTTAGTGGTAGAGATAATCACTTCTTTAGGTGACAAAATATCCTTACACATCTTATTATATTCATCTTTGATTTTTGCATAAGAAGATTTTTTTGTAGGATTTTAAAAAATGTAAATATTGTTTTAACATTTTTTTGAATTATTGTATTAAAAAGAGAGAGTAATCATGTATGTTATAAAAATAATTCTTAGTTTTAGCTATTGGATAGTTTTTAAATTAAACTTCAGGATCTATCATATTTAAAGAAATATTTTAGATCACACTCCTAAGGTTCAAATCACATTCTATAATCTATGGTTTTTAGATCAATATTTTTTGTATTGAATATCATATGAACAACAGAGTTACAAGGAGATCATTCACAAATTTACATAAAAAAAAACACACCCACATATTACAACTGCAATGTAGGAAAATGTATCCCTCTACATTCTCACACTTGTTTGGGCCCTTGTGAACTAAATGGACTTAATTGTGCCTTATTTAGGGTGTTGTAAAGTTTTTTCTTACACATTCACACTAATCTAGGGTTTTATTAATTAATTGGGCTTCTTTATGCCTTATTTGGCCTTATTTAATGCATATTTCCAAGGATAATCTCGACATATATCAAGTGAACAATCAAAATTTGAGGATTTTGGATTGTATGGCCTAGATTTAGTGATCTAGGACTCATATGCCACCTTGGGTGTATGGATCCCACCTAGGTTTCAGGGCCTTAATCTGGATTTCACATTAAACTAAGAATTTCTTGAAAAATGTGTCCCAAGCTTAGCCTAATGGGACTCATACGCCCCAACTGGTGTATGAGTCCTGCTTAGCTCAGGCCTAAATTAAATTTAAATTCTTGGCAGGATTTTATTCTCCTAGATTTGATGTCGGCTTGTAGTGTTGTAATTTTAGGAAATTTGTCTTAAAGAAGTATAAATACAAGGTTATTTCACATATTTTCTCCTAAGCTTTCAAGTATTCATGCATTCTAGCAAATTGTGATTACAAGAGTTTACAAGAGCATTCAAGAGTGATTATTAAGTGTTTTGGAGCATTATTCAAGTATCAAGCATCATGTCAAAGTCATCATACATCATGTTTTATTTGAGCTAACATTTGTGATGTAGGGTTTTATGATTCAAGCAAGCATTCAAGTCAAAGATCCACATTCATGCAAGCCATTTCATACATGTTTGGAGCATCTTGTTTGAGGGTTTGGTGAGTTTCAACATTGCATTTTTTTTATTCATCATTTCTTCATTTCATTTTATTTCATTTCAAGGCTTGATTACCAAAACGGAGTTTGACCAGGGCAAACCCCTATCCAATAACAAAAAAAAAAAATTCCCCACTCTTTAGTATGTGATTTTAAGATTTAGGTTGAAGAAACATTGAAGAGAAAGACTTGAAGAATTTTTCAAGTTTGCAAAGTTGTCACCTTGTTTAGAAGATCACTAAAAGACACCTACAAAACATAATTCAACATTTCAGATCCAAAATTAGGTTGAGAAGGAAGAGAAAAGATAGGAGAGAAGATTTAAATCTCGACCTTCCAAAAAATTTGAGCAAGACTGATACTCTACTTCTAGTGTATGAGTCCCAGTATAGGGCTTTTTCCAAATTTCAGGAGTTCTAGACTTGCCGTTTTCAGATTTTTGTTCCGGCCTAAAAACCCTAACTTGGGACTAAATCACCCAGCCTAGCGTATGAGTCCCAATGTGTATTAAATTCAACATTTTAGACCTTGTTCTAAGCTTCTACAAGTTTCCAAGTGCACCTTTGTGTCTTCTTAGTTTACTGTTATGATTTGCATTCATTTCTAGGTCATTCATTTGAGTTTTACATAACATTAGGTTAAATTATCATTAGATATTGCATGTTACTAGCCTTTCCAAGCCCTAGCTTGGTGGTGAACCCCTTTTTAGCCTCTAAACATACCCTAGGACAACTTTTAGCAGTTCTCTTTCCCCCGCTCCATCATTGGATTGATATCTCTAAGGTTTCCTTGAGTGAAACTAAGTGAAATAAGTCTTACTGTTCCATCTCCTAAAAGATAGAGTTCCCCACCTATTTCCCATGTTTTCAACATCTTTATTCCCCTCCCACTACACAATTATCTCATATTTATTTACCTCATGTAGTTATTTACATTATATCAACTTCATTATAGTTGTTTACATAATACTGTAGCAATGGAAATTGTACTCCCTTCTTAGAGATAGTATAAATTCTTGCTTAATTTGGACCTATTTTGGTACCCTTGCATTCATGACCCTTTATAACATCATTAATAGGCCCCTAAGACCCTCTATTTCAGATCTCAAGGCTTATTTCAGCGAAAATCCTGAAAAAACAATAAAATCATTAAATTTTCTAACAACCCATCATTGGCCAACCCTGAAAAACTAGGGTGGGACTCATACACCACCTATGGTGTATGAGTCCCCCTAGGTGGGACCCATATGCCACAAGTGGCGTATGAGTCCCGTGTGGCCTATTTTAGGGTTTGAGCAAGAAATTCAAGTTTTTAATTCAAAATTATTGTTGATGTCAGATTTTGAGACCTAAATAATGGTAAATTAGGCATATTACCAATATAAACAAGCTTCTAAGTCAATATTTTCATCTAGATAAAGAAATTCAAGATCTAAGAATTCATAAGCACTCAATCATTCTTTCACAAGAGCATTCAAGAGAAATTAGAAAGAAAGTTGAAGTCTTGGAGTAGCATTAAAGTGTTTTTGTAGGTCTTCAAGTAACTAGGACTGATATGCCTAGCCTAGAATATGAGTCCCAATGTGCCCTAAAGTCTACATTTTCAACATTTTAGAGCCTATTCCAAGCACAATTAAATTCCAGGTGCACCATTTTGATTTCTCAAATTTTCTCTTTTGTTTTGTATTCACTTCTACGTCATTTGTTGAAGTTTTGCACATCATTAAGTTTCATAATTAGGTCTTGCATGTTACTTGTATTTTAAAGCCTAGCATGGTGGTGAACCCCCTTTTAATCATACCATAGGACATCCTATTGCAAATCTCTTTCCTTTATTCCATCCTTGGACTGAGATCTCTAGGGTTTCCTTAAGTGAAACAAGAGTGTGAAATAGGAACCCTATCTCCTCAAAGGTAGAGCCACATATTTATGATGTTTCAAATACATCCTAGATAGAGTTGCAAAATAATACCACTATGTTGTCAAAAGGCCACTACGTTGCTGGGAAAAATCATTGTGCTTCCAAAAGAGCCATTGTGCTACTAGAAGAACCACTATACTATACTACTCAACTCTAGAGAGTGCTACAATCCTGCTTCCACCAAAAAAAAGGAGTTGAGCCATGCCAAAATACCATCAAGGTTGCCAAAATGGGAGGGGTTGAATAGATTAGTTTTCTCCATTCACCCTCTGGGCCTAATTCTTCATTCTCGAAAGGGCACCAGTTACTTCAATTTCATCCTTTCTAAAGTCCTCTATGCTAAGTAACAGTGTAACATCTTCACTTTGGATATACTTAAGTATCTTTACATTGAACTCTTTCTAAAATACCTCCAAGGCTCTAAGGAAGATTTCAATAGTGTGCTACCAATTGTCCTTGAAATTGACCTCTTGGAGCTTGATTGGCATTGTTCTCTCTTCTAGAAACTTTAGGAATTTAAATTTGGTGACCTTTATTGTCATTGAACATACCTACACACCCGTATTATATATCATAAATCTTTTATTAGACTCAACAAGTTTCCACCTTATCCCTTTAAAATTTTCATAATTTCTTGATTTCTAGATTCCCCAAAGAATTTTAGTTGAAACACAAATCCAAAATAATGTTAGCTCTTTCCCTAGTTTATTTCTTTTCGAAGAAAGAATTATGTTTGGTCTGGGTTTGTGATTAGCATCCCAAATATCTTGATTGTGACAAAACAAGTTCAAAATTTCCTTTGCATATATACACTCAAAAAGTATGTGAATTATTGTTTCCAACACCCTACAAAGGTTGCATATTTCAATTTCATCCATTTTTATCTTACAAGGTAGTTTCTGCAATGTGAGGAGCCATTTGAACCAAGCCTTCTTTGGCTCAATTGCATTAAGCCAAGAGTTTCTTACTCTATTTGACACTCATTTCTATTTAACCTGAGGTTTTAGACCTTGTTTAGGTGGTTAAAGTTTTCTTGTTGGCTAGTAAGTGAGCTATAAATAGTCTTAGCATTGAGTTTGGTAAGCTTGGTGCCCTCACACAAATTAAAATCTTTGTATTGTTCATCATTGTATACATAGTTGGCTAGAACAATAATCTCTTTGCATGCTTCCCTAATGATTGAGTGGGTTCTCTAGTTGATTGTCGACAAGCGGAACTCAACACTTATTTGGTTCCAATCTTTTAAAATTCCATTCAAAAAAATATGAGAGAAGTTCTTTAAACCTTTGGTGGCTCAACCCTTAGTCGAACACCCTTGCAGGAGTTCCAACAGTTTACCATTGTGTAGAAGGTTCCACCAAATTGATCTATGGGTGGACAATGTGCCGTTCATGAAGAAATTAGAATTGGTAATATGAAACTTAACATGTTCCCATGCTTTCTAGATACTCTTAAACACCACCAACCCCCCCAAGGACAATAGGGTGATGGTTTTTAAGAAGGTCACTCAGGGGGAGATCTTTCCAAGCCTTTGCATGTTTAGGGATTTCCCTCTGTATGCTATTTCTGACTAGTATTTTCCAAGGCTCATCACCTTTAAGGGTTTTGAAGATTCACTTAGTTGCTAGTGAAATCCCTTGCATTCTCAAGTCCTTTAGACCAAACCCACCTTCTACTTTTCTCAAGCAACACCATTCCCACTTAACTGCATGTTTCTTCAACTTTCCCTTCCCGTCTAACTACAAGAACCCTCTTATTTACTTTTTAATTTCATCCATCTAATAGTTGTTAACAACCAAACAACAGCGAAATAAAGACTATATGAATACATAATTTTTTGATAGATCCAAATTCTCTCTACCAAGAAAAGGAACTACCTATTCCATTTACCCAATTTTGCATCTATTTTCCTTTGAAGAAAAAACTACATCTCTCTTAGATTTGGATAGACCGAAAAGGGAATGCCTAAATGGATGATCCCACGATACTATTTTACAATTTTTGGCCAAACTGGACATTGAATTGAATTTTTTTAACTAAATCTTCACTTTCGAGCACCTATAGCGGCTAAACCGTGAGGAAAACTAGTGATTTGTGATATTTTGTTTGGAGATTCTAAATATATTTTCTTCAAAAAATTTAGAATCAGATTGCACTTATTTTTCCATCTCCTTTGAAAACTAGTTTTTAGTAGTAAACACCATTTTTAAAGAGTGACGTTACTAGCTAACACAAAACCTTTTTTCTATGAAGGATAAAATTATAATTTTTTTGAATTTAGATTCATAACTATGATATTTAGTGCATGGAATTGGTTTCATAGCATTTCATTGAATATTTTTTTCTTAATTAAGTTTCAAAGTCAAACTAATTAAAATTTAGACATGATTTAATGGCTAAAAAATAACTTTTTTTATATATATCGAATTTTTATTTTTATTTTTTTGTTGTGTCAAGGAAATCAATATCTAGTGCATAAATATTTTCCATTTTTTTTTATTATCTATTGTTTTTCCACATGTGAAGAATAGAGAGCTTTATTTTCAGTGAAAAACCTACATTCACAAGAAATAAAAAATAAATATAATAATCTAATTAAATTTATTTAAAACTATATTTTTTGGGAAGCTTATAATAAGGAATACATACTTACAAAAATTAAATTTTAAATGAATTCATTTGATCCCCCAAAAGGTAAATCAAATGTGATTTTTTATCAACATTTTGATAGGTGTAAAAGAGACTTTGTTATAGGTATGGTTTAAAAATAGTGGGGTTCTCTCCAAGGGGGTTTGATATAAGGTGGTTTGATGAAACCATATTCAATTGGAATATTTAAATGGAACTTTTCAAGGCTTAAATCATTATATTTTCTAAAAATATGTGATTTCAACAAAAAATAGGATCTCTAAAAAGTGTAAACCACTATTGTGGGATCACCCAAATACATGATTTGATTTTTAGGTCCTCCCCACAACACACCAAAACTAGAAAGCCAATTTGGAGGGTTCTCCTTCCAACCCAACATGATGGATTTAGAGAGGGATATTTTCACTCTAGAGGTAGCACAACATGTATCCAACTTCTCCATCAAGTTATAAATATTGGACTCATTCAACAAGGGGAAAAGACTAGTATCATCTGTGAATTGGATATTGATTAGTTCATCTTGATTAGGTAGTATTATACCAATTACCTTTTGTGAGTTACCATTGACCATGAGGATGCAATGTAAGGAATTAGAAGCAATCACAAATAGGGTAGGGGCCAAAGGGCACCCTTTTCTAATTGACCTTTCCAATGAAAATTTCTCTGCAAGGGAGCCAATAACATCCACCTAGGCCATTGTATCCCTGAAAAGTGTGACCACCATGTTGATAAAGGCCCATTCAACCCTCTCATAGGACTTCTCAAAGTCAAGAAGCACCATTTCTACCTCCTGATTTGAACCCCTTGGCCACTCCATTGCCTCCCAATTTTTAATTAAGTTTTCAAGGATGTACCTCTCTTTAATAAATGTAGTTTGGGTGCTTCTGATAAACCTTGGCCAAATCTTAACTAGCATTCTTTCTAAAAACCTAGCAAGAATTTTGTAGAACACATTCAGTAGGGTAATTGGCCTCTAATTTCTAATTTGTGTTTTTTCACCTTCCTTGGGAAGGAGTTTTATGAAGCCTTTGTTTATACTTCTTCCTAGCGAGCCTTTTTTAAAGGAATCCTTATACACTAGGAACAAATCATCCACTACCTAGTCATTGAAAAACCTTGCAGAAATTGATAGGAAGACCATATGCTCTGAGCGACTTGTCCTTCTGCAAGGATTGAATTGCTTTCTTGATCTCCTCTTTAGAAATGTATTTTCTCAATACAGTTACTTTGTTATCCTCTATATTTCTTGGAATGATGGATTTTATTATCTCCCTTGAATTGGAGTGGCTCTCCCCATTACTTTATGAAGTGAATAGGTTCTTATAGAGGTTGAAATTTTTTCCTTTAATGTCTTCCTAATCTATGAAATTCTATTTGAACTTGTTTAATGTTTTCTTTAATACTCTTCTCCTTTATATACCTAAATAAGAATTTTGAACATCTATCTCCATTCTCAAGCCAATTTACTTTGGATCTTACCTTGAGCCCTTGGATTTTTAAGTTATATAGTCTCCTTAGGGAATCCTTAACATGTTTATATTAATTCCCAATAAATTCATTTTCTAACTCTTTTTGAAGGTTTGTTTCAACCTACAACAACTCCTCTTCGAGCAACCACTCCTTTTAACTTCTGTCAAGAGCTTGTTTCTTACCAATCAACTAGAATAGAGATTTACAGCCTTTTGTGTTTATCTCCCATCTATCAATGGCACTTAACCCATTGTACACCTCTGCCCCTTCTTTAGGAGAAGTCTTATTTTTACTGGATGATGGTGTGAGAGTGTATATGGGTGTACTTCCACCTTGCAACCATCCTTGAAGGATTTTGGGATGAAGTGATCCTTATTGAAGTAAAACCTATCTAGCTAGAAGTATATCCTCTTGTTGCCATTTTACGTATTGCACCATGTATACCAGATGCTCAAGTAGTCATTTTCCCCCCTTCAATGGGGTCAACCACATTCAACTTGGATTTCATTTTTAACTAGAAAAATTTCTCATTACCTTTCCAATCCATTTCAATACCCCCATGTATGTCCAGTTAGTTTTTGATCATATTGAAGTCCTCTCCAAGGATCTAGGGCATATCACCAAGATCACACAACCTTTTCCAAAGCTTGATTCTTTCCCCATACTCATTTAGGGAATATATTAAGCATATCCCAAATGAATGGTCATCCTTTTGAAAGGTAATTTAGACTGCCCTGTTACAGGGGGATGTCCCAAACCTTGAGAAAAATTGACTCCATTCATGGGAGATGAGAATGGCCACCCCCCCCCCCTACCCCTTTCATGTTGGGTAGCAAAGTGGATGGTCCCCCTCCAAACAAAGCTTAGACTGGTTTCAAGAGAAAACCCAAAAAAAATGAGTTCCTATAGTAGCACAACATCTTTGTCTTTACATTGATTAAGGAATCTTCTAACTATATGTTTCCTATCTGGAGATCCTAGTCCCCTGATGTTCCATGAGAGGCAATTAAGATTCATTATCATTAGGGGTGTTGGGAGTATCCTTTTCTACTCTGAAACTATTAAATAATTTTGGCATCTTAGGCTCAACTTCCATCTTTTCAGCCATCGGGCTTTGGATGAGTGTGCTTATATTTCTCCTCTTTTGATGTGGGAGGACTTTCAAGTTTCTTTTCCCTACTCAGATTATAGTTTTCCTATATTTTCTCAATATCCCCCTTGGCTTATGAGATTGTTCATACTTGGATTTAATCCCTCCCTTAGTGATTCCTTTAGGGACCGCTCCCTTTACACATTTTGGTGTTGCATTGTCCACTTGGGGGTCAATGTTGCATGGGGTAATATGGAAAGCATGTGAAATTTCCTCTTCACCCACTTCCTTTCGGTTTGTTTTTTAATGTAATTCGGGAAACTTCTATGGTTTTTTGTCTTCTACCAACATCCACCTCCCCCCTACCCACCGAAGTAGCATCAATGCATTGAATACAAGGGGTAAAAGGGTTAGTTTTGGTTTCTCTCCCTTCCACCACTACAAAAATACCTGTAATCAGAGATGCTATCCTTGACATTAGATGGATTATCCATGCAGGATCATTCTTCTTCTTTATTGCTTTATATCTTATATAATTTGATATTTTTTAGGATATAAGTTTGTTCCCCCTTATTTTGCATCTCATTTTCCTTGTTAACATTTTTTAGCCTATCCAACACTAGCTATTATGCATTATTCTTAGTTACCTTACTAATAAAAGCCTTCTTGGTTGTTTACAGTTCCCACAAGGGTGACTTCTAGAGTTTTTGTGTTTGGGGTTTCAATTGCTAGATTTTTTTTTAAGGCATTTCGGCCTTTTAGTGGGGTTAAGGGTCTCTCATCTCCCGATTCTTCCTCAACCTAGTCAACACTTCTACAATTAGGCTCACCATCTTCAAAAATGTTGTTGGGGGGATATGTTTCCATACTATCAAACTCACCATCCTCATTTAACTCCAAGATTCTATAGAAGATTACAAAGATTTCATCCCCCATTAGGGATTTAGGGGTTTCAACATTACCTTCCAAGTTTTTTTCTAGGCTTTCCACTCTTACATGGTTAGGATCGGGGTTTTCTTTTGGGATACAAAAAAAATTGGCATCTTTGTTCAGATCTTCCTCTAGGGTTTCACCTCCCCCACCACTTCCCTCCTAGATTTCAGAAGGGGTGTTTAGGCTACTTAGGTTAGCAAGGTTATCTTGCCTTGCATTTTTGCCACCCCATCTCATGGAGCTGACTAAGACATCACTACTTCCTTCCACTTCGTTGTATTTTTCTCTTTTGATTTTCGGGATTCGTCTTCAACCCAGGGTATTTTTTTGAAATTAATGGGAAGTTCCCCTTACGTGCCCCTCACTTTGACATAGATAGTGTAAGAGAGGGGGACCAACCACTATAAGGCCCCACATCATGAAAGGCCAAGAGTAGTATGGCTTCCCTAACTTACCTCAGTTTAAAGGAGTGTTAGGATGGACGGGATGAGAATGATGAGGACTATAAGGTACTTTGATGACTCCACAAACCCGAGAGCTGAAAGGAGACTAGGTGAGTTATTTTTTAGGGTCGGTCACTCTATGTCTCAGATAGCTCTATGTCAAATTATAGAAGCACGGTTCTAGGATGACAACATGATGTGCTGGCATCTCTCAAGTGCGCTAGCGTTTGTACGGCCAGAAAACCAAGGAGACAAGATCTAACCTCTAAAAAGTGGACTAAAAAACTAGTTTAAGAGTTTCTAAAGGTGCAAAATGAGACAATGAAATACGAAACATAAAGAAAAATGTGATAAAGAAACTATATTACTGCAAGGGTGATGAAGATGATCTCATACAATAATCCTTTCGCCAGCTTGCCCCAAGATCTCTCCACCTACACACAGAAAAGAGAGAAAATGTTTGGGGGTGATGTTTAGGGGTCTGCCTTAGTCAGACCCCAGTTTTGATGTTTCCACCTCCACAGATTGCCAAGTTTGCAACAATATAAGAATAAAGCGATAAAGAAGGAATACAAGCAAAGTACACCAAAAACACTACAAAACAGTACATGGTAACTTAACCAAATAATAGAGAAGATGGGAGGAGCTTACCACCTCCGTCCAAAGTGCTCAAGGCTAGTGGAGGAGAAATATGAGAGGAACTCAAACCTCTATTGTAATGGATTCATCTTACGCTTTCTCTATCGAAGTGGTGAAGTGATAGATTGTTGCTATAAAGTGTAAAATGTTGCTACAAAGCTTGTGGATGAATTCTATAATGTTGAGAGATGCTCAAGAGATCTTGAAAAACTTTCTAAAAATGATTGAATGAAATGAGAATATGAAGGAAGAATGGAAGAAAACAACAATATTCACATCGGCCAGCCGAAGGAAGGCATTACAATTCAACTTCTAATAGGAAGTGTAATGTCTTTGTTGCTTCAACCATGGGAATCTGCTAGGGATGTAAGCACACCGCATGAATGTCTGTGCACCGCACGGGCATCCCCGACAAAAATACTTCCACCGACACTCAAAATAGATGCAAGTGGGATAGGAACAATGAACTTTTGTGTAATTAAGCCTCTGAGTTTGGATTTCTAAAGTGGAAAGGGGTAAAACAAGAATTTGTGTTAGGGGTGTTGTACACATCTAAAAATAGTCACAGTTATTCAAACTTGTTAATTAATTAAATATGAATTATTTAATTAATATTCTAAAGTCTTCTACATATAAATAAATTTATTTATTTATTTATATTGTTCATTCTTCCAATTCTTCTAATTTAATTAATTAAATAAGTTTATTTAATTAATTAAATAAGTTTATTTAATTATTGCCAATTTCCTCTTAATTAAACTAAACAAATTTAATATTTATTTATTTGATTATCACTCTATTTCTAATAGTTTGAATATTTGAATTTGAATTATGGAATATTCTTCTAATCCATCTCACTTCGCATTTAATTAAATATGATAAATATTTAATTACTCTCACTTCGCATTTAATTAAATATGATAAATATTTAATTACTCTCACTTCTCACTTAATTAAATATGGTAAGTATTTAATTAACCTCATTTTCTTTCACTTCTCATTTAATTAAATATGGTAAGTATTTAATTAACTCATCTCTTTCTCACTCTTCTCACATAATTTAAATAGTAATTATTTTTTATTATGGAAACTTCTATTTTCACATGTCACATGTAATTAAATAAATTTATTTATTTAATTACCAATTATCCTCAACTTTAACAAATTTCCATAAATGAAATAAAAGCCATGCTTTGTTTCCATTTTGGAATGAGGATTGTTTTGTGGGTTGAAAACATCTTTCCACTTTCTTCTCAACCTTTCATATTCCTCTCAACTTCTTGATCTCACACCATTCATTCTAACAAGTTTTAATTATAACCGTTGATCTTCACCAACTAGGTTTTTGCCTCTCAAAAATCTATAAATACAACCATTCGGTAAGTAGATATCATCTAGAATTCATGCGCAATTACTATAGTTGCATTCAAGCCAGCATATTAGCATAATCAATATTTTAGCATTTTCACTTCATACCTTAGAGCATATTAGCAATGCACATGCAATTTCATTAATCTCATTCTCTCAAGCTGCCATTCTACAAGCTGCTGCTTAAAACAAATTGAGAGCCAACATCTTAAAATGAATCCTTGGAGATAGAGGACAATGAGATGAATTTGAAGAAGTTGCCTGTGTTTAGAGTTTGCGTTTTGATTTCTTTAATTTAGTTTCTTCAATCTAATGTTTCATTGGTGTATTACATTAGATTCATTTTGATTTACTTAACGTACACATTTTTGGCGCCCACCGTGGGGCCAAGCCCCACATTTAATATTTCTTTTTGCAGATTTTTCTGACAGGTAACAAACGAAAATCACGTTTCGGTGCATACGATGACTGTTTTTTTTAATTTTTTATAGACAATCTTAAAATGGCCATATCTTGGTCATATTTTGGTCTTTTTCGGAGCTTTTTTTTCTGAAATGGGGCAGAATTTCATAAGCTATCTAAGGGTGCAGGTGTTTATCATCTTTGATAGAGTTAAAATTTTCAAATTCTCACTTAATTTCAAACCACAATGAAACTTGGTCTAAATTTTAGGGTTGTTATGCTTAATCATTTATCTAACACTCATATCTTCTCATTTCTTGATTCCATCTAACATTTAAAGCTTGTATTGCAGGTTTTAAAGGACCATGAAGCATGAAAATGAAAGAAAAGCATTATCACATGATTGTAACAAGTGTTTTTAAACACTTTGGGAGTAATTATAATCTCATTCTTAAATTGTTGTCTGGATCTGACATGACCACGACCAGGGGGTTTGTAAACATAAATTTTGATTCCGACGCTATCCACGGACAAAAATTTTCATTTCAGTTTTTCAAAAAAATGAACCAATCCTAGGATAGAAATTTAAAATCAAGAATCTATCAATCCTAGGGTAGTCACCACACGCTATTTTTGCAGTTAAAATGAATCCCATGACTATTGTGAAGCAACATCTTCACATGAAGCAACATCTTCACTTAGTTTAGACCACTGTCATTTGGTGCTATAAAAAGAACATTGTTTGCTTTGTCTGTGGCAATAGGTCTATGCTCTCCCCTTAACTGGGTGATCAGAATACCAGACTGCCTTTTATTTTCATGCAATGTTTATGCTTTATTACAACCTTTAAAATGCCTTCTCTTGTGGGAAAAAGTACTCACCCAAGAGGAACGACCTAAGTGGGAACACCTAAAGCCAAGATTTCCAACCCACTCTAGTTAAAAGCAAGTTGTTGATGAAAATTCAACTTGACAGTAGTGCGTAGGATAAACATCCCCAAAGCCTTTGTTCTAAAGGTTGGGAGGTCTCTCAAGGGAGTATGTCTATTGCCACATTGAACAAAAATACTTACTATGAACCATAGTGTAGAAAACCAACCGTGTCAGTAACCAAACATCATTTTAATCACAGTGTAAGGGGAGGGAAGAATCTACCCCCAAGACACTCACCATATAATCACCACAGATTGTTTGCTCAGGGGATTCGGTATCCACTTTCGTCACCTTGAGTATGCACTTGGAAAAGACAAAAACATGGGCGCCCTCTAGGGGGTGACATGGCTGTGTGAGTCGACGCGATTTTAAGCTGTGGGCTGTGATTTCTATGATGACCTATTTGACAAACCAAGAGTGAGTCTGATTGAAGTGCTTATCTTGTTCAAAACCTGTGAAAATATCAAAAACATACACTTAATGTTTTAGATTTTATGTCTTTAAAAATAATTGTCTTCCTATTGCATGTTGTGTTTTCAAAACATTAATTCAGATAAGATCATCTAGAAAAAAAAAAGAAAAAGAATTTGGCAAATCAAACCACGAAAGAAGAGATCTACTTTAAAACATGGGTGATAGGGAAGAAAATCTTGTTCATAGGCTTTATGGAAATAGTTCAAATGAAGAGATAACAGAAGAAATGCTTCAAGAAGTTGAACAAGATCCACAATTTCTCTTAGCTATGGAAAAAATATTAGAGAAAAATAAAGAAGGATACTTTCTTTTATTGGCAAACCAAGGTGCCAAATTACCCTTTGACTACAATATGGAGAAAATTAAAGAGGATCCTAAAAAGAATGAAACTCCCTTAAACGATCTTAGTACTCTTACCCAACAAGTAAGAGCACTCCAAAGGCAAATCAAGGAAATAAAGGATGGCACAACTAAAAATTCCTTTGACGGAAATATGAACGTGACCTTTTCTCCTCCAAAAACATCATCCAAATTCAATGTTTCTGAATTTTTGCAAAGGTTAAATGGGAAGCCCAAATCTAAGCCATCAAATAACTTCGACCAATCCTGTCATGTCATACATTTATCTTTATCCCCCGTAATTCAAAATAAACCTCATGGTTCTTCCACCCAATTCAATGATCCCATTCAATTACCTTCTTCTATCATATCCTCTACATCCAATGATTCATTTCAATCTACACATCTCGATCAAAACATTCTTTCCACTCCATCCCATGATACCAAAATTCTACAAACCCTTCCAATCTTTGATCAAGATCCCATATCTCAAGAATCATATGATGATCCCCTCCTTTAATTATTCACCCATGATAATCCTCTTCCATATCAAGAACAAAATATTCTTCCAAGTCCTCCCCCCACCCCATCTTATGAATCCATACCCTCTCATGACTCAATCACATCCCAGGAGCATGACAATTCTTCCATCCTATCCAAAGCTTCCCTTCCATCTAATGATCAAGCTACTCCATCTCCTTCGTCTAATGATTATTTTCCAAGTCAAGATCAAAGTATCCCATCATCCTCATGTCAAGGGCTCATCACACCTCTTCAAGAAATGTCAACATCATTTGATCATATGGTTGAAAATATTGGAAATCTCTCCACCATAACTATTGAAGACAATGATCAAAATCAATCCATCAATGAGCACTATGAAGATATGTCTACCCCATCTACTGATCAAATCAACATTCATCAAGAGCCATTTTTTAGTTATGATCAAGACCCCTCCTACAAAGATCTATTTCAAGGAGTGTTGACAATATTTGATCCTATTGACATAATCCATGATCCATTAACCAATGATCGTATTGAAAATGTCTCTACAATGCCTAATGAATTAGAGGACATATCTCAAAAACATATTTCAAAGCATGATCAACAGCTATCACCAAGGTCTAGCAATGGTCCCTCCCAAGGCATATTGACATCCTTCGACCTCACGGTTGTGAACAGTGAAAGAATCCTCAACTCACCATTTGATCCAAGTCCGCTCAAAGATCAAGAGGATATTGAGCCACTTTCCATGCCTTATGATGATGTCCAAAAAACCTTTGAAAATAATCCATCCTTTGAAATTGACCCATGTCAAGAACTTGATCCAAAACATGTTGAAAGTAATTCCAAAATTAGTCAAGATCAAGTATTCGTATCTCCGAGATACTACAATGATCTAATGGGCACTCTCCTATCTATGCAAAATATCACAAATGATGATCATATCCATATAACACATACTCCTCCATCTACCCATAATATGCTTTCTTTGGATGGACACATAGATGATCGTCATTCAAAACAAGAGTCTCATACCCTTACCAAGGAGCAAGAGTCTCTTACTCTTAACATTTATACACATGGTCAAAATATAGAGAAATCCAGAGACATGTCAGAAATGGGTCATGAAGAAGGCTTCTACAAAAGTTGTGAATCAAAAACATCATGTGAAAGCATATCAAGAATGAATCATGAGGAACACTTTTACAAGGACAATGAAGCATTAACACCTCTTGAAGGAGCATTACAATCTGATATCTCACAAGATCAAGATAAACATACCAATCAGGAATTCATCCCACTTATGGAAGATCCTATCACTTATAAACTAGGATCACTCACCTTTGTAAGGGAAAATTATCTTATCAATAAGGAAGTTGTCATTTTTGAAGATCCACCACAGAGCAAAGAAGGATTAGCACTTTGTTTCCAAGGTAAATCATATCCTATTGCAAATATTTTTTTTTAGCAGATGAGTTATCAAGGTAGAGGATTAGGCCTACATGAACAAGGTATCCTAGAACTAGTGCAGATTATTGAAAATCCTAAGAATCAAGGCCTTGGTTACTCGACAATCAAGGGATATGGACATATCAGTGATACTTCCATAAAACTGGGGGCAACTTCATCTCAAGCAAATGTCAACATAGGGAGCACGAAGAATCCTTATGATGAAACCAATGTTAATACTACAACCCACCATGTCATGAATCTTCATCCACCCATCACCCCATCCATGAATTGGGACCAACGTCAAAAGAAAGACTTGAATCAAAGCATGAAGAATTTCATCAAGGAAAAAGAAGTTAAAGAGCATATAGGACAAATCAAATACATATGGATACCAAAGAATACAAAGAAAAATTATCCCTAACAAACTCCATTAGTCAAAGAAACTATGGGGAAAAATCAAAAAGGGAAAAGTATCCATCAAAGATGTCCACAAAGGAAAAAGAAGGCTTCTCAAGCAACATATAAAGTGTATCAAACAATTGGTCCAAATTCCATGCACACTTCCATATCCACCCATTATTGCTCATCTTCCCAAGTTTGGAGAGTCAAAGTTTCCAAAATTTAAACTAATCCATCTTTTACTCCTAAACACACTCTATCCACGCCTCCACGCATGATATCCAATTCTCACATTGACCATGTATTGGCAATGACCCTTCATCATAAGGATTCAGAAGGTACTCTATCGTGATGTCCACACAAAGATGAGGTTAACTCTGGTATCAGCAAAGCAGATCAAAGATCTCAAAAGTTGCATTCAAGTGCACGTATCTTGGCAAAACAACTTCTTCAAGTAGGATACCGATGGCACATTATGACAGAAGCATCAACATTAGCACCACCAGGTGGTTTAGCATCAGCTTAAAATCTCTCAGAAAATACAAAAAAAATAGAAAAATGTCCTGAAAAAAATGGTTACCTTGATGAAAACCTGGCAAGCAGGCATCTTGGTGACAACAAAAAAATCAAAAATACAAAACAAAATTCAAAAAAAAGAAATAAAAAAAAAGGATTGGAAACAGTAAAAAAAAATAAAAAAATCGTCCTCTAGTGAAAACCACTACGGTGGTGCTTTGGACAAGTACCATGATGAAAACTTGACAAACATGCATCATGTGTAGAATCGAGCATCTATGTGGGCCATTTCAAAAGAAAGCATCTCATCCATAATAAAGCCAACATTCCATCCATATCATCTATTCATCCATGAACCATTTATCTAGCCCATTACCATCTGTTTACATTATCTTGATCTCAACAAAGTTTGGTAAACACTTTACACTTGTTTATGGTAAACATCTTGACATGGGTCATTTTCATTGATCCTATCCAACCCAATCATTATCTGATCCTTGAAGCATTATCTGAATGAGAATTCCTCTATTCAAACATCTTATCTTATTGCAAGATAATCCTTGGCATCCTTTGCATGCTTATAGTATCTATCCATACACCTATTCAAGAATCCACCCATGGCCATTCATACATTGCTAGACATTGGGGGAAAATGTTTACATCTTTCTTCAGGAATGAATCTTGATATATATCCTCCAACTTATGTGGTGATCTAAACATTGGAAGACGTAAAATCAAATTGGTCAAGCATTTGCGAGCCAAAAGATCCAAATCACTAGCCAATGGCATATTTTGATAGGAAGACGCTCCTTATCAAGCTTTATCTTTTGTCGAACATAAATCTGAACAATTCATATCAGTCACATCTAACTTTCATGTCAGTGTCACATCAAATCATCAAAATAATTTTGTTTCAAATCAAGCTTCATCAATCTTGATCAATCAAATCCAATCAATTATCACCTTGTTTGACTTAACACACTTAGTCAAACTACCATCTTGTGAACAAGTTTACTCTAGGATAACACAACTTCCTTGGGTTTACAAGTTCATTATCATCTTTGTTTGGCTCAACACACTTAGTCAAACTATCAATCCATCAATCTGATCAATCAACATTAGCTTGGTTTTCAACAAAATCTCAAAACAAAGCACTGATATCATCATGCAGTTCGCCTGTGGGAGCTTTTCTAGCAGGTAGTCGACAACATGTGTCAAGCATCAAAAATATCGAAAGCAAAAAACTTTGTCCAATCAAACTGAGCCTACATGACTATTTTTTCAACTATTTAAAACAAATTGGATGATCTTAATCTGAATAAAATGAATGATAAACTTAACACAAATCAGTTGCAATTGTTGTTTTGATATTGGATGACATCATATCTTTGGAGTGGTTCAATGATGTACTAAACTAGAATCACAAGGAAGAAGTATGATTTTTCTTTGCTTGTTGTCTAAAAGCTAATCATTAGTATTGTGCAAATTTGTCATGGGACATGCTCTACAATGTATCATTGATGACATTTTGGAATTTGCATAGAAAAATGGTTAACTTTTGTCTGTTTATGCAAGAAATACTCAGGTCATCTTGGTTCAATTATACCTCGATGCTTGTATTAACTTGCTATATCAAACATCATGAAAGCAGTACTTAGGTCATCATTGGTGCTAACATACCGTTTGATTCTTGTACTAACTTCCAACATATCAAAAGGCTCAATGATGAAATGTAAAGCATAAAGCAGCTCACAAAATGACAACTTTGCATTTTAGTTTGCATATTAGATAGGTTGCATCCATATTAGTTTTTGCATGAGCATTATCATATCGATCACGTCTCATCTGCATCATCTCAATCATTTCATCCAATCATTTCTTCTAATCTCATCTAATCAATCCATTCAATCTAGCACAAATCATTTAATCATACCTTTGGTCTTATTCCTAGCCTTACTACAAGCCTTGATCATCATCATCATCATCGGGATGTATCTTTCCCTATCCTTGTGTTGTTCTAGGATGAATCCTTCCCTCATCAACAACACTATCATCATCATCATTTATCCATCTCGGCTTGTAGTTTGACTAGGGCAACATCATACTCATTTTTGAATCTATTTGTGTTTCTTTCTTCTCATTTTCTCTTACCAATCTCCTATCGCTTATCATCCTTTCTTGTCCCTCACATCAATGCATCCAATCATTTATTTCAATTTCTTCTAATCAATCACATTGCTTCTTCTAATCAAACTCATTCAACCAATCAATCATCTTCATCAAATTCTTGTATCAATCCTCTTCCATCAAATCAATCAAATCTACTATTTGTTTTCTCATCAATCATCTTCATCAAATTCTTGTATCAATCCTCTTCCATCAAATCAATCAAATCTACTATTTGTTTTCTCATCAATCATGAGGACAAATTTATCAATCCTACTATTTTTTTTTCATATCGCATGGAAGCAAATTTATCAATCCTACTATTTTTTTTTTCATATCACATGGAAGCAAATTTATCAATCAATCTCAATCCTACTATTTTTTTTTCATATCGCATGGAAGCAAATTTATCAATGAATCTCAATCCTACTATTTTTTTTTCATATCGCATGGAAGCAAATTTATCAATCAATCTCAATCCTACTATTTGTTTTTCATATCACATGGAAGCAAATTTATCAATCAATCTCAATCCTGCTATTTGTTTTTCATATCGCATGGAAGCAAATTTATCAATGAATCTCAATCCTACTATTTGTTTTTCATATCGCATGGAAGCAAATTTATCAATCAATCTCATTTACTATTTGTTTTTCATATCGCACGGAAGCAAATTTATCAATCAATCTCATCCACTATTTGATTTTCATATTGCATGGAAGCAAATTTATCAATTTCATCTACTATTTTTTTTTCATATCGCATGGAAGCAAATTTATCAATGATTTCTCCTATTTGTTTTTTCATATCGCATGGAAGCAAATTTATCAATCATTTCTCCTATTTGTTTTTTCATATCGCATGAAAGCAAATTTATCAATCAAAAAACATCATCAATCGGGGAAAAATCAAAGTTCTTCATCTTCATATCAATTTTTCAATAGGGGTTTTCATCAAATCATCTTTATCGATCGATGAATCAGATAGAAAATCAGTAAAAATTTCCAAAAATCATCTTTATATGATTCATCACCCGAGGGGGCATATAGCATCATCAGTTAAATTTTTCAAAATCAAGGGAAAATTCTTTGAAGCAATGCGTAAAACACATCACTTCAAAGAGAGGCAAAATGTACACATCTAAAAATGGTCACGGTTATTCAAACTTGTTAATTAATTAAATATGAATTATTTAATTAATATTCTAAAGTCTTCTACATATAAATAAATTTATTTATTTATTTATATTGTTCATTCTTCCAATTCTTCTAATTTAATTAATTAAATAAGTTTATTTAATTATTGTCACTTTCCTCTTAATTAAACTAAATAAATTTAATATTTATTTATTTGATTATCACTCTATTTCTAATAGTTTGAATATTTGAATTTGAATTATGGAATATTCTTCTAATCCATCTCACTTCGCATTTAATTAAATATGATAAATATTTAATTACTCTCACTTCTCACTTAATTAAATATGGTAAGTATTTAATTAACCTCATTTTCTTTCACTTCTCATTTAATTAAATATAGTAAGTATTTAATTAACTCATCTCTTTCTCACTCTTCTCACATAATTTAAATAGTAATTATTTTTAATTATGGAAACTTCTATTTTCACATGTCACATGTAATTAAATAAATTTATTTATTTAATTACCAATTATCCTCAACTTCAAAAAATTTCCATAAATGAAATAAAATCTATGTTTTGTTTCCATTTTGGAATGAGGATTGTTTTGTGGGTTGAAAACATCTTTCCACTTTCTTCTCAACCTTCCATATTCCTCTCAACTTCTTGCTCTCACACCATTCACTCTAACAAGTTTTAATTATAACCGTTGATCTTCACCAACTAGGTTTTTACCTCTCAAAAATCTATAAATACAGCCATTCGGTAAGTAGATATCATCTAGAATTCATGCGCAGTTACTATAGTTGCATTCAAGCCAGCATATTAGCATAATCAGCATTTTATCATTTTCACTTCATAGCTTAGAGCATATTAGCAATGCACATGCAATTTCATTAATCTCATTCTCTCAAGCTGCCATTCTACAAGCTGCTGCTTAAAACAAACTGAGAGCCAGCATCTTAAAACGAATCCTTGGAGATAGAGGACAATGAGACAAATTTGAAGAAGCTGCCTGTGTTTAGAGTTTGCGTTTTGATTTCTTTAATTTAGTTTCTTCAATCTAATGTTTCATTGGTGTATTAGATTAGATTCATTTTGATTTACTCATTTCTAATGTACACAGGTGCAAATTCACTCCTATACATTTTTCCCCCACTTTAGTGAGCATGAGTACTAATGAGTGCTTTGGAAAGTAGGTCAAAGAAGTAGTAGGTTTATATATGTATACCTAAATCATCGAGGAAGTAGAGCACAGTCTGGTGAACCCGAAAGTGTAGGATTAGAAAAGGACTTCATAGCTCCACATAAGTATAAAGTTGAAGAATGAAAATTCCTTACAGACTCATGGACCTATAAGGGGGGTATCTTCCAAGAAATATCACATGAAGTAAACCAAGAAAGCGCCTTGCAGACCTGCAAACCTACAAGGGAGGTATCACCCAAGAACTCTCTCATGAGAGAAACCGAGCAAAGGGGAATCCATAGAGTCAGAAACAACTACATGTTTACCCGCAAATAGAACGTGTCAAGAAGCGGCCGCATAGGCCAGTGAACAAGCAGTCACACAGACCATCGTGAAGCTTGAAGACATTCAAAGGGGCCCCTCGAGAACCCTTCATAAGGAAGAGGGGTCCACTCAAGGGACACACTATTTGAAAAGTGAATTCTAGTCAGGTTGCCCAAGTTAGATGCAAGGATGTGAAGTAGGTCTAGTTGGTCTGCCCCTGGGCTAGATGCAAAGAGGTGAAACTAGTCTAGTCGGGCTTCCCCCAAACTAGATGCCAAGATGTAAAGTATCTTTGAGGGGGTCCCTTGGGAACCTAATGCGAAAAGAAAGGGTCCACTCAAGGGACACATTGTTCAAAAGCCACTGCCTTCTTTCTTGAATTGATTCATCATCAAGGAATCATTTTGAAAGAGGTTCACTTCATCAAGGAATTCAAAAGGAAGGATATGCCCTCACATGAGGGGAAGATCAAAGGTGTTCTCGCTTTAGAAGAAGGTTTCCAAGTCCTTCATTTATGAACCTGTGATGAAGGAATCATGATATGTTTAGGGTTTCAAGTCTAGAATGCAATTCTAACAAAGAAGTGTGTGGAGGGTCCTTGAGAAAATATTCATGGGAAATGAATATATTTTATAAATACCAAGTTGTTTAGGAGTGGCATTATTGCACATGAAAGGGACAACTCAATAAAAGAAGAGAGAGATAAAGAGAAAGCAAAAGGAAAGAGAACATAGATAAAGGGCACAGGGGGATCTGGTTTTGCAGGGTTAGATGTACCTTTATTTATATATAATAGGTAATCACAACGTGAGGTGAAATATCATCAATCCCCAACTAGATTAGGAAGAATGCATGGAAGACAAAGTAAAAATAAAAAATTGGGTCAACATGGAATGAAAGCCTAAATCTACCAACACTTTGCATTGTCCCCAATTTGTGAAAAGTCAATCACAAACATGGAAGAATGATGATACACATAGAAGAAGGTTTACACCACAAATTCCATGCCTGTATCCAAGCACCAACAGGGGTTATGAGGGTCATCCACGCACATATAGCATGATCATGGGGAAGCACATCACAACAAACACACACATCTAATCTAAAGATCAAGATGAGGGCCTTCCCCTAAAACTGGTCAACCACAAGGTCGTCATCTTTCCACTCTAGATCATCATAGGGGGAAGGATGTCGAGCCTGCAATGGTGTAATGTTAAGGGTAGGTGCTTTTGATCCTCCCATAACAAGGGCCAAGGAAGATGTTCCTATGAGGTCTCTGTCACTCAACTCTTGTGGGTCTAAGGTCAATGACTTCACAAAGATTGCTAACAAGGTTGGAACTTCATCCACTGAGTTAAACATACACTTAATTGGAGTGTCATGTTTCACCTTGATGGATGAAGGATTTTGCACCTGAGGTTCACCGCTAGGCTCACTGAGAGATTCGTGAGTGGTGAAGAACTTAGGAGAGGCTAGAACCGGTTCCGTCACTAGGATAGAACAGGTCAACATGGGACCACCTTTTGCGGGAGGTGGGATCCTCTTACGTCCTCTATTGCCTGATGGACCACTCTCTACCTTTTTCTTCATCGAAGGAGGTGAAATCCCCACAAACAAAGTAAGAAAAGTAGAGGGAGAGGTGGAAAGAACCACAATAGATACAACCGAAGTGTTAATCATATCTATAGGTTTCAAAAACATTGAGACATCCATACTATATGTTAGTAGAGGTAGCTCCACTGAAGGAGCGATGAACACATGCACCTTTTCAGGCGCACGTGCGCTCACAACAGAAGATGGAAGTGATACGAAGCTAATTTTTATAGAAGCAAAAGGGAAGAGAGAGGGGACATGATAGGAGGTCCTGGTACAAAAGTGGTCATCTCCTCTTCTTTCTTCTATAAAGCAGCTTGTTCAGCCAAAAGAGCCTTTCGCCAACGCTCGCGAGCAAGGCGGTTTCTATGACTCTTCAAACCAAAAGCCAGAGTTTGTAAAGGGATGAAAGGCTCTCACTCATCCATGGGAGTGTTCCCCATGTTGTTTCCAATGGAGGGACATGCTCTTAGATGGGAGTAGGAGGACAGGTTTAGAAACAGCAGGAGGAATTGATTCTAGCACCTCAACAGTGAGGCTCTTCCCGTTCATTGTTCTAGGAGTAGGAACAATAGGAGGCCATGGAGACCGGGACATAGAGGACTCTCCATGGTGGGATTTATGTCTACCATATCGAATGGGCCTAGGCTCTGTGAGTAAGACAGGAAGCTCAAAAGTAGGGTGCTTGGGCTTTTGCCAAGCGGGCACCATGGGATTCTCTCGCAAATGCACGAAAAGAATAAATGGTGCCACATCAGAGTGAGAGGAAGCCTTGATCTAAACAGTAGTAGAGGAAGAAGGAGGATCTTGAGACCACTTCTCTTCTTCTCTTTTGAGTGCCTTGGTGGCATCACTGTCAGTTTGTAGACAAGCCCTATGTGAAATAGCATAAGGCAAAGGAGGGTATCTCACTTTCGGCCTAAAATGTCCTTTCTTATAGTTTTGGTATGTGTGATACAGGAGGTCCTTCCTTGATAGGAGAGGACCAATAGGTGCAAGACAAAAGTGATCTAAGGTATACCTACCACATGCAACCGATGGTTTAAAATTTGTGTCATGGACAACGTTTACCGAACCTCCATGAATGAATTTCACATACTTTTCTATAATCGAGGGAATCACATTCATATCCACCAACCAGGGGATGCCTAACTTCACTCTGAAGAGCCCAGACCCTGGGATGATGTAAAACTTAAGGTTCATTGATTTAGGTCCAATGAGGACTTATAGAACAATACTCCATATAGGAGGTACAAAAATTCCATTGTGTGTGTAGACATTACTTTCAGGTGAATCATATCCATCCTTATGCAGGAATTTGATTAGCATGATCTCCTTAGTTATGATATTTTTTGAATCTCTCTTTTGCTAATTTTTCCTTGATGACAATATGTGTTATAGTTTGGCATCTTGGTGATTGTTTACTGTGTTGATCTGCTTCATTTTTTATTGGCATATTCACTTCATTTATGATATTATCTTTGGTGGCACTGATCTCTTGACTCCATGTGCAGATCTCGGTTAAGGAATCATGGTTATAGGTTTATGTTCCATTGATCAAGTGACATGTTTCTGATTTGACAATTTGTGCTATAGTGATTCACTTGATTACATGATTTTGGCATGATCAGCTTTCTACAGGTTTATATGATTTGGCTTGATCAGTTTCTAGCATCATGAAATTGATAATGCTTTTGATCCTCTTCAAATTCATGTTTCTCTATCCTCACTTAGGTAATTCTCTCTGGTTCTTGATGCTTGGGTTTATAAGGTGCAAGTGGTTTTTAGTTTTAAGAAAACCCTATCGGGTTTCCTTAACCAACTGATAATGGTTTGGGCATATGTCATAAGATATTGTGTCATGGGAATATAGTTTTTGGTATTTGGCTTGGGTGAATGACATAGTGAACATAACATGAAATCAACCTCTATTTTCAGTTCAAATAGCCTTGGATACATTGAGTTTAAGTGGCATTATAAGGTGGCAATCCACCTTGGGTAAAGGTATTCAAATTGATCTTTTATTTGTATTGGAATCGGGTCTAATGGTTGATAATGATTCTAGGCCTTAAGGCCAACAACAAGTATAATGCTTTTGATTATTTTAATTGTCACATTGGAAGTGACTTGGATTTGATTATTTGGAAGCAAACATGTCTTAGACAATCGGCATTTGATATGTAAAGTGGTCATGTCAAATTATTCAAAGCATCATTTGGTCGATATTATCACTTTGACAATAAATGGAAAATGCTAAGAATGTTGGTCGACTTGCAGGTCTTTTGACTATCCGCGGACTTCAAATGGAAAAATGATTTTGTGAATTATTATGTTAGTCCTTTCAGACTTCAAATATTATCAATATTTGTATAGTCATTGATCTTTTGTGTGCTAAGGAATTTTAGGTCAATCTTTTGTTTCACTTGTTCATGGGTTTGGTAACCTAACTCAGTCGCCACCATGGAAACCCACTCACAACCGTTTCACTGTGTTTTCTGCTAGCTTTCTGACCTTGGAAAGCATATGGGGAAATTTGGAAGACCATTATAATGGTTGATGGTTGTGTCAGCTTCCTATTGTTGGGTGAAGGCTCGAGATTGGAAGGAGGCTTGGCTATTTTTCTCACTGTAGATCTGGTAAACATTTTCATGACATCTCCATCATTATTCTCAGGTATTCATCTTTACAACTGGTTCAAAGAAATTTTACTTCTACTAGAAAAGATAGTAGAACATATGTGTTTACTTCTAAATGGAAGAATGGAAAATAGGTTTATTCTCTTCGTGGTCAGAATTTTTGCATGTCAATTTCATATTCTCAAAAATGTATATTGATTTATTTTATGAGAATTAAATTTGCTCCTGCATTAAGGAATGGTATTTCTAGGTTGTGGGTAATCATGATGCCTGCAAAATATTCTCATCTTCTCACCTGGAGTCGTGGGTAACTATTCTTAGGGTGCATTTTTTTATGAGGTTTCAGTCACACAATATAAGTTTTTCAGTTACTTCACTTTGTAGCAGTTTCAGTGGCTATTTTTTATGAAATATATGTATTATCTTAATACTAATTCGTTAAGCACTGTTTGTGCAGGCTACCTGAGGAGGAAACCTTGGGTATTATTGTCAAAAAAGTTTCTACTTGCAGATTTTTGCCACAGGAACACTCAAACACCTGACAAGGTTGCTCGACTAGAAGTTGGTAGCTTGATGATCACCTATGTTTTGTTGTTGAAAAAAAAAAATACTGTTGTAGCTGAAATATGAGTGTAATGATGAAATATGTAAATTGAAGAAAACAAAGAGATTAGGGCTTAAAATCACTGAAAATCAAAAAGAGAAAAAAAAGTAGAGATGTACAATCAAAAATTGCATGAGATATAGGGTAATTATTTTTGCTATAAAAAATTGAAAAGTGAGAGTTAACTGTTTGGAGAGAACCATGAAATATGTATGAGAAAAAGTGTGAAAAACTAGTGTGAGAACATATCACTGTGAATGTATTAAGGAGAAGTTGAGCATTGAGATTGAAAATAAAATATATGAGATATTTCCTCAAGCTGTCTTAAGGCTTGACAATGGGTGGTATTCTAAAGTGTCACTCTTGACATTTGAGAATTGTAAACATTGTCTATCAAGAGGCACTTGACAAAAATTAGGGAAACAGAGAGATCCTCTGTAACATTCTATGATTTACTGAAAATAGAAAAAGGGTTGGTTCTCCTTGAAATTGGTGCTTCTAAAAGAGGGGTTGGTGCTCCTTGAATTGGTGCTCAGAAATCAGCCTATGAGGCATTGTCAAAAATGATTATTGAAATGAAAGCCTGAAAAAGGCAACAAGTTAAGGAGTGGTTTTTCTACCCCAGGAGGGTTTTCCACTTGGCATATCTTGTGCCTATTTGAGTATCTATGGTTCATTTGATTTAGTGTTTTAATGCTTTAAAATGCTATGTTACACTATTTTCATTTTAGTTTATCTAATTGCATTCAATACGTGAATGAGTTTATCATTGATAAATGAGAGCATACACTTGGTTTATTTCAATTTCAGTAAAATTTGTCAAAACGGTTAATAACACTGATTCACCCCTCCCCCTCTCAGTGTCTTTTCACTCCAACAATTGGTATCAAAGCCTAGGGTCCTCCGATAGGTCTTTCCAACCTAGGATTGATTCTGGCCTTGGAGTCTATTCAAAATTTCTTAAGCTCATGAAGGCACATCCATGACTAGAGCTCCATTATTTGATGGAACTGATTATGTATTCTGGAAAATCTGAATGGAGACTTATTTAACTTCTATTGACCCCGATGTCTAGAGCATAGTATTGACTGGGTACACTATACCAGCTACTCTGCCTACTACTTCTAATGAAAAGAAAAGATATGAAACCAATGCATGAGAAAAACATGCTCTCTTGTGTGCATTGACTAAAGATGTGTTTATTAAAGTCATGCACTGTAGCTTTGCTAGGGAAATTTGGGTTAAACTTGAAACTATCTATCAAGGGAATAAAAAAGTAAAATAGTCTAAAGTCCTCACTCTAAAACACCGGTTTGAAGAAATAAAAATGAGGGATGATGAAAAAGTAGCTGATTAATTTTTGAGAGTTGATGAAATTGTCAATGCCATGAAGGGTCTGGGAGAAGAGGTTAAGGAATTTGATGTTGTAACTAAGGTCATCAGAACCTTACCAACAAAATTTTAAGCTAAGGTCGCTACTCTAGAAGAGAAGAAACACTTTACCTAGCTTACCCTTGATAGCCTTCAAGGAACTCTAACTACCTATGAAATGAGGATTAGTGAAAACAACACCTCTGCAAAAGAAACAACATTTAATGCTAAAAGGAAAGAAAAGGACAAGCTCACTGAATCAAAATTTTCTAATTCCAAAGAATCCCACTTTGTGAGGAAACTCAAAAAGGGGTCTGGAAATTATAAGGGAAAACTTCCCTTCAAATGCTTTAACTGTGGCAAAATAGGCCACTTTTCTGCAAAGTGCGCCTATGTTGATCCAAACAGTGATAACGATAAATCTGAAAAATTGGCTAAGAAAAAGGCCTATAGACCTAAACAAAAATTCTACTTCAAAAAGAAGAAAAGTTTGTTCAGCAAAAATGAAACAGACTCTGAATCTGAAGATTTTTTAGATGAAGAGGATGAAAATCTATTCATGTCTGAAATCACTCAACAAGAAGAAATCAAAAACAATGATTCTGAAGAAGGCGAAGTAGACCTTGAAGGTGAACTGAAATGTGCTCTAAAAGAGCTAAGGAAACCTAAAAAAAAAATGTGTGCTCAAGAACAAAAATTTTCTCAAGATCTTGCACAAGAGCAACTCACAAATCTTGAGATAGTCTCATTAAAAACTCAACTTGAAGAATCCAAGAGAGTTGAAGATTGTCTTCGTATTGGCATAAGCTTTAAAGATCAAGAAATTCAAAAAATTGAACATGAGATTGTAGATCTCAAGAATACCATTGAGAAATATGAGAGTACTCTTAAACTGAATGACATGCTCAATAAACAGAAACTAAACAAAGACAAAATAGGTATTGGTTTTGTGAAAGGTGAATTTTCAAATGACAGTGCAAAGGATAATGTTGTTGCTGGAAAAAAAAGTGTTGAACCCAAACATCTTGATTCTAATAAGGATCATGTTCATCCTTTTAGGAGTAACATAATGGCATATAATTCTAACCCTTTCTTTTATGGGTATTTTTATTTCTACAAGAAATTTGGTCATAAGGTGAGCTCTTGCAGATTTATAAATCCTAGAACACCTAGATTTGGTTATAGGAAAAATCTTGGCTTAGCAAGACAGATTAGATGTTTCACATGCAAGTCCATGGGTCATTCTACTAAGCAATGTAATTTTGATCAGCAGAATAAACAACAGAAAACTAAAAAGGTTTGGAAACCCAAAGCTGTCAACAACATAGAAAAAACTATGTTAGTTCAAATTGCCTTCCACTCCAAGAAAAGGACTTATAGGTCCTGGACAGTGGTTGTTCAAACCACATGACTAGTGACAAAGAGAAATTCACTAATCTTGAAGACTATGTAGGTGGATATGTGAAGTTTGGAGACAACTCAGAAATTCAAATCAAAGGTAGAGGTTCCCTTATTTTGAATGAAGACACTCCTATTTACAATGTGTATAATGTAGAAGGATTAAAACACAACCTTCTGAGTGTCAGCCAAATCTGTGATAGTGGATATTAGGTCATGTTCACTTCATAGGGATGTGAAATTAAAAATAAGTTTGGAAAAGCTATTGCTGCTGGAAGAAGGACTAAGGGAAATGTCTACAATTTACTTGACACTTCTAGAAATGAAAACAATCAAGGTATGTGCTTAATGAGTCATGTTGAAGAAATTTGGTTGTGGCACAAGAGACTAGGTCATATTAATTTTGACAATATGGTTAGAATTAGTAAGAATCATAATGTAAGAGGTCTATCTATTATGAGAAAACCTGATAATGTAGTCTATAAAGAATGTCTCAAAGGAAAGAAAACAAAGGTAAGCTTTAAATCTAAAGAAAATTCTTCTACTAGACCTTTGCAACTTGTTCATACTGACTTATGTGGTCCTACAAGGACTATATCTATTAATGGTGAGAAATATTTCATCTTATTTGTTGATGACTACTCTCGCATGGTATGGGTTACTTTTCTCAAGCATAAATTCGAAGCTTTTGAATGTTTTAAAGTTTTTAGAAAAATGGTAGAAAGGGAGTCAGATTTAAAATTGAAATGTCTAAGATCTGACAAAGGTGGTGAATTTGCCTCACAAGAATTCATAGACTACTATGATAGATATGGCATAAAAAGAAAATATGCTACTGCCAGAACACCTCAACAGAATGGGGTTATTGAGAGAAAGAATAGAACTGTAAAAGAGATGGCAAGGACTATGTTGAATGAAGTAAATCTGCCAAACATGTACTAGAAAGAAGTTGTTCATACAACTTTCTATATTTTGAATAGAGTCCAAATCAGAGTGAAATCCAATTTCACTCCATATGAACTATGGTATGGTAAATCTGCCTCAATTAAATATTTCAAAATATTTGGCTGCAAATGTTTTATTAAGAGAGATGATGATAACTTAGGCCGTTTTCAATCTAAGTTTGATGAAGGTATCTTTTTAGGATACTCTACTCACAAGAAAGCCTATAAATGCTTTAATAATAGGTTGAATAAGGTTATTGAATCTGTCAATGTTAAATTTGATGAAAATATTTTCTTAGATGTTCAACTTATGCAGGATGATGAGGAGGAAGAATTTGAACTTCATATAAATTCTGAAGGCTTTGAAACTGCAAAGCCTGAAATAGAATCAGCAAGTCTTAAACTAGCTGAAGCAAATCTGAAGATGTTGAAACCAGCTCTGAAAAATGTGTAACTAAAACTCCTTCAAAATATCTTGCTAGAAACCATCCTAAATATTTGATTATTGGAGATAAATATGTAGGTGTTCAAACACAGAAAAGAATTATTAACTATGATGAAAAATCTCACATAGCTGAGCTTACTGCTTTTTGTTTAATTACACAGTTTGAGCCAAAAAAATTTGATGAAGCTCTAACTGATGAATGTTGGCTTAATGCAATGTAGGATGAAATTGATGAAATTGAGAAAAATCAGACTTGGGAGCTAGTCCCAAGACCAGATGACAAAAATGTCATAGGAGGTAAATGGATTTTCAGAAACAAACATGATGAAAATGGCCATGTTGTTCGCAACAAGGCTAGATATGTCTGCAAAGGATATGTTCAGCAAGAAGGTATTGACTTCGGTGAAACCTTTGCACCTGTAGCTAGACTTGAATCAATTAGAATTTTCTTGGCCTATTTTGTTTTCAAAAACTTTACTATATATCAAATGGATGTAAAAATTGCCTTTCTGAATGGTTATTTGGATGAATAATTTTACATAGAATAGCCTGAAGGGTTTACTTGTAAAAACAAACCCAATCATGTTTATAGGCTGAAAAAGGCTCTATATGGCCTAAAACAAGCTCCTAGAGCTTGGTACTCCAGACTGGACAATCACTTATTGTCAAAAGGTTTTATTAGAGGAGGTGTAGACATCAATCTCTATGTTAAAATTGAAGGTTTTGATATTTTAGTTGTTGAAATCTATGTTGATACTGTCTTTGTCTGCAACAATATTGCTTTAAGTCAAAAATTATCACAAATTATGGAATCTGAGTTTTAAATGTCAATGTTTGGAGAACTATTATTCTTTTTAAGTCTTCAAATCTCTAAACTTGAAACTTGTATTTTTCTCTCTCAAACAAGATATGCAAGAGAGATGCTAAAAAAAATTCAAATGGATGAATGTCATCCAATCAATACTCCAATGGCTATTGGTTGTAAACTCAGCAAGGTTGATGATTCTCCTGATGTAAATCCAACTGACTATAGGTCAATGATAGGCAGCCTATTATATCTAATAGCCTCAAGACCTGACATAATGCAAGTTGTTTGCATGGTTGCATGATTTCAGTCATCTCCTAAGGAATCTCATATTGATGTTGTTAGAAGGATTCTTAAATATGTTCAAGGAACTATTGATTATGGACTCTGGTATCCCAAAAGAAATGATTTCTCATTAATTTCATATACTGATTATGACTGGGTTGGTTGTCTGGATGATAGGAAAAGCACCAGTGGTGTTGCTTTCTTTCTTGGTGATTGATTAGTGGCTTGGCACAACAAAAAAAAATAATACATTTCACTCTCTACTACTAAAGAAAAATACATTGCTGCCACCTCTTGCTATACTCAAGTAATCTGGATGACACAGACATTATTTGACATGTGTATTGAAATCCCTAAACCTGTTTCTATTTTGTGTGATAATACTAGTGCAATCAATATCTTAAAAAATCATGTTATGCACTCTCACACTAAAAAATCGCTATTAAATTTCATTTTCTTCATGAAAAGGTGTTGGCTAATGAGGTTTTTGTGCAATATGTTCCTACACAAGCATAGGTTTCTGACATTTTTACAAAACCGTTGGCTAAAGATGTATTTGAAAGACTTTGGTCTAGATTGGGAGTTGTCTCAATCTTTGCTATCTTAAAATACTCTATCTTAGTGATAGGGGGAGCTGGTTAGCTCTCCTTGCAGCTCTTCCTTTCCTACTCAAATTTTGTATCTACAGCTTCATGACAATTCTCTATTGGTTATGGTTCATTATTATGTCTTCCCTTTATCCTTGTGACAAAAAGGGGGAGAATTATGAGCATTTGGTTCCGATTAATTATTTTGGCTTGGTGGCTCATTTTTTGCCATCAAGGACAAAGGGGGAGTTTGTTTAATCTCTCTTTTGCTAATTTGTCCTTGATGACAATATGTGTTATAGTCTGGCATCTTGGTGATTGTTTACTCAGCTGATCTACTTTTTTTCTGATTGGCATATGTAATTCATTTATGATATTATCTTTGGTGGCACTGATCTCTTGACTCCATGTCCAGATCTCAGTTAAGGAATCTTGGTTATAGGTTTATGTTCCATTGATCAGGTGACATGTTTCTGATTTGACAATTTGTGCTACAGTGATTCACTTGATTACATGATTTTGGAATGATCATTTTTCTACAAGTTTATATGATTTGGCTTGATCAATTTCTAGCATCATGAAATTGATAATGATTTTTTTCCTCTTCAGAGTCATATTGCTCTATCTTCACTCAGGTAATTCTCTATGGTTCTTGATTCTTGGGTTTATAAGGTGCAGTTGGCTTTTAGTTTAAGAAAACCCTATCGAGTTTCCTTAACCAATTGATAATGGTTTGGGCATATGTCATAAGATATTGTGTCATGGGCATATGGGTTTTGGTATTTGGCTTGGGTGAATGGCATAGTGAACATAACATGAAATCAACCTCTATTTTCAGTTCAAAAATTCTTGGATACATTGAGTTTAAGTGGCATTATAAGGTGGCAATCCACCTTTGGTAAAGGTATTCAAATTGATCTTTTATTTGTATTGGAATCGGGTCTAATGGTTGATAATGATTCTAGGCCTTAAGGACGACAATAGGTATAATGCTTTTGATTATTTTAATTGTCACATTGGAAGTGACTTGGATTTGATTATTTGGAATCAAACATGTCTTAGACAATCGACATTTGATATGTAAAGTGGTCATGTCATATTATTCAAAGCATCATTTGGTCGATATTATCACTTTGACAATAATTGGAAAATGGTAAGAATGTTGATCGGCATGCAGGTCTTTTGACTATCCACGGATTTCAAATGGAAAAATGATTTTGTGAATTATTATGTTAGTCCTTTCAGACTTCAAAGATTATCAACATTTGTATAGTCATTGATCTTTTGTGTGTGAAGGAATTTTAGGTCAATCTTTTGTTTCACTTGTTCATGGGTTTGGAAACTGTAGACATCCAAATTTGATCACTTCCATATGATCAAAATTGTCTACTTTATTCATCTATTTCATTAATAGTGATTAAATAATTTATTTAATCATTATTTCATTTTCTGCCTAAGGTTCCTAAAGTATCTAATTAAATAAATTAAATACTTTACCTTACCCCCTTGTCTTCTCTTCTCTAAATTAAATAAACATGACAAATTATTTAATTTAGTCATTTAACTCATTTGGATTAAAATCAATTTTTAATTCTTTTTTTCTCTCTCTTTGTCACATTCTCCATAGCTCTCTTCTAATCCGGATTAAATTAATTAATCTGTGATTAGGATGTGCACCACTTAATCTTGATTAAGTGTCACATCCTCCATAATCTCCCACTTGCCTCTAATCTCTCATTAATTACCTTAATCATGTGTTTGCACAACCTTAATCAGAATCATTAGCCACATTTGGCTTACCTTTTCTGGTCAACCTTCCCACTTACCATTTTTAGCCTGGACTCTCTTCCCCATGTGAATTTTTAATTCACATTTATTTTCCCAAGGTTCCTCTCTTCCCCATGTGAATTTTTAATTCACTTTTATCTTCCCAAGGTCTTCTCCATCCCCCATGCAAGATTCTAGAAGCCTTAACTTGTCACTTCACATGTGCCAAGGGCTTCTAGAACCTTGGACTTGTCACATCACCCACATGTGACAAATCTTCGACTTTTTGGAGACCCTCTTTTATCCACTAGATTCTTCCAATCATTGTAAATTTTTAATTCACTTTTATTCCTCCAAGGAATCTTCTCATCCCCCAAGATCCACCTCATCTCCACATCACTCCACCCTAGGACATCTCACCCTCCACATGTCAAGATGTGAGGGCTTGTGAGTCCTCAACTCACCATAGCCCTTCATCTTGATCTTTGTTGGATCAATCCCAACCATTGAATTCTCTAGAGAATTCCACTTAGCTTATAAATACCCCTTCAATTCCTTCATTTTGGGGGGATCAAGTCTTTTGCAAATAAACTCTTGCAAAATTGCCATTCAATCTCTCATCCATTTTAGCATCCATATTGCATCAGTTCATTTTGCATCCACTTCATTTTCATTGCCATCCAAGGAGCACACAAGACTTCAACATCAAGGGCCAACCAAGGAAGCAACAACATGAAGGTATAACAATAATTTATTTGTTTATCTTGCTTTCATATTGTTTATTTTCTTAGGCTAATCATTGAAGTGCCCTATTATCTTGTTGTTTCTCTTTATTGCACTATTAGTTTTATCTAACATCTCACATTTAGGAAGCAACATTTTCTTAGGATCACATTTCTGGCATGCCCAATGGGACCCACATAGGGGTCTCTTTCTCTCACGTTTTTTGTTGTTTGCTTGTTTGCAGATCCAGGTCACAGAGGGGCGAACTTGCCCTCTCGGACGCCGCAGAGGGGCGACCTTGCCCTCTGTTTCTGACTGTTTTCTACAGAGGGGCGACCTTGCCCTCTGTTTTCGACTATTTTCTACAGAGGGGCGACCCTTCCCTTTTAGGCTATTTCTGACTGTTTTCTGCAGAGGGGCGACCCTGCCCTTTTAGGCTGATTTTTGACTATTTTCTGCAGAGGGGCAACCTTGCCCCTTTTGACTATTTTCTGACTGTTTTCTACAGAGGGGTGACCTTGCCCTTTTGACTATTTTCTGCAGAGGGGTGACCTTGCCCTTTTGACTATTTTCTGCAAAGGGGTGACCTTTCCCTCTGTTTCTAACTATTTTTTGCAGAGGGGCGACCTTTCCCTTTTTGACTTTTTTCTGACTATTTTCTGCAGAGGGGCGATCTTGCCCTTTTTGACTGTTTTCTAACTATTTTTTGCAAAGGGGTGACCTTTCCCTTTTTGACTGTTTTCTGCAGAGGGGCGACCTTGCCCTTTTTGACTGTTTTCTGACTATTTTCTGCAGAGGGGCGACCTTGCCCTTTTTGGCTGTTTTCTGATTGTTTTCTGTAGAGGGGCAACCTTGCCCTTTTGACTGTTTTCTGCAGAAGGGTGACCCTGCCCTTTACTGATTGACTGTTTTCTGCAGAGGGGCGAATCTGCCCTTAACAGCACATTCAGGAAGTCAGATTTGTTGCACATCACAAAGAAGGGCAAAAAGATAAACAACTAACATTTCCTTGTAGGACCTTCCTTTTTATTCTGATTTTTAAAAGTCTTTCCTTGCTACTTTATCTAGGTACTTAGTATAAGTAGGGGAAAGTAATATTTGTTGTTTGTTGTGTCTATTTTACTTATTTTACCCTAAGGGGGAATTAGTTTGTTTTCACTTTCCTCCTTTGCACGTTGTGCGGACCCGAAGGAGGTAGTTGGAAACAATTAGTGTCATCTTCTTAGCGGGACCTGCTTGGGGATTTCATCACCCCAAGGGACAATCCCAACCACGCATACCGGTGGGGTATATAAAGGGGGGAGAGCCAAAGCTGTACCCCAATCCAGTTGCGTCGTAATTGGCAGAACGTCGAAGCTAGGGTGATACCTAGATAGACATGAAGAGTTGGTCCGAGCCTTTCAGTATCTCGCTGGGGCTCCTGACTCACGCTTGTGACGAACTGGTGTTCATGGTTTGTGCCTCACGTACAGAGCGTATATCGAGGACTCCCTAGAAACCTTGTTCATCCTAGAGTAAGACCTTTGTCGGCCATACCCATTAAAATGTTAATCATAGGATTGTGCTTGTTCAAAGTGTCTTTCTTTGAGGAACCAGTAAATTTTGGTAAGTCAAACCGTCATTAAACCATTTTAAGTCCTTGCCAAAATTCTTTATCCAAACCAAGTTCAAATTTTCACTGCAGAGGGGCGACCTTGCCCTCTGTTTCAGCCATTTTCTGCAGAGGGGCGACCTTGCCCTCTGTTTCAGCCATTTTCTGCAGAGGGGTGACCTTGCCCTCTGTTTCAGTCATTTTCTGTAGAGGGGCGACCCTGCCCTTTGTTTCAGCTATTTTCTGCAGAGGGGCGACCTTGCCCTCTATTTCAGTCATTTTCTGTAGAGGGGCGACCCTGCCCTTTGTTTCAGCTATTTTCTGCAGAGGGGCGACCTTGCCCTCTGTTTCACCCGTTTAACCTCCGTTCGAATCCCCGAAGCGTCCATTTGACCATTTGATCAATCCAAACTTTCATTTGGCCATTCCAAGCCCCTGTTCACCCCTCCCGATTATCTATCTATCCAATCTGAATATCCGATCACCCATTCTAAGTGGTCGTTTCCCTGTTCTGAGCATCTGTCAACATTTTCTGAAAATCAACGTTTCATCGACCAAACTGCATAAGTGCTTCTTAGAGCATCATTGTATTCCATATCTATCCTCAAATCATCCATCCCAATCACCTAGACTTCATTTTTGAAATTTTTGATTTTTATGCCGAAACTTCCAAAGGCCATAACTTTTGACTCGGATGTGGGTTTTGGCTGAAATTTTAAGGGTGGTTGCATTAGGAGATGGCATTTGGATTCCCAATCAACTGCTAAGTCCATTGCATCCTCCTTTGACATGTTTTCAGAGCCTCAAACTTTCATCTTGACCCTCAAAATCACAAATTAACATTTATTTTTTTCAAATTTTTAGTTTTTGGATGAACTGTTCCGTTAATAACTCTGAATGCATGTCTCATATTTCTGATGTTAGTTGGCAATTCATCCTATCTTAGTATTGGGTATTTTTTGAAAAAAACTGGACTCTCAAACGTATGCCTATGAAGTTTCCTAAAATGGCAAAATTTGACAATTTTTGAAAACTGCCAAATTTGGCAAAAATCTGATTGTCAACATCTTACGTCCTCTAGTTGAAACCCATGATCATGTTTTCAAACCAATCCTATCATATCCTATGATCCAATCCCAATCTGAACTTTTATTGAATCCTAATTTGAGCTTTCATCCAATCCCAATTTGAGCTTTCATCCAATCCTAATCTGAGCTTTCATCCAATCCCAATTTGAGCTTTCATCTAATCCCAATTTAAGCTTTCATCCAATCCCAATCTAAGCTTTCATCCAATCCCCATCTGAGTTTTCAATCCATCCTAATTCTCTAATCCATCATCTATTCTTTCCTTCTAATCTATATCCATCATGAATCTTTATCCCCCTCTCACACGACCAATAATAGTAGTCAAAGGGAATCCTAACTCCGTTGATGACGATAATAAAAATCTTGATGATCATGAAGATTTTTATATAGATCCTCTTGATGCTATCATTTCTAGTAAGATCTCTCCAATCGCCTCCCAAAATCCCACTACTTCTTCAAACTATCCCACCATGCCTTCATCCACATATAATAACTATGCTTATGCTACCCTTGACAAGGGATATCCAACATCCTCACCATCGACATATTCATCATGTCCTCCCTTTCAACCTCTATCCTATCCAACATCCACTTCCTCTTATCCTCATCATCATCAATCCCAATACCTCTACCTCAATCCCACATCCCAATCTTCTCATCCTAATCCAACACTCACACATTCCTATCACAATCCCCCTTCCCAATATTCCTCCTATCCTAATCCACCATCTCAATTCTCTCATCCTAATCTACCATCCATATCCTCCTATGCCAACCCACCATAAATTTCCTCCTACAATGGTTCACCACCTCAATCTTCCTATTCTAATCCAACATCCACACCTTCCTATCACAATCCCCCAGCCCCATACCCTTACATTAATTCCACATCTCCCCATTTTAATCCTTCATCTACATCTTCCTACTATCACTCCCCATCCCAATCTAATCCAACATCCACATCTTCCTACATCACTCTCCCTTTCACTGCATTATATCTTAATCCTTCATCTAATCATAATCCTACATCTCCTCCAACCACTCCTAGTCCTCCATCTAGTCCCATCCCTTCATCTAATCCCAATCCTCCATCTCCTCCTAGTCCTACATCCATTTCCATCCCTTCATCTAATCCTAATCCTCCATGCATTTCCATCCCTACATCTAATCCTAATCCTCCATCCATTTCCATCACTCTACCTACTCCTACATCTCTTCCAAATGTCGCCCAAGGACTCATGCAAGAAGAGCCACCATGCCCTCCCACTCTATCATGTACTGTCACTAGTGATGAGGCCCTCCTCCATCCTACACCTATCCCTCTCATCACCATTCCTACCACTGTCCAAACCATTGAGCCAGTCAAACCCACCAAATCCATTAAATCCCCATATTCTACTACTAGATCCACCGAATCCATTGAAGACACCCAATCCCCTCCCCCTAGTCCTAATATTCACAAACTTCAATCCAATGACCTTCATGAATCCTCCATCCTCCTATCTCCCCCAATTGAGGAGTCCCTCCAACACTCTTCCATCATCATACATCCCACACAAGATGAGTCATGCCAAGAGCTTGATCCAAAGCATACAAGCATATCCCCTCCTCCAAATCAAGATCACTCCATCCTATCTACTCCATCTCAAGAACATAGTCGTCCATTCATTTCATCTCATGATCCATATCCTCAACCAAGTCAAGATCCTATCCTCCCATCCACCCCATCTCAAGATCACACTATCTCCTCCACTCCATCCCATGATCCCATTTGCCTTCAAGAGCCAATCACTCCATCTCATGAGCCCTTATCATCCACTACCTCTCATGATCCCTTATCACTCATTCCTCCTGATGCGGCTATCCCCTCATCTCCATCGCATGATCCTTCATCGCCATCTAGTCTTACCATCCCAATGCCACTTTTGTATCACCTTGGTAACATTACGTGCATCCATGGTGGTCTTCTTGTTGAAGAAAATCAAAGTATATGCACCACCCATCCTCCTTCACCTAATAATGCAATCGCATCATTCTTCCAAAAGAATAAGCATCCTACCATAGATCATATGCTTGAGAAAATGAACTATCAAGGAAAAGGTTTAGGCCTTCATGAGAAAGGTATTTTAGAACCCATTCAAGTCAAAGAACATCCAGGCACACATGGTCTTGGATATGTCTCCCAAAACTCGCACTCTAAAGATGTTGGTACAACCTTCGTACATCCTAAACGATCCTCTTCTAAAGGCACAAGAGGTACTTCCCATCATTCTTCCAAGACATATGCCACCATCCCCCCTCCTCCATCATACTACGTAAAAACAACCATCCATCTTCCTCCCTCATCCTCTCAATCCATTTTGGGTCCTTATGTCCCTCCATCCATCATTGCTCATCCCTCATCTACTATGGTTTCTTATATCCCTCCATCAAAACCCACACATCCTCCATATACACAGTCTATTTTGGGTCCTTACATCCCAAAATCACCCCCTCCATCTTATCCTATTCATCCACCCCCTCTCCCTCATACACAGCATAAAAATCCTACCTTCATAACTCCTAATCAGGATCAACAAAGGCACATACCTACACATTATCCATCCACACATCCTCATCAAATGCCTCCCTCCATCGCTCCCCATCAGCCATCTCCTCGCATCTATCCCCTTGCTACTAAAAGAACTTTGGATATCAAAGCAGCCATACCTCAATCCAAACATCCACATGAATCTAAAGTTCCTCATGTCCCCTTCCACAAACATGTTGAAGAACAGAAAAATTGAGTCCAAAATCCAAATCAATCAAAAAGGCCACAAAGGCCCACCGAAGCAAAAATAAAAACCATGTGGATCCCAAAGAAAAAAGGTGCCATACCTTCAATTGAAAAGTCCATAACGACATCCAAATTTGTTATTTCCCCACAAAATCATTCACCTCCTCCATCTCCTAAATCTATTTTGGGTCCCTACATCCCAAAATTCACTATCCCAATGCCTCCATTATCGTCACACTCTCCATCCATTCATCCACCTATCTTTTCGCATCCACCACATGTACCAATGTTGGTCCTGAACACAATCCCCTATCACACATCCACTCCATCATTCCATCCATACACTTTTAAACACCCCATCCACTATCCCCCCTATATCCCCCATCAAATTTTTTTAATCCATCCTCTTGCATAAACCATCCAGTCTAATAAGGTTGTACCGACATCCGCATAGTCACTTCAAACATGGGCTCTTATTACCTCATATGGAACTTGATGCGTAAGTCCTTCATCCCTATCCTTATCAATTGTCCTCTAAAATCCACATATCCATCTCGCTATCTTTATCCATCTTCGTCCACATCCTACTCCAAAAAAGAGCTAAAAAATCATAAAAATACAAAAGAACAAAACAAAAAAATAATAAAGAGAAAATCATTTGTCCAATGGTGAAAACTTGGCAAACAAGCGCCTTGGATATGTACCATGATGAAAAATTGGCAAACAAGCATCATGCGTAAATTCCCCATCTAGTCTCCTTCCATGATTGGGGGCAACATCCACTTACGCATTCCTTTCCTCCATCTCCTACATCTGTCTATCTTCCGCATCCTATCCATCTTATCCCATTTATCCCACTCCCTCCATCTTTCATGTGATCTTGATAAATTTGGGGGAAAATCTATATACGTGCTTTGGACACCTCTTGGCATATATTCCTATCCATACACTATCATATTCCTTATCCACCTCTATCTATCTTCCATTGCCCATCTCACTCCCTTATCCACCCATCTTACTATCCCTCTTGCCTCATCATGCATGACACATATCGAGTGGGGGCATCTCCTTATTTGCAATTGGGTCCTTGGAGACATCGTCCATCCATTCCACCAGGTAATCTTCTCCATCTCCCCATCCTCTCATCCCATAGTCCTTTTCATCCTTTCATCCTTATCTCCCCATTCATCTATCTAAACATCCAATCCATCTCCCTATCCTTATCTTCCTATCTACCCATCCACAAGTACTTTTCCATATTTTCATCCTTATCTCCTCATCCGTTTATCTACCTAGTAATCCATGTCATCTTTCTGAATCCTTATCCTTCTATCCATATATCCTAGAATATTTCCATCTCCCCCTCTTTATCAATCCATCCATTTTCCTTCCATCTCATAGTCCCTTGTCATTGGTCTCTAGCTATAGACTACCCTCATGCAATCCAATGACGTGATACCTCACTATCATCATTCCTATCTATTTCTCACATCTTTCCAATCTTCATCACTCATCTACCCATCATCTATCCACCTATCCTAGCATCTTCTTTTCCTTCCATCTCATAATCCCTTGTCATTAGTCTCTAGCTATAAGCTACCCTCATGCAATCCAATGACTTGATACCTCACTATCATCATTCCTATCTATTTCTCACATCTTTCCAATCTTCATCACTCATCTACCCATCATCCATCCACCTATCCTAGCATCTTCTTTTCCTTCCATCTCATAATCCCTTGTCATTGGTCTCTAGCTATAGGATACCCTCATGCAATCCAATGACTTGATATTTCACTATCATAATTCCTATCTATTTCTCACATCTTTCCAATCCTCATCACTCATCTATCCATCATCTATCCACCTATCCTAGCATCTTCTTATCCATCCATCTATTTCCGTCCATTATCCCTTGTCATTGGTAACTAGCTCTAGGCTACCCACATGCAACCCTATCTATTTACCACATCTTTCTCACATCTTCATCACTCATCTATCCATCCTCTCATCCTCCCAATTCATATTCTAATAATCTAGGTCACTATCCCATCCCTGAGCTTTGCATAACCCACATGTCGACCATCCAATCATGTGGCCTATCCTAGCTCATCACATCCACTCCATCATTTTATCCATTTATCTTGGTCATCTCATCATCCCTTATCCATTGTCTGTCATCGGTCTCTTGTCGAACTACGTTGCCCCTGTGCTTTCACGTAGGCAAGGTCGGTCATTTGATCCGCCCCTAGGTTCAATCTTTTGTCTGTCTTGTCTCTTCCATCGTCTATCTTTGGCCTTGTGTCGAGCTACATGGCCCTTGCGCTTTCACGTAGACAAGGTCAATCATTTGGTCCGCCCCCTGGGAATTTTTTTCCATCTAATCATTAACCTCCATCCTCTATCTCCATCATCCTCTTTCCACTTTTACCATGGTCTTTTCCTGAACTACGAGGGCTCTGCGCTTTCACGTAGGCAAGGTTGATCTTTGATCAACCCTCGAGCCCCTAGGTCTTTAGGGTGTGTTAGTCTTGTTGTCTTGTCATCCTGTCATCTTGTCGTGTCATCAAGTATGTCCCTATCCTAGCTGGTGCTTATCAAACAACGGTCATCTGTATCACACGATCTTATCAAACAACGGTCATTGGTTTCTGGTATCCTACGTCATATTGATCTTTTAGTTTACTATCCATCATCGGTCTCAATAGGATGTATCCTTCCTAACAGACCTCATCAACCCCATCCATCATCTTGATCTCCTATGGCAAAGGACACTTGAAATTGATTGTGATATTTTGATGCTTTTGGCTTTTGTTTATCATTTGAGCTCCCTATCATCACTTGTCATGGTCGCCTTGATCCATCATATCATGGTGTGCTTTGACTAGTAAACATAGGGGCATATCTTGCTCATTTCTTTGTTTTTGTCTTCTTGGTTGTCCCACGTAGTACCCACCAAGATCCCTGAGGTCTTGTGTTATGCTGGGGCATCCTTTTGTGCTTGTGGTTATTCCAATACCTAGCCCGACCAAAGTCATCATGATTTTGGGGTATTGGAATAGCCTTCTTGTCTGTTGTGTTTGTTTTATGCATTGAACACTAATCCGTCTTGGTTTACATACCCTAACACCCGGTGTCTTATGCTATAGCAAAAATCAGTGCTCTACGGATGGAAAATTGCATTAGGATTGCATTTCATTTTCCATTCCATCATCTTGCATATCTCCCCCACCCTTATCCATTCAAATAATCTAATCTTACTACAAGCCTTGATCCAGCCATCCTCATCATCCTCATCATTATCATCATTATCATCTCTGGGATGTATCCTTCCCTATCCTTGTGTTGTTTTGGGATGTATCTTTCCCTCATCAACAACACTCTCATCGGGATGTATCCTTCCCTATCCTTGTGTTGTTTTGGGATGTATCATTCCCTCATCAACAACACTCACCCTCATCCTCATCATCAGTGGGATGTATCCTTCCCTATCCTTGTGTTGTTTTGGGATGTATCATTCCCTCGTCAACAACACTCACCCTCCTCCTCATCATCAGTGGGATGTATCCTTCCCTATCCTTGTGTTGTATTGGGATGTATCATTCCCTCGTCAACAACACTCATCCTCATCCTCATCAGGATGTATCCTTCCCTATCCTTGTGTTGTTTTGGGATGTATCATGTCCTCATCAACAACACTCCATCAACCATCCGCCCAACCTGGCTTGTACCTGGACTGGGGAAACATCACATTTTTCTTTGCCTCCATTTGTGCTCACCTTTGTTTCATCACTTTACATTATCATTTTCATATCCCCTCTTATCTCTCATCCTTTCCCCCATCTCTTCCTCCTTCATCACTTGCCTAATTTTTTGCCCTCTTTCCAACTATACCATCCATTTCTTCCTATCGAGAGGTCACCCGGGACCCCTCTCTTTTCCCCCGTCGCCCTCTCAAGGGGGCATACCCTTCACATTAATCCATTTTCCCTACCATAGTCAACCCCTTCCAGGATTGGGGCATCTTCATCCATTCCCCACTAATTGGACAGCTCAAGTCCTATGCCGGGGCATCATCTTCCGGTGAATTCCTCTATAGAGTCATCTGCACTTTCTTTTCTTCAAAGCACGATTATTCTAACGGTACTTCGAAGAGGGGAAAAATGTAGACATCCAAATTTGATCACTTCCATATGATCAAAATTGTCTACTTTATTCATCTATTTCATTAATAGTGATTAAATAATTTATTTAATCATTATTTCATTTTCTGCCTAAGGTTCCTAAAGTATCTAATTAAATAAATTAAATACTTTACCTTACCCCCTTGTCTTCTCTTCTCTAAATTAAATAAACATGACAAATTATTTAATTTAGTCATTTAACTCATTTGGATTAAAATCAATTTTTAATTCCTTTTTTCTCTCTCTTTGTCACATTCTCCATAGCCCTCTTCTAATCCGGATTAAATTAATTAATCTGTGATTAGGATGTGCACCACTTAATCTTGATTAAGTGTCACATCCTCCATAATCTCCCACTTGCCTCTAATCTCTCATTAATTATCTTAATCATGTGTTTGCACAACCTTAATCAGAATCATTAGCCACATTTGGCTTACCTTTTCTGGTCAACCTTCCCACTTACCATTTTTAGCCTAGACTCTCTTCCCCATGTGAATTTTTAATTCACATTTATTTTCCCAAGGTTCCTCTCTTCCCCATGTGAATTTTTAATTCACTTTTATCTTCCCAAGGTCTTCTCCATCCCCCATGCAAGATTCTAGAATCTTTGACTTGTCACTTCACATGTGCCAAGGGCTTCTAGAACCTTGGACTTGTCCCATCACCCACATGTGACAAATCTCCAGCTTTTTGGAGACCCTCTTTTATCCACTAGATTCTTCCAATCATTGTGAATTTTTAATTCACTTTTATTCCTCCAAGGAATCTTCTCATCCCCCAAGATCCACCTCATCTCCACATCACTCCACCCTAGGACATCTCACCCTCCACATGTCAAGATGTGAGGGCTTGTGAGTCCTCAACTCACCATAGCCCTTCATCTTGATCTTTGTTGGATCAATCCCAACCGTTGAATTCTCTAGAGAATTCCACTTAGCCTATAAATACCCCTTCAATTCCTTAATTTTGGGGGGATCAAGTCTTTTGCAAATAAACTCTTGCAAAATTGCCATTCAATCTCTCATCCATTTTAGCATCCATATTGCATCAGTTCATCTTACATCCACTTCATTTTCATTGCCATCCAAGGAGCACACAAGACTTCAACATCAAGGGCCAACCAAGGAAGCAACAACATGAAGGTATAACAGCAATTTATTTTTTTATCTTGCTTTCCTATTGTTCATTTTCTTAGGCTAATCATTGAAGTGCCCTATTATCTTGTTGTTTCTCTTTATTGCACTATTAGTTTTATCTAACATCTCACATTTAGGAAGCAACATTTTATTAGGATCAGAGAAACCTAACTCAGCCACCACCATGGGAACCCACTCATAGTCGTTTCACTATGTTTGCTGCTAGATTTATGACCTTGGATAGCGTATGGGGAAAGTTGGAAGACCATTACAATGGTTGATGGTTGTGTCAACTTCCTATCGTTGGGTGAAGGCTCGAGATTGGAAGGAGCCTTGGCCGTTTTTCTCACTACATATTTGGTAAACATTTTCATGACAACATCTCCATCATTATTCTCAGGTATTCATCTTTACAACTAGTTCGAAGCACCGTTACTTCTATTGGAAAAGATAATAGAAGATATGTGTTTACTTCTAAATGGAAGAATGAAAAATAGGTTTATTCTCTTCGTGGTCAGAATTTTTGTATGTCGATTTCATATTCTCAGAAATGCATATTGATTTATTTTGTCAGAATTAAATCTGCTCCTGCATTAAGGAATGGTATTTTTAGGTTGTGGGTAATCATAATGCCTAGAAAATCTTCTCATCTTCTCACCTGGAGTCGTGGGTAACTATTCTTAGGGTGGATTTTTTTATGAGGTTTCTGTCGCACAATATAAGGTTTTCAGTTACTTCACTTTGTAGTAGTTTCAGTGGCTATTTTTTTATGGAATATGTATTATCTTAGTGTTGGTTCGTTAAGCACTATTTGTGTAGGCTACTTGAGGAGGAAACCTTGGGTATTCAGGCATTTTTCTTGTTTTGCATACTGCTTGGGTATTCTTGTCAGAATAATTTCTACTTGCAGATCTTTCCCACAAGAACACTAAAACACCTAACAAGGTTGCTCAACTGGAAGTTGGTAATTTGATGATCACCTCTGTTTTGTTGTTGAAAAACAAGATACCGTGTAACCGAAATATGAGTGTAATGATGAAATCTGTAAATTGAAGAAAACAGAGAGATTAGGGCTTAAAATCACTGAAAATCAAAAAGAGAAAAAAAGTAGAGATGTATAATGAAAAATTGAATGAGATATAGGGTTATTATCTTTGCTGTAAAAAATTGAAAAGTGAGAGCTAACTTTTTGGAGACAACCATGAAATATGTATGAGAAAAAGTGTGAGAAACCAATGTGAGAACATATCACTATGAATGTATTAAGGAGAAGTTGAGCATTGAGATTGAAAATAAAATATATGAGATATTTCCTCAAGTTGTCTTAAGGCTTGACAATGGGTGGAATTTTGAAGTGTCACTGTTGACATTTGAGAATTGTAAACATTGTTTGTCAAGAGGCACTTGACAAAAATTAGGGAAATAGAGAGATCCTCTATAACATTGTATGATTTACTAAAAACAGAAAAGGGGTTGTTGCTCCTTGAAATTAGTGTTTCTAAAAGAGGGGTTGGTGCTCCTTGAGTTGGTGCTCAGAAATCAGCCTATGAGGCATTATCAAAAATTATTATTGAAATGAAAGCCTGAAAAAGGCAGCAGGTTAAGGAGTGGTTTTTCTACCCCATGAGGGTTTTCCACTTGGCATATCTTGTGTTTATTTGAGTATCTATGGTTCATTTAATTCAATGCTTTAATGCTTTAAAATGCTATGTTACACTATTCTCATTTCAGTTTATGTGATTGTATTCAATACATGAATGAGTTTATCATTGATAAATGAGAGCACACACTTGGTTTATTTCAGTTTCAGTAAAATTTGTCAAAACGGTTAACAACACTGATTCACCCCCCCATTCTCAACGTCTTTTCAATCCAACAATATTTACTTGAGATGTCAGATCAACGAGAACACTTGCCACGATATTCCCATTTATCCTCATAGGAATGTAAAGAGGAGATGGTTCCCTATTAAATTCCATCAGCAAGTCCTATGAAGTGAAGGTTATGCTAGTACCACTACTCACAATATTCATAGAGATAATAGGTTGATTTATGAAAGAGGCCATCACACACACATAACAGTACTTCTACAGAGCCTCCTAAGCTTTACATGATAAGATAGTGACCCAATTAAGGTTTCATTGCACAACACCATCAGAACATTCCAACTACACCTACTAGGGGTCACAAGTTGGTTTGCAAGGTGAAAGCCTCACAACACTCACACCTACAATGCTCCTAGGACATGATGAAATGTACTTTCAGTATCTTAAAACGGACCCAAAATGGTAAGAGAGGGGGACCAACAATTGTAGTGCCCCAAGTCACGAAAGGCCAAGACTAGTATGGCTACCCTAACCTACCTCAATTTAAAGGAGTGTTAGGATGGACATGATGCGAATAATGAGGACTATAATGTCCTTTGATTACTCTTGAAACCCGAGAGTTGAAAGGAGACTATGCGAGTCAGTTTTTAGGGCCAACTGTATGTGTCGGATAGCTCTTTGGCAGAGGAAAAAATCACAGCTCTGGGATGACAACATAGTGCGCTGGCATCTCTTAGGTTTGCTAGCGTCCATATAGCTAGAAAACCAGGGAGACAAGGTCAAACCTCTAAAAATTGGACTAACAACCTATTTTAAGAGTTTCTAAAGGTGCAAAATGAAATAATGAAATACGGAACATAAAGACGACTATGATTGTGTGCAACATTATTTACCATCCTAAAAGATGCAAAACACAAAGAAATGCAAGGAGAAATAACACAACACCACCTCAAGATTAGCCTAAGTTGAACTTAAACAAATGCAAGAAAATAATGTTGTTACCTTGCCCAAGTTGATCAGTTGGTTGGCCCTTTTGATTGATCAATTTTGTGTGCTCCTTCAATGGAAAATGACCTAAAAATGGATGCAAAATGGAGTAGAGGTGATGGGGAATGCAATGGTGCAAGTGGGTGTTTGGATAAGTGTTGTATGTGGATGCAATGGAAGTCTGAAAGTTGCAACAATTGAGGATGAATGCAAGTTCTTGTGAGTGCTAAGTTGAGAGTTGATTTGCTTGAGTGATGAATGATCAAGTTTCATCAAAATGAGACAAAATCTTCCATTTTAAGGGAAGAGTCTCTAGAGAATTCAATGGCTAAGATTTAGCCAACATGGGAAAGATGAAGGGTTGTGGTGAGTTGAGGACTCACAAGCCCTCACATCTTTCCATGTGGAAGATGAGGTGTCAAAATGACATGTGATGTGGAGAGAGGACACATGAGGTGGAGGTACTTGCAAGTACCTTGGGATTAGGGAAATATTTCCTCAAAAAAGAAGTTTTTGTCCCCATATGAGGATGATGGTGACAAGTGAGTAAATTTAGAAAGTCATCTCTTATCATCATGGGGATGAGAGAAGTTGTTGGGGGAATAAATGTGAATTTTAATTTCACATGATTGGGGAGTACCTTGGGGATAAGACAAGGTCCTCATAAAGGAGGTCCTTGGCCCATGTGACTAATGTGACTCATAAAGAAATTTAGAATTTCCCAACAACCTACATGGGGAAGATAAATGCATTGAATGAATAAATGTGAATTTTAAATTCACATAAGGAAGAGGTCAATGATTAATAAAGAAAGCACTTATGAAAGGTTGACTTGGAGGACATACCAGAAATGGCAGGTGATTAGATTAAGGTTGCGCAAACATGTGATTAGGAAGATTAATGAAGGATTAAAGACAAGTGACCAAATATGGATGTTGTGACATTAATCTTGATTAAGGGTGTGCACATCCTAATCATGGATTAATTAAACTAATCTAGATTAGAAGAAGATTATGGAGGATGTGACAAGGAGAGAGAAAAGAGGGAATTTAAAATTGATTTAAACTCAAAAAGGGAATGACTAAATTAAATATATTGATATATTTATTTAATTTAGAGAAGAAATGATGAAAGATAAAATATTTAATTGTTAAATTAAATACTTTAGAAACTAGATAGGAGAAGGGGAAATATTAATTAAATAAATCATTTAATTAATATTGATGAAATAGATGAATAAAGGATACAAATTTGACCATATGGGATTGGTCAAATTTGGATGTCTACATTTTGCCCCTCTTCAAAATATTGTTAGAATAATAGTGTTTCAAAGAAAAATGAAATGCAGATGACTCTATAGACGAAGTGACTAGAAAATGATGCTCCACTCATTAAAATAATGAATAGGAAAAATGATGATGGGAGTGAATGTGAAGGTTAGGGATTAGGATGCCCCCTCGAGAGGACATGCGGGTTCAAGAGAACACAGGTGTGCTCTCAAAATGGATGAGATGAGGAAATAGTAGATGGGGAAAATGATACAAAATGATGGATGGAATAGAGGACGGTAATATGAAGAGATAAAGGAAAGCACAAATGGATTCAAGGACAAATATGATGTTGCCCTAGTCAAGCTACAACCTAGGATGGACTGATGGTCGATGGAGTGTTGTTGATGAGGCAAGGACGCATCCCAAAATAACACAAAAGGATAGGGAAGGATATATCCTGATGACGATGATGATGATTGGGTCAAGGCTGGGAACAAGACCAAAGATGTGATTAGATGATTTGTACTAGATTGAATGGATTAGGTTTGGATGGAGATGAAAGATGGTTAAAATGAATGAAGATGATGAAGGTAAAGATGCAATTCAATGGAAGAGAAAATGAAATGAAATCCTAATGCAATTTTCCATTTTTGGAGCACTAATTTTTGCTATAGAATAAGACACCAAGTACCACGGTATGTGAAACCAACGTATATTAGTGTCTAATGCATAAAAAAACACAACAAACAAGGAGGCTATCCCAACACCCCAAAGTCATGATGACTTTGGTCGGACCAGGTATTGAGATAACCACAAGCACAAAAGGATGTCTCAGTGTAACACAAGACCTCAGGGGTCTTGGTGGATACTACGTGGGACAGCCAAGTAGATAGCAACAAAAAATGATCAAGATATGCCCCTATGTTAACTAGTCAAAACACACCATAATATGATAGATCATGGTGGCCTTGACAATTGATGATAGGGAACTGAAATGATAAATAGAAGCCAAAAGTATCAAAATATTGCAGTCAATTTCAAAACATCCTTTTCCATAGGATCGAGAGGATGGATGGGGTTGATGAGGTATGTTAGGAAGGATACATCCTATTGAGACCAAAGATGGATACTAAACTAAAAGATCGATTATGACGCATGATACTCGAAACTGATTAGATCTCGTGATACTAGTGACCTTTATTTTGGAAGCACCGGTGAGGATAGGGATGTACTTGATGACATGACAAGATGATGAGACATAAGAAGACAAGATGAAAAAATGACAGGGCGACAAAACAGACACATCCTAAAGAACTAGGGGAAACAAGACTGACACACCCTAAAGACCTAGGGGATATAGGACTGACACACCCTAAAGACCTAGGGGCTTGGGGGTTGATCAAAGATCAACCTTTCCTACATCAAAGCGCAGAGCCCTCGTAGTTTGACATAAGGCCATGTATAAAAGTGGAAAGAGAACAATGGAGATCGTGATGGATGGATAAAGATGGACGAACAAATGCCCTAGGGGCGAATCAAATGATCGACCTTTCCTATGTGAAATCATAGGGGCCACGTAGTTTGACATAAGGCCAAAGACAGATGATAGAAGATGACAAATTAGAAAAGAAGCCTTGGGGGTGGATCAAATGATCAACCTTGCCTACGTGAAAGCGCAGGGGTAACATAGTTTGACACAAGGCCAAAGACAAACAATGGACAAGGGATGATGAGATGACCATGATAAGGGGATACAATTATGGAACCGATATGATGAGACAGGATAGGGTGGTGGATATGAATAGGATGTGGGTGATATGAAGCTTAAGCATGGTATAGTTATCAAAATCATCGAAAGATGAATTGGGTGGATGATATGATGGATAGATGAATGATGAAGAGTGATAGGATATTAGAAAGATGTGAGGAATAGATAGGAGGGATGATAGTGAGATGAAAGACATTGGATTGCATGGGAGTATCCTATAGCTATATTCCAATGACAAGGGATTATGAGATGGAAGGACAACTAGAGGTAAATGGATGGATTGATAAGGATGGGGAGATAGACAGATGCGAGGATGGATGGATAGAGGGTACTAGATGGATAAATAGATGGGGAGATAAGGATTAAAATATGGAAAAGGACTAGTGAATGGGTGGATAGGGAGATAAGGATGAAAATATGGAAAATGACTACTTATAGGGATGAAAAGAAGAAGATGCCCCACTCTAGATATGTTGTGTGTGGCGAGGCAAGATGGATGGAAGATAGAAGGATGGGTGGATAAGGGAGTGAGATGGACATAGATAGGAGATATGGATAAGGAAGGGATATGGGTGTTGGGATGATGGATGGATGATGAAGGTAGATGGATGTAGATAATATGCATGGATCAGAAAAGTAGATGGGAGTATAAGGAATATGATAGCATATGGAATCTGGATGAGGGGAATATATGCCAAGAGGTGTCCAAAGAATTTATATATATGTACCCCTATCTTGATCAAGATCACAAATAAGATGGAGGGACTAGATACAAATGGGATATGATGGATAGGATGTAGAAGGTAGGTGGATGTAGGGGACAGAGGAAGGGGATGCATAGATGGAAGTTGCCCCCAATTGTGGAAGTAAACTAGATGGGGGATTTACGCATGATTATTGTTTACTAGGTTTTCATCATGGTACTTATCCAAGGTGCTTGTTTGCCAAGTTTTTACCATTGGGAGAATTATTTCTCTTTACTATTTTATTAATTTTATTGATTTTTTGACTCTTTTTTTTTGTATTTTTTAAATTTTTGGATAGAAATGTGGATGAAGATGGATAAGGATAGGGATGAATATATAAATGGATTCAGATGACATGTGATAAGGGGATGGACGAAGGAATCAAGAATAAAGTTCCATATGAGGTAAAAAGAGCCCATGTGTAAAGTGACTATTCGATGTTGGTACAACCTTATTAGAATGGATGGATTATGGAAGGGGATGGATTAAAGGGATTTGATGGGGGAGATATGGGGGATAATGGATGGGGTGTTGGAAAGTGTATGGATGGAATGATGGAGCGGATGTGTGATGGGGGAAGGTGTTCAAGACCAACATTGGCACATGTGGTGGATGTGAAATGATAGGAGGGTTGATGGATGGAAAATGTGGGGATAATGGAGGAGTCGGGATAGTGAATTTTGGGACATAAGAACCCAAAACAGATTTAGGAGATGGAGGATGTGAATGATTAGATTTGGGATTAGCAACTTTGGATGTCTTTAGCGATTTTTCATTTGAAGGCATGGCATATTTTTTCTTGGGAATCCACATGGTTTTTATTTTTTATTTGGTGGGCCTTTGTGGCCTTTGGGATTGTTTTGAATTTTGGATTTGATTTTTCTTTTCTTTAATGTGTATTTTGAAGGGGACATGATAAGCTTTAGATTCATGTGAATGTTTAGATTTATTCATTTTTTTTTTGGCATCCAAAGTTCTTTTAGTAGAAATGGGATGGGTATGAGGAGATGGATGATGTGGAGGAGATGTGGATGGAGTGATAGAGGTAGGCTTCTGACGATGGTGTGTGGATGAGGGATGTGAGATAGCATGCATGGAGGGGTGCCTTTGTTGATCCTGATTAGGGATTATGAGGTTAGTATTTTTATGAGGTGTGCTAGTGATAGGTGATGGATGGATGAGAGGATGAGAAAGATGAGATGGAGGAGGTGATTTTGGGATATAATGGCCCAAAATGGATGGTGTATATGGAAGATGTGTGAAGTTTGGTGGAGGGACATAAGGAACCAAAATAGATGTAGTAGATGGAGGATGAAGGGACATAAGGACCCAAAATGGATTCAAAAGATGAAGAAGGAAGATGGACAATTGTTTTGAGGTAATATGATGGAGGAGGGGGATGGTGATAAATTATTTGGTGGAATGGTGGGAAGTGCCTCTCATTCTCTTAGAAGAGGATCATTTAGGATGTATGGAGGTATTACCACCATTTTTGGATTGTGATTCTTTGGAGATATATCCAAGACCTTGTGTGGTTGGATGTTCTTTGACCCCTAGATGGGCTCTAAAGTACCTTTCTCATGAAGGCCTAAACATCTCCCTTGATAGTTCACATTCTTGAGCATATGATATATGGTAGGATGCTTATTCTTTTGAAAGCCTGATGCGAGTCCATTAGTAGGTGGAGGAGGAAGGGTGGTGCATATACTTTGTTTTTATTTTGCAAGAAGACCACCATGGATGAGTGTAATTTTCCTAAGGTGATATAAAAGTGGTGTTGGGGTGACAGGGCTAGGCGGCGATGGAGGATCGTACGATGGAGATGAGGGGATAGTAGTATCCTGATTTGGAGGAGGTGATAAGGGATCAGGAGAGCAATTAGGGGGTATGACAAGATCTAGATTTTTGAGAGCGAGTGATAAAGGCTCATAATATGGGGTGATTGGATCTTGAGTGCAAAAAGGATCATGGGATGGAGCGGATGAGCTAGTGTGATCTTGAGATGGATTAGATAGGATAGTAGGATAAGGATTTAGTTGAGGAAAGGAATCATGAGATGGGATGTATGGGGGGCTATGATCTTGGGATGGAGTGGATGGGATGGTAGGATCTAGATTTGGAGGAGGGGATATGCATGTATGCTTTGGATCAAGCCCTTAGCATGGCTCATTGTGTGTGGGGGGCATGGCGAGGGAGGAGTATTAGAGGGACTCCTCAAGTGGGGGAGATAGGAGGATGTAGGGCTCATGAAGGTCATAGGATTGGACTAGGGTGATATTAGGACTAGGGGGAATAGATTGAATTCGGGTTTCTACACTGGTTTCAATGGTTCCAGGAGTAAAAGATGGTGATTCAATGGATATGGTGGGTTTGATGGTCTCAACTGCTTGGACGGTGTTAGGAATGGTAATGGGAGTGATAGGTGTAGAGTGGAGGAGGGCCTCATCACTAGTGATTGTACATGATAGAGTGGGAGTCATTGTTCCACAACATCAAGATGTGGATTTAGGGATGTCTTTTCTATCATGAGTCCTTGGACGACATTTGGAAGGGATGTAGGATTAGGTGGGGTGATGGGAATGGATGGAAGATTATGGATGGTTGGCGGAATAGGATTAGATGAGTGGATGAGATTGGATGGAGGATTAGGTATGGTTGGAGGACTAGGATTAGGGATTGGTGGATTAGGATTAGATGAGTGGATGGGATTGGATGGAGGATTAGGGATGGTTGGAGGACTATGATTAGGGATTGGTGGATTAGGATTAGATGATTGGATGGGATTGGATGGAGGACTAGGAGTAGATGGAGGAGTAAAATATAACGTGGTGAAGGGGGGAGTGATGCAAGAGGATGCAGATGTTGGATTATGTAGGGGAGATTGGGATGGTGGGTTATAGTAGGAATATTGGGAGGGTTGATTAGGATAAGAGGAAATGGATGGTGGATTTGCATAGGAGGATGTGGAAATTGGATTAGGATGGGAAGATGTGGATATGGGATTAAGATAAGAGGATGTGGGTGGTGGATTAGCATAGGAGTTCCTGGATGGTTGATTGGCATAGGAGGACATGGATAGAGGATTAGGATAGGAAGATTGAGATAGTGGATTAGGATAAGAGGACATGGGCGATGTATTTGTGTAGGAGGATATGGGTGGAGGATTAGATTAAGAGGAATATTGGGATGGTGTATTATGATAGGAAGGTGTGGGTGTTGGATTAGGATGGGAAGATTGGGATGTGGGATTAAGGTAGAGATATTGTGATGGTTGATGCTGATAAGGATAGAATTAATGAGATGGTGGATTACTATAGGAGGATGTGGATGTTGGATAGGAGAGAGATGTAGAGGAAGTACATGATGGATATGTTGATGGTGAGGGTATTGGATATCCCTTATCAAGGGTAGCATAAGGACTATTATTATATGTGGATGAAGGCATGGGGGGATAGTTCAGAGGATTGATTAGATTATGGGAGGCGATTGGAAAAAGCTTGCAAGCAATGATAGCATCAAGGGGATCTACATTATACTCATTTTTATCAACAAGACTTTCATTATCATCATCAACATAGTTGGGATTTCCCTTGACTACTATTATTGGTTGTACAGGAGGAGGATAGGGATTCATGATATTAAATAAAATGGATGTGGATGGAAAATATGGGAATAGATGATTAGAAGGAACGAATAGATGATGAAAAATATGGAAGAAGAGATATTAAGATTTGTTTTGATATTAGAAGATCTTGGATATAGATGGACCAAAAGCCCAAATCGAGATTCAGGTTAAGCTCAGATTGGGATTGGATAAAAGCTCATATTCAGATTAGAATAAAGCTTAGATTAGGATGACTAGAGGATGTGATGGGATGCGATAGGATTGATGAGACAAGATCGGATGATTGATCAGATAAGAAGATGAAACGAATTCTAAATATGCTTCAAAGATTTGACTTAGATGGCTCAAGGTGCAGATGATCGGATTGGATTGTGAAAATATATTACGAGACCAAATCCACCTCAGGATAGAAGTATATTGATAGGGTCATTAGGATGATTAACTGACTTAGGATGGATGACAATCCTAAGCAGGTGCAAATGATGACAATTGGGATTAAACACCTAAGCCAACTTGGATAAAAAACCTCAGAAACAAAGTCTAGGAGATTTAGAAATGATGATGGATATGTGATCAAAGGATAGCCTAAGACACTCCTAGATGATTTGATGAAACAATGAACTTTAGAGGATGCAGATGAAGGGAAATGATGATTATAGAGAGAAATATAACCTTGCTAGTTCTATCTACAAAATTCACCCAAAGGCTAGCTAGGGGGGAAACAGGTGAATCTATTTGGAAAATTTTCCTATCTGAAGATGCACGATCACCTATCTAAGTAGATTCACCCAAATAGTAGAGAAAGATAACCCCTAAGAGAAGATTCACCCAAAATAGCTAGCAAATTCACCCAAACAACTATAAACACTGAAGAACGGGTAGAGGTGACGAAAGAACGGGAAGGGGTGACTGAAGAACCAGCAGGGGGGACTTTGAGGATTTCCTAATGGGATGAAAACTTCTCCTATAAGGATTTGGATAGGGGATTAGATGAAGAATGGGATGAGAACAGAGGAAACAGGTCCAAACATGGTCTCGAATGGGGTCTCGAATGGAGACCAGGATAGCCAATGGAAAGAATGGATTCGACAAAATGGGCCTAGAGAGAGACTTAGAGGGATAGTAGGACCACCAATGGAAAAATGGATACATCCAAAAGGATCAAAATGGGGACTCGGGCAAAGAACAGGTCCGAAAATGGCCGAACGAACACCAAAATGAACACGAATGGGGCCCCAAATGAAGAAGAAAAGAAGGATTCACCCCTCTTTGGGAAAAGGTCACCCAAATTAAGGGAAATTTCACCCAAGTCATGGTAAAGGTTGCCAAAGCAAAGGGGATGAAGAATGGGCATTGGAATGGACCTGAACGGGGAACGAGATGACAAAACAGATGAAGGGATTTGACTAAATGGATATGGATGGAGACTTGGAGGGAGGATAGGACCACACATGGACAAATGGATATGTGTAAAGTTATTAGAATGAGGACTCAGATGAAGAATGGGTCCGAAAATGGTTGAAAGTTCACGAAAACGAACCTTAACGGGGCCCCAAATGAAGAATAAAAGGAAGATTTGCCCCTCTTTGGGGAAAGGTCGCCCAACTTAAGGGAAAGGTAAAAAAATTCAAGGGAAAGGTCTCCCAAGAAAATAGGATGAAGAACGGGCATTACAACGAACCCGAACGAGGACTTGAATGGGGAACGGGATGAGAAAACAGAAGAAGGGATTTGATTAAATAGATCCATATGGAGACTCAGAGGGAGGATAGAAGAACCCATGGAAAAATGGATATGCCTAAAGTGGTTAGAATGAGGACTCAGATGAAGAACGTATCCAAAAATGGCCGAACAAACACCAAAACGGACCCGAATGGGGCCCTGGACGAAGAAGAAAAGGCAGATTCACCCCTCTTTGGGGAAAGGTCACCCAAATTAAAGGAAATGTCTCCCAAGTCAAGGGAAAGGTCACCCAAGAAAAGAGGTTGAAGAACGAGCATTGGAACAGACCCGAATAGGTACTTAAACGGGGAACAAGATGAAAAAAGGATGAAGGGATTTGACTAAATGGATCTGGATGGAGATTAGGAGGGAGGATAGGACCACAAATGGACCAAATGGATATGCCTAAAGTGATCGAAACTAGGACTTAGATGAAGAAGAAAAGGTAGATTTGCCCCTCTTTGGGGAAATGTCACCCAACTCAAGGGAAAGGTTGGAAAATTCAAGGGAAAGGTTATCCAAGTCAAGAGAATGGTCGCCCAAGCAATGGGGATGAAGAACAGGCATCAGAACAGTCCCGAACGAGGACTTGAACGGGGAACACAATGATAAAATGGATGAAGAGATTTGACTAAATGAATCCATACGAAGACTTGGAGAGAGGATTAGACTACCAATGGACAAATGGATATGATTAAAGTGATTAGAATGAGGACTGAGACAAATAACAGGTCTGAAAATGGTCGAATGGACACCAAAAAAGACCCGAACGGGGCCTCAGATGAAGAAGAAAAGGGAGATTTCCCTTCTTTGGGGAAAGGTCACCCAACTTAAGGGAAAGGTCACCCAACTTAGGGAAAGGTCACCCAACTTAGGGAAAGGTTTCCCAAGTCAAGGGAAAGGTCGCCCCTGTCAGTTGACCTGGACTTAACTTGGATAAAAATGACTATGACAAAGGACATAAAACACAACAAACAACAAGCAGAAGGCAAACGCTAACTTGAATAAATAGACATGCACTAGTTTCACATGAAAAAGATAGTTCAAATAGGACAATCCTAAGATTAGTATGAAGGGTATGGCCAACACAGTCCTCTAACTAGGCTGAACAAGGAAAACTAGGGAGTCCTTGATATACACACTGTATGTGAGGCACAATCGTGAACACCAACTCATCATAAGCATGATTCGAGAGCTCCAATGAGGTACTGGAAGCTGGGACCAACTCTTCACATCTTATCTAGGTATCACCCTAGCTTCAATGCTCGGCTAGACATGACGTGATTGGATTGAGGTACAACTTTCACTCTCCCCCTTTTATATACCCCACTGGTAATATGTGGTTGGGATCATCCCTTCAGGTGATGGAATCCCCAAACAAGTCCCACTAAAAGAAGACAATAAACATTTTCAGGTAGTCCCTGAGCTCACATGAGGTGTAAGGGGGAAGCTTGAATGAGCTAGTGCCTCCTAGGTAACACAAAGGACTAAGTGGACTATGATTTATCTTCACCTAGGATTTCCAAATGGTGCAAGGGGATTGGATACATCAATAGCCAACTTGACAAGCACAGAAAACAAGTATTTTCACTCCCCCTAATTAGATCTATGTGCCTAACTAGTATGAAAATGGTAAACAAACAAGCTAACTATTGTTATTGGCATGTTCGTCCTACAAAAAATATGTTAGAAGTTTTAACCTTCGGTCTTTGACAAGTGTGAAACAACTACACAAATGTTATTAAAAATAGGAAAATTCACCAACAAAACAGGTTAGATTGTCAATACTAAGAAAAACAACAAGAAACGAACCCTGGAAATGAACTTCAAGTACCTATTTCTACCTCAGTCACCTCTGTCTCAGGTGGAATCGCCCCTGTTGAGAGCAAGGTTGCCTGTCTTAGAGCATGGTCGCCTATCTTAGGGTATGGTCGCCTATCTTAGGTCATGGTCACTTGTCTTAGGGCAGGGTCGACTGTCTTAGGGTAGGGTCACCTATCTTCAGGGTAGGGTCACCTCTGTGTGACCTAAACATTCAAAACGTCAAACAACAAAAAATGTGAAAGAAATACACCCATTTGTGGGTCCCATCGGGCGTGCCAGAAATGTGTGTAGCATTATTTACTATCCTAAAAGATGCAAAACATAAAGAAATGCAAGGAGAAACAACACAACACCACCTCAAGATTAGCTTAAGTTGAACTTGAACAAATGCAAGAAAATAATGATTTTACCTTGCCCAAGTTGATCAGTTGGTTGGCCCTTTTGATCAATCGATTTTGTGTGCTCCTTCAATGGTAAATGACCTAAAAATGGATGCAAAATGGAGTAGAAGCGATGAGGAATGCAATGGTGCAAGTGGGTATTTGGATAAGTGTTGTATGTGGATGCAATGGAAGTTTGAAAGTTGCAACAATGGAGGATGAATGCAAGTTATTGAGAGTGCTAAGTTGAGAGTTGAGTTGCTTGAGTGATGAATGATCAAGTGTTATCAAAATGAGACAAAATATTCCATTTTAAGGTAAGAGTCTCTAGAGAACTCAATGGCTAGGATTTAGCCAACATGGGTAAGATGGAGGGTTGTGGTGAGATGAGGACTCAAAAGCCCTCATATCTTTCCATGAGGAAGATGAGGTGTCAAAAGGACATGTGATGTGGAGAGAGAACATGTGAGGTGGAGGTACTTGCAAGTACCTTGGGATTAGGGAAATATTTCCTCAAAAAAGAAGTTTTTGTCCCCATATGAGGATGATGGTGACAAATGAGGAATTTTAGAAAGTCCTCTCTTATCATCATGGGGATGAGAGAAGTTGTTGGGGGAATAAATGTGAATTTTAAATTCACATGATTGGGGAGTACCTTGGGGATAAGACAAGGTCCTCATAAAGGAGGTCCTTGGCCCATGTGACTAATGTGACTCATAAAGGAATTTAGAATTTCCCAACAACCTACATGGGGAAGATAAATGCATTGAATGAATAAATGTGAATTTTAAATTCGCATGGGGAAGAGGTCAATGATTAATAAAGAAAGCACTTATGAAAGGTTGACTTGGAGGACATACCAAAAATGGCAGGTGATTAGATTAAGGTTGTGCAAACATGTGATTAGGAAGATTAATGAAGGATTAAAGACAAGTGACCAAATATGGAGGATGTGACATTAATTTTGATTAAGAGTGTGCACATCCTAATCATGGATTAATTAAACTAATCTAGATTAGAAGAAGATTATGGAGGATGTGACAAGGAGAGAGAAAAGAGGGAATTTAAAATTGATTTAAACTCAAAAAGGGAATGACTAAATTAAATATATTGATATATTTATTTAATTTAGAGAAGAAATGATGAAAGATAAAGTATTTGATTGTTGAATTAAATACTTTAGAAACTATATAGGAGAAGGGGAAATATTAAATAAATAAATCATTTAATTAATATTGATGAAATAGACGAATAAAGGATACAAATTTGACCATATGGGAGTGGTCAAATTTTGATGTCTATAGTGATAAAGAAAGTAGATTACCGTGACGGTGATGAAAATGATCTCATACAATAAATTTTTTGCCAGCTTGCTCCAAGATCTCTCAACCTACTGTGAGAGAGGGGGACCACCCACTGCAAGGCCATAGGTCACAAAAGGACAAGAGTGAAAAGGTTGTCGTAACCCACCTTAGCTAAAAGGGTAGTTAGGATGAAGAGAATGAGAATGATGAGGACTATGCATCCTTCGATCACTCTGCAATCGTGAATGTTGGAAGGGGACTAGATGAGTCACCATTTAGAGTTAGATTCATGTCTCATGTAGCTCTCTTTCTGGACAAAAGTGCAGTTCCAAAATGACAGCGTGGCACACCGGTGTCTCACAGGTGCGCTGGTTTCTGTATGGCGAGAGAACCGAAAAGACAATATTCTGACTCGAAAAGGAAGACTGCTAGCCTAGTCTAGGAATGTTTCCACCTCCATGGAAAAACCAAGTATGGGATGATAGAAAATGATGATAAAGAAATAACTACAAGCTACATATTCAAGAAACACTACAAAATAGTAAGTGCTTACCCAATCAAAAAAAAAAGGAGAGAAGGGAGGAGCTTTACCGCCTCTGTCCAAAGTGCTCAAGGCTTGTGGAGGAGTGAACGAGAGGGACTCAAGCCTCTGTTGCCATGGTGTATGTCTTGTACTCACCCTATTGGAGTGATGGAGTGTTGATTTGTTGCAATGGATTGAATGATTTTGTTACAAAGCTTGGAAGTGAATGCTCAAAGAGTGCTCAAACGGACTAGCCAAACATGCAAAAACTTGAAAATTGATGGAATGGTCAAGAATATGAAGGATTTGAAAAAAGGCCATATTCGAGTCGACCAACCAAAGAGGGGAATTAATCTTCAACTTCCAATCAAAAATATAACACCTTTGCAGTCTCAACCATATGAATCTGCTAGGGACTTAAGCATGCCACACAGTCGTCTCCACATCGTGTGAGTGTCTCTAACATAAACTCCCCCATCGACACACAAACAAGGCACCAAGTGGAATGCAAGTAGTGGGCTTAAGTGGAATTAAACCTCCACTTTTGGTTTTCTAAGGTGTTAAAGGGAAAAAAAGGAATTTGCACTGGGGTGCAAATTCATGTTAATACATTTTTCCCCCACTTTAGTGAGCATGCGTACTAATTAGTGCTTCGGTAAAGTAGAGTAGTAAGGAAGTAGCATATTAAGAGATGTATACCTAAACTAATGAGGAAGCAGAGCACGGTCTAGCGAACTTGGAAGCATAGGAGAGGACTTCGTAGTTCTGTGAAACTACAAAGTTGAAGTACGAAACTACCTTACAAACCCACGAACCTGCAAGGGGGGTTATCCTTCAAGAAATCTCACATGAAGGAAACCAAGAAATGCACCTTACAGACCCGCAAACCTGCAAGGAATGTATCCCCCAAGAACTCTCACATGAGGGAGACTAAGTAGGAGGGACTTCGCAGAGTCAGAGGTGGCGACATGTTTACTCGCAGATACAACACAACAAGAATCGGCCACGTGGGCCAATGAACGGACAGTCACATATACCATCGCTAAGTTGTAAGACTTTGAAAGGGCTCCCTTGGGAACCCTTCAAAAGGAAGGAGGGTCCACTCAAGGGACGTGTTGTTTGAAAGGTAAAGTCTAGATGGGCTGCCCCCAAGCTAGACGTGAAGATGTAAAGACAATCTAGTTGGGCTGCCCCCAAGCTAGACACGAAGATGTGAAATCGGTCTATTCGGGCTGCCCCCAAACTAGACATCAAGAAATTGTTTGAAACTTTGCGAAGGGGTCCCTTGGGGACCCAACATGAAGAGGAGGGGCCCACTCACGGGACACATTTTTCCAAATTTAATGCCTTCCTTCTAAAATTGATTCGCCATCAAGGAATCCTTTTGATATTTCAAGGTTAGAACTGCTTCATAAATATATATATGAAAGTATAATAATAGTATATAAATGAATTATCATCAACCCTCTACTATATCAAGCCATGTGAGGAATGCATGAGAAAACAAAGTAAAATAAAAAATTGGGTCAACATGGAAGGATGCCTAAATTCTCTTGACGCTTTGCATCATCCTCAATTTATCAAAAGTCAATCACAAACATGGAAGAATAGAGATACATATAGAGGAAGTTTTACAACACAAACACCACGCCTATATCCAAGCACCAATAGGGGTGATGAGGGTCATCCAGGAACACAAAGCACGATTATGGGGGAACACATGTCACAACACACACACCTAATCTAAAGATTAAGAAGAGGGTATCCTCCTAACACTGGTCAACCAAGAGGTTGTCAGATTCCCATTCTAGATCATCATAGGAAGGGTGATGAGCCTACAATGGTGCAATGTTAAGGGGAGGAGCTTTTGATCCTCCCGCAACAAGGGCTAAGGAAGAGGGACCTGTAAGGTCTCTGTCACTTAGCTCTTGTGGGTCCAGGGTCAATGACCTAGCAAAAATCACTGACAGGGTTGGAACTTCATCCAACGAGTTAAAAATGCACTTAACAGGAGTGTCATGTTTTACCTTAGTAGATGGAGGAGTCTGCACCCGAGCTTCACTGCTAAGCTCACCGAGAGACTCGGGGGCAGTGAAAAACTCGAGGGAAGCTGGGACTGGTTCCGTGACTAAGACAAAACAAGCCAATTTGGGGCTACCTTTCAGGGAAGGTGGGATCTTCTTATGTCCTCCATTGCTGGAGTGACCACACTCTAATTTCTTCATCAGAGGAGGTGAACTCCCCATAGACGAAGCAAGGATTGAGGGAGAAGATGAAAGAATCACAACAGATATGACAGACGTGTTCGCCATATCCACAGGATTTGGAAAAGGAAGGTAATCCAAAACATAAGCCAACAAGGGTGGCTCTATAGAAGGAGCAATAAACACTTGCACCCTTCCAAGTGTAGGTGTGCTCACAGTGAGAGTCAAAAGAGGTACGAAACTAGGTTGAATAGGGATAAAATGGGGGGGAGAGGAAGACACTGCAAGAGGTGTGGTCTTCTCCTCCTCCTTCTATAAGGAGGATTTCTCATCTAGGAGAGCCTTTCTCTGGTGCTTACGCTCATGCACAAGGCGGTTTCTATGGCTCTTCGAACTAGAATCTGAAACTACGAAAGGGACAAAAGGATTCTGCTCAACCATGAGAGTGTCCTCCATGGCTATTTCCAGTGGAAGGGAAGACTCCTAAATGGGAGTAGAAGAGGTAGGTTCAGAAATGGTGGGAGGAGTTGACTCTAATGCCTCGACAGTGGGCCTCTTCCCATTGACTATCTTAGGGATAGGGAAGGTAGGAGGCCATGGAGGCCGAGACAAAGAGGACTCTCCATGGAGGAATTTTTGTTTACCATACCAGACGGGCCTAGGTTCTGCCGATAGGACAAGAAGTTTGAATGTAGGAAACTTGGACTTTCGCCAAGCTGACACCATGGGATTCTCTCGCAAATGCGAGATAAAAATAGATGGTACCACAGTAGCATGAGAGGAAGCATCGAGCGAGACAGTGGAAGAGGAAGAAGGAGGATCTCGGGACTGCTTCTCTTCTCCCCTTCTGTGCACCTTGGTGGCATCACTGTCGGATTTCAGACAGGCTCTATGTGAAACAACATAAGGTGAGGGAGGGTATCTCACTCTTGGCCTAGCGCACCCCTTCTTATAGTTTTGATACATGTAGTGTAGGAGGTCCTTCCTAGGTGGGAGAGGACCAAGGGATGTGGGCTAGAAGTAATCTAAGGTGTAGCTGCCACGTGCAACCGGTGGTCTATACCCGGTGTTATGGACAATGTGCATCGAACCATCATGAACAAACTTCAGACACTTGTGTATGACCAAGGGAACTGCGCTCATAGCTATGAGCCAAGGGATACCTAGCTTCACTTTGAAGAGTTCAGACCCCAAGATGATGTCAAACTTAAGGCTTACAGACTTAGGTCCAACAAGGACCGATAAGACAATACTCCCTATAAGAGGTACGAAAATCCCATCGTAGGTGTGGACAGTACTTTCAGGTGCATCATACCCATCCTTGTGTAGGAAGTTAATCAACATGATCTCTTCAGTTATGATGTTCACTTGTGATGTCAGATCAATGAGAATTCCTACTACAGTGTTCCCATTTATCCTCAGAGGAATGTAAAGAGGAGATGGATCTTTGTTGAATCCCATCAGCAAGTCCTGTGGAGTAAAGGTTATGCTAGTACCACTACTCAATTTGCATGGAGGGAATAGGTTGATTAAGGAAAGAGGCCATCGTGCACACCATATGGCAGTTCTATGGAGCCTCCTAGGGTTTATGGGGTAAGGCAGTGACCTAGTTAAGGTTTTGTTATGAAATACTTTGGAACCTTCCAACTATGCCTACTAGGGGTCGTAGGTTGGGTTGTGAGGCGAGAACCTCACAACACTCACACCTACAACACTTCTAGGATACGAGGAAAGGGGCTTTCAGTATTGCAGAATGGAACCAAAATGATTCATGTTAGGTTCACCAAAAATGTGAGAGAGGGGGACCACCCACTGCAAGGCCCCAGGTCAGAAAAATCCAAGAGTCGAAAGGCTACCCTAACCCACCTCAACTAAAAGGGTAGTTAGGATGAAGAGGATGAGAATGATGAGGACTATGCGTCCTTCGATCACTCTGCAATCCCAAATGTTGGAAGGGGACTAGATGAGTCACCCTTTAGAGTCAGATTTGTGTCTGAGGATGGAAGCATAGTTCCAGGATGACAATGCGATGCGCTAGCATCTCACAGGTGCGTTGGTGTCCGTACGACCAAAGAACCAAAAAGACAATATTCTGACTCAGAAAGGAAGACTACTAGCCTAGTCTAGGAATGGTTAAAGAGATAGAATGAGATTAAGATGAATGAAATACAAGTATGAATATGATAAAAGAAATGTATTACCACCAAGGTGATGAAGATGACCTTGTAGAATTATCTCCTCGTTAGCTTATTCCACACACTCTCCACCCGCACACAAGAAAGGGGGAAATTGTTGGGGATGTGTAGGGACTTGCCTCAGTCAGACCCCCATCTTGGTGTTTCCACCTCCACGGAAAACCAATTATGGGATGATAGAAAATGATGATAAAGAAATAAATACAAGCTACACATGCAAGAAACACTACAAAATAGTAAGTGCTTACCCAATCAAAAGCAAAAGGAGAGAAGGGAGGAGCTTTACTGCCTCCATCCAAAGTGCTCAAGGCTTGTGGAGGAATGAACGAGAGGAAATCAAGCCTCTGTTGCCATGATGTATGTCCTGTACTTGCCCTGTTGGAGTGACAAAGTGTTGAGTTGTTGTAATGGAGTGAAGGATGTTGCTACAAAGCTTGGAAGTGAATGCTCAAAGAGTGCTCAAATGTTCTAGCCAAACTTGAAAAAACTTGAGAATGGATGGAATGGTCAAGAATATGAAGAAGGATGTGAAAAACAACCATTTTCGGGTTGGCCAGCCGAAGAGGGGAGTTACTCTTCGACTTCCAATTGAAAATGTAACGCCTTTGTAGTCTCAGTCATAGGAATCTACCAGGGACGTAAGTGCACCACACAGATGTCTTTGCACTACGTAATCATCTCTGCACCGCGCGAGCATCTCTGATAGAAATGCCCCCACTAACACACAAACAAGGCACCAAGTGGAATGCAAGCTGCAAGCTTAAGTGGAATTAAACCTCTTCTTTTGATTTTCTAAGGTGTTAAAGGGAAAAAAATGGATTTGCATTGAGGTGCAAATTCACATTAATACACCTACACATAGAAAAGAGGGAAAATGTTGGGGGGGCTATTTAGGGGTCTACCTCAGTCAGACCCCCATTTTGGTGTTTCCACCTCCATAAACAACCAAGTTTGCATTGATACATAAATAAAGCGATAAATAAGGAATACAAGCAAAGTACACCAAAAACATTATAAAACAGTACATGCTAACTTAACCAAACAATAGAGAAGATGGGTGGAGCTTACCACCTCCGTCCAAAGCACTCAAGGCTAGTGGAGGATAAAGATGAGAGGAACTCAAGCCTCTACTATAATGGATTAATCTTGCGCTTGCTCTATTGAAGTTGTGAAGTGATAGATTGTTGCTATGGAGTGTGAAATGTTGTTACAAAGCTTGTGGATGAATGCTAGAATGTTGAGAGATGCTCAAGAGATCTTGAAAAAAATTCTAAAAATGGATGAATGAAATGATAATATGAAGGAAGAATGGAATAAAATGGCCATATTCGGGTCAGCCAGCCGAAGGGAGGCATTACACTTCGACTTCCAATAGGAAGTGTAACGTCTCTGCTGCTTTAGCCACGAGAATCTACCAGGGACGTAAGCATGTTGCACGAATGTCTTCGCATCGCGCGAGTGCCCCTGACAGAAATGCCTCCACCAAGACTCAAAATAGACACCATATGTGATGGGAACAATGAGCTTATGTGGTATTAAGCCTCTAAGTTTGGTTTTATAAAGTGGAAAGGGGTAAAAGGGGAATTTGCATTAGGGGTGAAAATTTACTCCTATATAGATAGATAGTGTTTAGGCCACTGAGCACCTCCAGGGCACACTCGGTGTTTCTATTATCAAGATTTCACAACAAAATGTCTAGTAAGTTGACTCTCAAGAGAATAGACACTAGGGCCCTCTTGTTTGTGTGTGGGAAGGTTGACTTCATATTATCAATCCTGAGCATTCACCCATATGGTGCTAACAACAGAGGGAGGGAATTCCAAATTCTTCAAGGCACATTCCTTATCACTACCCACCTAGGGCTCAAAATAGCTAGGATTTCATCATTTATGAGCTTTGGTGACCAAGGCAGTGCCTTAAAGATATTTTTGCCAATGCTCCAAAATTGTTTGTTAAGCACCCAACTTTGCATTTTATGATTCTTGAAAAAATAACAAAAAGCCCATTTTGGATCATTCTACAGTATGAAAATGAAAAACCAATTTCTTTCCCCAAACATCATTCAACTAGGCATCCATACACTTCCTCTTCGGGACCCTATTGATATCCATGACGACCAAAAATATTCCCATTGTTTTAAAACTTCCTCCCCCAAAGACTTGCATAAAATAGAATTCAAAGAAATGATGTCAACCTTAGAGGGCTTGAAGGAGCACTTACCTCTCTGATGCAAGAGGGTACTCCCCTCCTCCCAACAAACACCCACAAAAACAAACTAATAACAAAAATATGTCAGTTGACTCCTACAAACAAATACTACAACACAAATTCAATTTATTTATTTGCTTGCAAAATACATTCCAATTGGCCTATCATGGCCTCCCTTTTACAAATATTCCCTTCACACGAGCATCTTCCTACTCCAATACAACCTTTGTTTTTCCCATTCTCAGATCTCTCTCCCTTCCTAATTTCTTGTTCGTTCATTTATTTCCCTGCCAAATGACTGTTGCATTTCCATTATCTCATTGGAGAAAATATATGGCTTACATAACATATCATAGTCCTGCCACACCTTGAAGTAACATCCACGAGGTAGAAATTTCCTTTAACTATGACACCAAAAAATGACCGCAATATCGCAAACGGTTCAGAACTTAACCATAGGGTAGCAGTCCCTACACTACCATGGGCTACCAGACACCATGTCGTAGGATAGTAGGTCAAACCATGATACCATAGCTTGTCATAATGTTGACCATGGGGTTGAAGTTAATGAGCTCCTGCATCACTACATTCTCCAAAATATCATGTCATGGGATTGTAGTACCTGCGCATTACCACATTACTATAGGATTCTACTCAAACTATTGTAGGGTAGTGGTACCCCCACGTTACCATGGGCCCATAGGAAAACCTCTAGGGAGTGTGGTTAAGGGATAAATGAACACAACACAGCTAGCCTACCAGGAATAGTCTAAGCACCTATGGGGGTGCGGTAAAGGGACTTAATGAGAAGTTTAAAATGATACCACTACTAAGGAAAGTTTATTCTTTCCTTTCTTATTGTCATTGAAGTCCTATGAACCTGAGAAATGCTAAAGTACACCAACTAGAACAAACCAAAAAACTAGAAATAAAACTATAAAATGTTTTTTGGTTGGTGTTGATCGCCTATGCACCCATGTGCTCCTGCACCAGACACGCCAAGTAATAGAAATGTTCCTTGAGTTGATAAACTTAGGAACATTGATAGATGCATGAGACGGTAATCCCATTTTTTTTTTAATCCACAATTTCTCCTTGTCTATGGGAGACTTGCCTCTTCTGTTGTTCTTCTCAACCTCAACACCCAAGCCACCACCATTGGTGTCATCCCATTTCTCCAAACAACTCCTTAGCATAGGTCCATTTCTGTGACCATCACACCCCTGTAAACTATTATCTTTCACTCCCTTATTGTGTTGTTGTAGTGAACCATACTCTAATCTACTCTTTGCACTTGAAATATGGCATGTGAATGACTACAACTCTATGCGCTCAGCATGTTCATATTCCTCTATTCGCTACTTCTTTGCACTATAAAAAATAATAGTGCTAAAATCTTTCATTTGTTTCTCCTTCTCCTTTAGAGAATTCAACACAAACTTTTTTCCATATTTTTGGATGGTATACACATTCTTCCTACCATCATAGATGGATTGTTTGTCAAAATTCCATGACCTACCCAATAACACATGACAAGTAGTCATAGGCATCACATCACACAACACCTCATCTCTGTAAGAGCCAATATGAAAATTAACTAAACATTGTTCACTCACATTCATCTCATGCTCCTTCTATAACCAAGAAACTTTGTATGGACTAGGATGCTTACTCCTTTGCAAATTTAATTTTCCTACCATCTCTTCTGAAACTAATTTATCCATACTACCACTATCTACTATAACCTTGCAGCACTTACCTCCAACCTTGCACACAATTCAAAAAAGATTCCTTCTCTCAGATGGCTTATCCTCATCCACCTTTGGATTCACCAACACTCTCCTCGTCATGAGTGATTCACCTTCTTCTGGATATTCACCTTTCGAAAATGCATCACATTCCTCATCTTCCTATGCCAAGTGATTTCTTGTTGCACCCTTCTTGCTACCCCCTTGTATTTGATGACACTCAAAGGCACAATGACCAACTTCTCCACACTGGTAACATTGAAATGGGAACCCTCTGTTGTCACTACCATGTCCTTTGGTCAAAACCTCCTTTTCCTTGGTGTTTTGGCCCACCTCCTTATCAATCTTGAATTCTTCTTTAGTCTGCTTCCCTTTACTACTTCTCGCTTGTCCTTTGTTAGTTGCAAATCTTCCCCGACCTTTGGAACTACTCATTTTCCTCCTCACCAATTGTTGATCTACCTTTAACGCATATTGGTATACTTCCTCAATTGTGGTATTTTTTATCATACTCATCTCACCTTGAATATTAAACTGAAAGACATTCACATAACTAGCTACCTTCTCTCTATCAATTTCATGCCTTCTAGATTGAATGGTCAATTTATAAAACTCCTTTGTGTAGTCCTTTACACTCGTGTCCTTTTGCCTCAAATTTTATAGTTTCTTGAATAACTCCATCGAATAATCCCCATGAATAAAAATTTTCTTCAATATCGTCACCATTTGATTCTATCTTGTTATCTGGGGATCTCTGTCCATTTCTCATTCTCTCTGCAACCCTTTCTACCATAGTGCAACATGCCCTTTCAATTTGTTTTGGGCTATCTTCACCCGTTGCGAGTCTCTTATGTCCTACTTTTCAAAGTACTCCTCTAGTTCTCCAATCCAATCAATTAACTCTTCTAGATTTAATGCTCTGGAGAAATTTGGCACATATACTTTACTACTCTTTGTTATTCTCGTAAAAGCTCTCAAGAATCTCTCTACTCCTGCATCCTCTAGTTGTTCTTCTCCTTCTTCGCTTCCCTATTCTTCCACGTCAAATTCTTCTTGATTCTCAAAATCTTTGGTGTTACAAGTAGCCAATCTCACTTCATTTTTGATATCATTATGATATCTTTCATTATCCTATCTCAAAACCGTTCCAACAATGCCTCTATTCTAGGTCTTCCTCGTTGTGACATCTCTGTCAATCGACAACTTTAGCTCCCAATCGTTTGGGACTCCACACACACCCACAACAATCCTCTAGAGCACTCCTCAAGTGTTACTCACTCCCATAGATCTTGGTGGATACTCTCCGCACTTAGGATAACCCACTCTGATACCAATTGATGCAAGAGGGTACTCCTCTCTACCCAACAATCACTCACATAAACAAACTAACAACAAAAATATGTCAACTCATAAAAACAAATACTGCAACAAAAATTCAATTTATTTATTTTCTTACAAAATACATTCCAATTGGCTTGTCATGGCCTCTCTTTTATAGATCTTCCCTACACATAGGAATATTTCTACTCCAATACAACCTTTGTTAATTCCTTCCTCTGTCTCTATTACATCACCCATCCTCTTATGCCTGTTCTCAAATCTCTCTCCCTTCCTCCTTTCTCATTCATTTGTTTATTTCCCTACAAAATGACGGTTGCATTTTCATTATCTCGCTGGAGAAAATCTATGGCTAGCATAACATACTGTAGTCCTGCCACACCTCCAAGTAATGACTGTAGGGTAGCAGTTGCCTTTAACTGCCCACCAAACACTGACTGCAATACCACATACGATTTAGATCTTGATCGTGGGGTAGCAGTCCCCACAATACCGCAGGCTACCAAACACCATGTCATGGGATAGCAGGTCAACCTGCGATACCGCAGCCTGTCATAACGTTGATCACATAGTTGCAGTTAATGAGCTCCCACACCACTACATTCTCCAAAATATCCCATCACGGGATGATGTTGTCTCCACATTACTGCATTACTGTGGGCTTCTAGTCAAAATGTCGTGGGGTAGCGATACCCCATGTTATCATGGGCCCATAGGACAACCTTTGTGGGAGTGTAGTTAAGGGCTAAATGAACACAAGACACCCTGATAGCTCGCCAGAAATAGTCTAAGCACCCACGATGGTGTAGTAAAGGGACTTAATGAGAAGTTAATGCTACCACTGCAAAGGAAAGTTGATTCTTGCCATTCTTGTTGTTGTTGAAGTCATGTGAACCTGAGAAATGCCAAAAAACACCAACCAGATCAAACCAACAAACTAGAAATCAAACCAGAAATTTATTTTTTGGGTGGTGCTAATTGCCTATGCACCTGTGTGCCCTACACCACTCTTTCGCCTCCTCCATCGCTTAGAACACCACCCGCATCCACCATGCACTTAGTCCCTTCTAGAAACAACACCTTCTTTTTTACCATGATATCCCTAAAATATTTTGAGTGCTCGACTAGAGCAACATTTTGATTAATAGGGTTGTCATCTGGGGGGTCTGACTCCCCATCCATCAATCACCAACTGCAATCAGCCAAATTCACATGAGTGAATCTAGAAGAACTGCTTTCACACCAGGGCAAGGATGCTGCCACCGAATACCAGCGCAGAGGAGGACCAGGCCTCATTCACTCACACGCACGAAAAAGCTACACATAGTAATTTTACCAAAGACCACTTGTAGAGTGAATCTCTATTTTCTATCTATAACCTTGGTCAACTTATTTTAGATCAATATTTTAAATCACACTCGTTTAAAATATAAGAATTTAATGTACAAAATTTTTCATTTTAAATCAAACTTATTAACATCACAAAATATGATCTTAAACATTAATCTAAAAACTTTTAAAGATTATTAACCAGCTAAATTTAAAAATATTGTTATTTCTTAAATAAATGTCTATTGTACCTAATTATTTTATTAATATGATAACATTTTCAAAATCTATAAAAATAGAATTTAAATAATTATATAATAATTTCTCATTCAACTTTAAAAATCTCACTTGATAATTCATTATTTAAAACATTAATTACAAACTATTACTCAAATAAATTAAAAAAGTAATCTTTTCTTACACAACAGTACTTTGCTTGAATTATTCTGCCAGAAAAACAACTGTGTATATTCTGGATTTTCATTTGTCTAAACAAATTTCATCAATACTTTGGCCATGAAAATGCTTCACCTGAGAATTTTCCAGTGTTTAATTTTTTCAGTAAAATTTTCCAAAATGTCAGACGTTTCGACATTGACTTTCATTAAATTGGTTGAAATTTCCATCTTTCTAGCATTTAATTTTTCTTCAAATAATTTATATTTTGACATTGACTTTCATTAAAGTCTTGTGGAGTGAATTCTGCGGTGCTCCAACTGCATGCTACAATATTTTTTACAGGAGCTTTTGTCGCATGTTAAAGTTGTCCCGACCATTCTTCAACGCATGCAGTAGTAATCAATGCTTTGTGATAAGTTTGTGAGATGTTTCGCCTTAGATTTTTCCAAAATATTGGATTGATGCATTAAAGAAGTTTGAAATTTTCATCCATGCTTGTCAAGGTCATAATTTTTTTTTTTTTCAGTAGCTATGGTTGAAATTTCTATCAATGTCTTGTCAAAGGTTATAAGTTTTTATTAAGTCAGAGGCATATTACAATGACATCCACCAAAAAACAATGTGTAAGAAAATGTTCAAATGACATGCAAATCCATATCCGCTCTTAAATCTTATCTTCTTATCTTTTGAAAACAAAAAAATAGTTATTATTGTTAACTTCTTAAAATGAATTTAAAAAACAGTTTTCTTTTTATGAAAGCTGTCAGTTTTGATGGAGATTCAGTTTTTTTAATTTTTTTAATATTTTGAATAAAACTTAAATGTATTTTAATATTAATTTTGGGAAGATAAATATGAAGGGGTAATCTGAAAGCAAAAAAAATGGTTACAATTTAAAATAGCATTCAATTAGGGTTAGAATTGGAGTTTTGATTAGAGAAAAAATGATGAAAATAGGCATCTCCACAAGGATAACTCTCTACTTATTTTATATATATAATATTTAATATATGTATGCTAGTTTTTCTTCAATCAAATTTTTACAAATATCAAACTTTTGGACATTGTGATATTAAAGTCGTTGCAATTTCCATCAATGTCTTATCAAAGATCACAACTTTTGTTTTTTGTTCAATCAAATTTTCACAAATATCAGACTTTTGGACATTGAGATATTAAAATGGATGAAATTTCCATCAATGTTTTGTTTTATTAGAGATTGTAGCTTTTTATTTTCTTTCAATCAATTTTCCATAAATATCAGACTTTTAGACATTGAGATATTAAAGTCGTTGAAATTTTCATCAATATCTTATCAAAGATCACAACTTTTGTTTTTTCTTCAATCATTTTTTCACAAATAACAAACTTTCAAACATAAATATCAGACTTTTGAACATTGAGACATTAAAGTGGATGAAATTTTCATCAATATTTTATTTTGTTAGAAATTGTAACTTTTTATTTTCCTTCAATCAATTTTCCATAAATATCATACTTTTCCTATCAAAACTTATGCTATCATGATACATAGCATAACCAGTAAGTGGCTTCGAGTGATTTTCATGGAGTTGGCAGTTCATGTTCAACGCATAAAGTAATAATTGTAATAAGCTATCTAAGTTTGGGAGACGACTAACTTCTAGACAAATTTCACCTATGTACATTGAAAAATGCATGAAAAACATACATAAGAACATACGTGGATACATACATAACATGATGAGACGTTGTAGTGCAAGGCCCGTCAAATGCTTGAAACCGGCAGACGGGATGAAACGTCCAAGTGATGGTCAAGTGGGAGTTAACGACGCCATCAGGTGCGTTTTCCTGCCTGTTGCCGGGTGAAAAAGCGGGCGGGTTAGCTTCGTCGACAAGTTTCTTTTCTTTGGCACGAGAAAAGTGGAAGGGAATAACGTGGGCCTTTTCTGTTTCGAGAAAGCAAGGCAAAAATACTATTTGTTTTGTTTCCTGTCTACATGTTGAAAGGGAAATTTGAAGGTCTGAGTGCATGTGGACGACTTCGAGGAGAATACCGACCAAATAAGCTGAAGTGCGGAGTGCACGTGGAGGATTTGGAGGAGAATACATACCAAATCGAGGTGAGGGGTAATTTTGTTGCAAGAAGAGGGTCTTACAAGATGTTTTAATTTGAAATTTGGGAAACACAATGTGGAGTATTTCAGTTTCTTAAATGTCTTCAAAATCACACATTCCATTGTTGTGTTTAAATTTCACACCATTGCAAAACAAAATTGCAAAAAATAATTCTGAATGGGAAACGTAGTGTTGGGTTTCAATAAAAAATTATACAAAATAATTCTGAATGGGAAACACAGTGTTGGGTTTCATTTATTTGAGTCTCCTTGTTTAAACATGGAGGGTTTTACAAGTTCTTTTAATTTGAAATTTGGGAAACACAATGTGGAGTATTTCAGTTGCTTGAATGTCTTCAAAATCACACATTCCATTGTTATGTTTAAATTTCACACCATTGAAAAAAAAAACTGCAAAAAACAATTCTAAATGGGAAACGCAGTGCTAGGTTTCAATAAAAAACTGTACAAAATAATTCTGAATGGGAAACACAGTGCTGGGTTTCATTTATTTGAATCTCCTTGTTTAAATGTATAGGGTTTTACAAGTTCTTTTAATTTGAAATTTGGGAAACACAATGTGGAGTAATTCGGTTGCTTGAATGTCTTCAAAATCACACATTCCATTGTTGTGTTTAAATTTCGCACCATTGAAAAAAAAACTGCAAAAAATAATTCTGAATGGGAAACGTAGTGCTGGGTTTCAATTAAAAATTGTACAAAATAATTCTGAATGGGAAACATAGTGTTGGGTTTCAGTTATTTGAATCTCCTTGTTTAAATCTAGAGGGTTTTACAATATCTTTTAATTTGAAATTTGGGAAACAGAATGTGGAGTATTTTAGTTTTTTGAATGTCTTCAAAATCACACATTCCATTGTTGTGTTTAAATTTCGCACCATGGAAAAAAAAACTGCAAAAAATGATATTAAACTACTATCTTATACTACTAATACATAAGTAAAGAGACAAAATCCATAATTTTTTTCACCAAAATAATAGACCAAGGCCTTGGTACATGAAAAAATCCAATACCCACCTTGGACATCAATGAATTCACATGGACATCATATGGGCTCAATCAATGAGACCCTAAATACAAAATAAAACCGCAAAGACATGTTCAACCCATAACTATCTTATGGATTAAATCCCTAAATTTAGTTCTCTATTTTGGAGCCACTAACACATGTGGTACCCATTTTTATGACAAGATTCTCAACTTCTTCTTCTAGTACTTAAGAAAGGGAAAATACTTTAAATGAGTCTAAAGTCAAATGTAATATGAAAAATAATGCCAAGGTTACCATTAGAATATAAATAGAAGATACCTCTATAATTATACACTATAGGAATCCAAATTCACATTCTAAGAGTGTTCATGATGCATGAGATAGAAATATGATTACAATATAAATAGAATCTTAATCCAAGCAATTTATTTGTACAATCCTTATCAAACAATCTCACTTTAATCTCAATTTTAGTAACATCCATATTCACCTATTTATGAATTTTCTCCATCCTTATATTCATTCTCAACTTCATTTTTGAACCACTTTAGGAATCTATGTTGAAGATTAAAACCATCATTGAGTGATTTCATTTTAGGCCATAGTCTCCTTGATATAATTATTATTCCTTTTAGTAGTTGTTTATATATTCTTAAATTTAGGGTTATCAATAAACTCAATTGAAGAACCAATGATATCTAGGTATTTTCCTTTTGTATTAGAGGGAGGGGAAATTATATCAATAGGGGAAAAATTAGATGGATCACCTCAACACTAAGATTAGAGGGGGTGGGACTTCTACGAATACTAGCTCTACCTATAGGTCTAATAAGTTTAAAGAAGATAACACTAGGAATAGTGAAGATTTAGTGGGATCATTTGTAGTTTCCTCACCAAGACTAGACCTCTTGTAAGATTTAAAAATATGGGAACTATAGGGAGAAATTTTAGTGATCACATTTTTTTTGGGTTAGAGAATCTTTTCCCACATAAAAGAGACTTGATTCTTATAAAATAAGAGCACTTTTTCATTAACAACCACCTTATGGTTGGATCTGAGAAGTAAGGAATTGGATTTATCACAATTATAAAGTTAAATTATAAAAACTTGGTGTAGTGGACCATTTTTTCTTACCTAGAATCTCATTCATGACTTGTTTCTCTATATATAATGAAAGGTACAAAGCAAAGCATACTAGGTAATTATGCCTTATATTGTTTACAAAGGGAAAGTCATTTAACAAAAGATAGATAATTTATACTTCTCATTTAGGGTAAAATATTTAATGAGAAAGAAGTTGAATCAATTTAAGGAATATGCTCCTTGAGACATCTTAATTATCATTTAATGAGCTTCTTAAAGCCTTTTACGAAAGTTTCAATGTTTTCTTTTCTTTGACATTTTCTCGCTTAATGGGTCTTGGCTCTTTTCTTAGACATGCTAGCAACTACAATGTTGAACTCTTTAGAGTCTTAAAATTTCAGATCCCTCACAATAACCTTCTTACTCTTCCATTGTACAATGAAATCTCTATGAACTAATGGATCGTAACTACCTATGTATTATATAAATTTATTTAGCTCACCCTTCGCAAGGATTGCCAAATAGTAATTTTTTTATTGTATTATTGACAATAATAAGCCTCTATTCATAGTCTCTCATCTCCCATGATAATCTTCCAAATGTACTAGTCAATAAACAAGTAGAAAATGATGAAATTATTAAGTCTCATTGGAAAAAATGAAAGAAGTTGATTCCCAAGAGGGATCAATAAGGAGATTGATTGATAGGTAGTATCCTTTACAAATAAAGAGAAATTTTTGATATCATTGACCTCCAAGTTGTAGATTGTGATAAATCTAAAGGAGTAACCCAAATAAATATTTTGATACACTTCAATTATTATCAAGTCATTCAATAATTTTCCCAAGATCACATAATTGCAATCAACCCCACTTCTCATAGTTATTCCACAAGTAATTTTACTAGCAAAATATTTTCCATCATACCAATGCGATGTTTTCCATAAAACAACTCATATTGTCTAAAGAAATAGTTTTTCCACTACCTCCATGGTAGAGATGATCAATTTTTTCCTCATTTATGGAGTGAATTTTCTTATAGCTTTTAATAATTTTTAAGATATTCAAAGAGGGGGAGAAAGGTAATTGAGGTAGTTTAAAATACCGAGGGAATCTCCATTCATCATTAAGGGTGAGAACTTGATATTTAGATAGAGTAGATGAATAAATATTCTAGAAAAATATGAAAAATAGACTCAACATTATTCTCACAAAGATCACACCTATTTGGGATTGTAATGGCTCTATTTTTAAGATTATCAATAATCAATAATTTACTCTAACAAGCAACCTCCTAGATGTCATTGAATTTATGTAATATATTCTTGTTCAAAATCTTCTTCTTTTCAAACACCTCAACATGTATATCATGTTAAAGGAGATAAGTAGATGCAATACTACACTTCCATATGGAAGAACCCAACCAAATGGTCTATTTTTTCCTATTAAACTACACTATATAGAACTCTTTAACTTCTCTATAAGGTAGCTAATAACCTCTTGAATGAGATGATTGAGAGGAGTAAATAAATTAATCAACTTTCTACATTAAGTACCATATTCCTAGTAATTAGCCACACAATATGAAAATAAAGAAGAAAGACCATTCTTGATAGCTAAACAAGGGATTAAAAAATTATGGAGAGTGTTTCCCAACCAAGAATCATACTGAAATCTAGCCTTCAACCCATTTCCTACATTTCAAATTGGTCTCTTTCTTATGAGTTATCTATAATTTTTTACTTTAATTCATATAAGTAAGACATTATATAAGTTATCCAAATTTGGAAAATCAATAACAAGTAACCCATTGAAGTATTTATCCTCCACTATATTAGTTCAATTTTTATTCTCTTTTTCAAGTCTCCAAATAATTCTAAATGGGAAACACAGTGTTGGGTTTCAATAAAAAAACTACACAAAATAATTGTGAATGGGAAACACAGTGTTGGGTTTCAGTTATTTGAGTCTCGTTTAAATGTAGAGGGTTGTCTCATGGTGGGTTGCTTGCTTCTTAAATCCCATGGTTTTTCAATATGGAATGTTACAATACAATATGACTCTCTTCCAAATCACACATTCCATTGTTGTGTTTAAATTTTAGTCGATTGATAAGAAAACTGCACAAAATAATTTTTAATGGGAAACATAGTGCTGGGTTTCAGTTATTTGAATCTCCTTGTTTAAATGTAAAGGGTTGTCTTATGGTCGGTTGCTTGCTTCTTAACACCCCCATAATTTTTTAACATGAAATGTTACAAAACAATATGAATGTCTTCCAAATCATGCATTCCATTGTTGTGTTTAAATTTCGCACCATTGAAAAAAAAACTTTACAAAATAATTATGAATGGGAAACATAGTGTTGGGTTTCAGTTATTTTAATCATGCACTTGAAATGTAAAGGGTTTTCTTATGTTTGGTTGCTTGCCTCTTAACACCCATGGTTTTGCAAAGGTGGCATAATTTTGATCCCAGGTTTTCTTCGACATGGTGCTTCCTAGTGAAGTTACAGAATGGGAAATTGAGCCAAAACCAATCATTCAACCTAATTTAATGTGGCTCGAGGAGGAACAACTTGACATTGTTTCTGAGCTACGTTCTCTTACATGGAAGGAAAAGTCCAGCTACACTGAATATTAGAGGGTGATCTTTGTCTTAGATAAAGAGGAAGAGCGAGCTGGATTTAATAATTTGCTTAATGAAATGCTTGTAGATATTTTCTGGGCTTCGGCTCCTCCGGTTGTTTAGTGAACTTGGTTTCTTTCGACATAAACTAAATCTTTACTTTACATGCATGAAATTTTTTTAATTATGAATAGTGACCAAAATCCTAGGGTGTAATGGAAACAATGTCTGTTTCTTAATGAATTATTGCAACCTTGGCTATTTTTAAGGAGGATTACGAACAATTATTGGAGAAAAAAAAAGGGAGGAAAGAAAGAGATGAAAAGGGGGGAGAAGGGAATTCTCTATTTTTAGACAATTTTGCTATGCAGCCATGGAGCCTTTGAACCCATATTTTGTAATGAGAAAAAAGGAAATAAGATTGAATCTTTGAGTTTGTTAATATTTTCTTGATCGCAAATGTCTTTGTGCTTATGTGATCATTCTTCAATATGATATTTGTTGAGTCAAATTGTGTTGATGTTTTATTTGCTGAATCTGTGAATTCTAAAAGAATTCATCTTGTGAAATTAGTCTATTGTTTATCTTTCCTTGTCTCATGGTTGGTTGCTTGTTTCTTAAATGGTTGTCTCATGGTGGGTTGCTTGCTTCTTAACACCCACGGTTTTGCAACATGGAATGTTACAAAATAGTATGAATGTCTTCCATATCACACATTCCATTGTTGTGTTTAAATTTTAGTTGATTGAAAAAAAAAACTGCACAAAATAATTGTGAATGGGAAACACAGTGCTGGGTTTCAGTTATTTCAATCTCCTTGTTTAAATGTAGAGGGTTGTCTCATGGTGGGTTGCTTGCTTCTTAAAACCCATGGTTTTGCAATATGGAATGTTACAATACAGTATGACTATCTTCCAAATCACACATTCCATTGTTGTGTTTAAATTTCAATTGATTGAAAAAAATAACTGCACAAAATAATTGTGAATGGGAAACACAGTGTTGGGTTTTAGTTATTTCAATCTCCCTGTTTAATTGTAAAGGGTCGTCTCATGTTTGGTTGCTTGCTTCTTAACACCCACGGTTTTTCAACATGGAATGTTACAAAATAGTATGAATGTCTTCCAGATCACACATTCCATTGTTGTGTTTAACTTTCGCATGATTGACAAAATCAATTGGAAAAAAGAAATGTGATTTGGAAAACATAGTGTTGGGTTTCAGTTATTTGAATGTCCATGTTTAAATGTGAAGGGTTGTCTCATGGTGGGTTGCTTGCTTCTTAACATCTATGGGTTTGAAACATGGAATGTTACAAAACTGTATGAATGTATTCAAAATCGCACATTCCATTGTGTTTGAACTTCACATGATTGAAACAAAAGTGCATAAAATTATTGTGATTCGGAAAACACAATGTTGCGTTTCAGTTATTTGAATCTCCATGATCAAATGTCAAAGTTTGTCTCATGGTAGGTTGCTTGATTCTTAACACCTATGGTTTTGCAACATGGAATGTTACAAGACTGTATGAATGTCTTCCAAACCACACATTCCATTGTTGTGTTTGGATTTCACATGATTGAAAGAAAAGTGCAAAAAATAATTATGATTCGGAAAACACAATGTTGGGTTGTTGGACTATCTAATTTCCAGCATGTGTTTGTGTTATATTTTATGCGTAGCTTGATTGAATCTATGACCTTTAATTTTCCTCGGTTGAAGTCGGAACATCCTATTGGTTTCACGTGGGTGAGAGCAATGCAAGCACATTTTATCTATGTTTAATGAATGATTTTTTTCTTTTTCTTCACACAATCCACACTAATTTTAAGTATTCATCCAATGTTGTGATTTCCTAGAATGGGGAGAGGTTTGTAATGGAAGAAGCTAGATGAATTGTAGGTGCAAGATGTGCAAAATGGAGGTTCTCCTTTTTTGTCTTCCGATTTGGAATGTGCTACTATTTTCGTCAACGAGGATAAGGTCCTTGACCTTGTTGCAGCAATTCCTCTTACTAGACTTGATCAATTCATTCACGGTGAAACGTCCATTGAAGGTGTAGAAACCAAATTTCTGGACAAGAAAATAAGAGAACCTACCACCTTGTGTCCCGTCTATGACAAAACTTATAGCAAAACAATTTTGTATAAGAGGTTTGTATATATCAACATTCATTTCTATGGTTGAATAATATTTTACTCTCTTGGTTGAACATGATGAGATGATGCCTTTCTTGTAGTTACTGGTGTCAATACAGTCCTAAAGACAACATAAACCAGCCTCCACTAGAGAAAAAACTACATAAGACGTTTATACAAATGTGAGGTTGTCAATACCACTTCATGGTAAAGGTTATGGAAATCAAACCCGATGTTGCCTTTATTATCTACAAAGAAATGTTCCACGTAGATAAAAAAGGTGAATTTTTCCATGGCATTCATGACACAAGTGGAGAGAAGTGTTCTATGTTTGCCACTAATCTATCCACCGAGTGCAAAATTTATATTGAAAGCCTTTTGCTCATGGACGTCAGTGTCAATGCAATAATGGATAGAAACATCAGCGATCCTTTGTTATGTGGCATGATGTCCAAGAGAGATCAATTCCTTACAAGAAAGGATGTTATGAGTGCCTGGAAAAAGGTGCATTCTACTCATGCACAAAAACAAAAAGTTGATTTGACAAGTATCCTACTGTGGAGTGGACAGGACTTTGACAACTTCTTCTAATTTCAACGACCTGATGGGAACAATATGCCTTTTTTTATCGGGGTTCAGACTCCATGGATCCTAGATAGGATGGTTAGCTTCTCACACAATTCAGTCATGTCGATGGACTCCATGTTTGCAACTAACAAATATGAGGTGAGGCCTTACAAACATTGACAAATAGTTTGTCGTGTTTTCAATGATCTTATTGGCTGTAAACTTCACAATGCTTACACCAAGTTGTTCTCTCTACAGTACCCATTATATAATCTCCTCATTTTTGATGAGCAATAGAGTGGTGTGCTGATTGTGTGGGTAGTCTCCTCATGAAACAAGATTGAGGACATTTCTGCGTGGCTACGCATATTGCTCAAACGTGGAAGGAGAGCCAGGCCCGATTGGAGAATCAATTCATTTTTGACCGATGATGCGACTACAGAGATCCAAGCCATATAGTATGTGCATCCCTTTCTTCATTTGTGTACCTTTCTCATTTTCTATTCATTTTCAATGCCACTTTCTCATGCAGTCGAGCGGTAAACAATATCATTTTTATTGTCTATTAGGGCTATCTTTCAATATCATGTGCTTCTATGCCTTTCGCATGTCAAAAGGGCCTGGCTAAAGAATGTATATAAGTATGCAGCCAAGGAAAGGGCAATGGACATCTTCCACAGTCTTGGCAAGATCATGATGGAAATTGTTGACACTGAAGATTGCGTCACTCTGCTATTGAACTCTTTCTTTCAGGAGTTCAATGATCAGCCCCGATTCTTAGAGTACTTCAAGAAGACTTGGTGCGAAGGAGAAGGTTGAATTGGTGAGTTGAAAATTTTCATCACCTCACATGATTCACACCATTCAAATTCTTTGATGTCACATCTAATACGTTGTGGCTTACTTGAATATTGGATGTTTTTTTTCGTAGCCATGTGGGTGAAAAATTGTAGACTATTCCAACATGCCAACCAGGATACGAATGCAGCCATTGAGATGTACCATTGCCTACTAAAAACTCAATACTTGTGTGATCGTTCAAAAAAATGCAATAGAAGAATGGACTATTTGTATTACACACTTGTGTATAAAATGGAACCATTCTATAGGCAAAAGGAAAAGTTGTAGCATTATGGTTTTTTGACGAACAAAAATTATTTAAATATGTGATCTAGTGTGCAGTGGGCCAAGGCAATTCCAGACGATGACTGTATTCTCGATGAAATAGATCGTGGATGGTACTGGGTGAAAAGTCAAAGTAGGTCAATGCACTACCTTGTTCAGAAATTTGGGGAGCACCTTTTTGTTTGTGACTGCCCTTGGAGTTTGCAAGGAAACACTTACAAACATGTCATCAAGGTTGCTCACTTGATTAAAAGATCATCTGTCATTGAAGGGGTGGTCCACGATAAGTGAATTTCAATTCTAATTACGTTACTTTATTGGATTCAATTGTGTTTTGCATTTTATACAACCTAATACAAATTTCTTTTGTGTCCTCATTTAGAAGGGGGAGGTCAACCAATTGATACAAACATAGATTTGAACGAGACATTGTCAGAGGGGGCCATAGAAGAAATCAATCCTAATATTCTGAACCCTAGATGCAAGCTCCTTCTATGACTCATGTATATGATGAACATGTGGTGACAATGTCTCTTTGGAATGACACTAATGAGCTCTTGAAGAAAGTGATGTGTACACTGCCACAATCTCTACAATAGGTGTAGTCATATACAAAATGCATGAATAGGTTTGTAGAGGACCTACGCCAATCAAATCCATTTCTACTTGAATTCATTCTGGATCCTGATCAAACTGCAACTACCACCATTCACATGTGTCCATGGTTTAGTGCAACCAGGGATCTTCGTCGACGTCCAACCCGGCGTATGAGGAATTTTGCACAACAGTTAGATTATTGAACCCCTTTGGATGACTCCTTTCCATTTTCCATGAACAATAGTTTGAATTTGAATGTCAATATGCAATGTGAGACTTCAGGTGCAACAGAGGATACAACATTTAATATGTGTGAATATGAGAAAACCCATTTCAATTTCTTTATTGTAATAGGAAATGGTATTGCAGATTCCTTTTTTCCAGTATGTGCTTATACTACGTCATAAAATTTATGATTTCTTTTATGGCTTTTTTTTTCACTTCAGCACTCCAATCTTGAGAAAGGAGTCCTTGCCGATGACTATCTTTCGCGGGTGTAAACCCAATGGAAGGTATGGTTTGAATTTAATAACTTTGCTTACATAAGTCCAATTTTTGGTATGACGTTATGTAATTTAAGAAGTGTATTTGTTGAATCATGCAGGGGAAGCGAACCATTCAATGTTTGGTTGTTGATCTTTAGAAAATATAGAAGATTTCCAATGAAAAAGGATGCGTACAAGTTGGTAACTGAGGAAAGTGCATTCAAAGGGCTGAAAATTTGTTCCTAAAGCATGGGCAGACATTTGTAAACATGTTTCATATGGTGGTAGAGCATGCGAAGGTTTGGAATACAATATTCTATTAAAGCCTCATTTGATAGAGCTTTTTTTGTGCATAAAGTAAGGGTTTAGTAGATCATTATTCGCTTGAGCCTTTGTATTCATTAAAGTAGATGATTCCTAAGTTATGAGAGTTGTCAAAGGACTATTTCAAGTCTTTAGGTGTTTTTATGATGATTTAAGACCTGGTCCTTTGTAAATTTGGGCTAATTGAATTCATTTCCAACGATAGAGTCATGTTTTCAAGCATTCTTTTCAAAACAATAGCATCTCAATTTGTGATATGTAAAAATTGGCACAAATGGGTTTCTAGAACAACAAATACCTTATGGAAAAAAACACTTCAAACAAGTTCTTCTTCGCTGTCGTGGACCCCAAAATAGGCCTATTTTACAAACAAAATAATTAAGCCTAAAACATTCTTCAAGCACATCTAATTAATCTTGCAAAAAATTAATCTTACCTTAAACTTTGTTGCCCCCAAGTTTGATAGACATTCACTTACTAAACCCACCATATTTCCCCTAAAAGTTGCCTTATGAAAGATGTGCGATGCAATGGATGTAATCAGCGATGTGATCTTCGTCGCTCGAGGAATGATTTTGATAGGTTAGGTTTTGTTGCTAGGAAGATGGTTTTCTGAAGGAAGAAAAGAATTAGGTGGTTTGATTTGCTACCCCTGTAGACTATGAGTGGAAAAGAGCATGACAAGCGAGGTTTAAGGTTAGGGTTTCATCAAAAAGGTGAGGACAGTGATGTCCCTTGTTCTTTTAAGCATTTACATGCCTAAATAAAGGTGTTTGAGTTGGTTTCAAGGTTTCAAAAAGAGTTGAATATAGTTTTCCAAGTTACCTTCATGTCAATTGCTTGAAACAAGGGTTTCATGAATAGGCGTTTGGGATAGACAATCTTTGCAAACCAAGTGTGGATTTGGTGGTTTTGAGGACTGGTGAGACCTGACCCATTGGTTTCCTAGGCTGGTTCTATGATTTGACTGGTGTGTTTTCTGAAATTTGGCATAATTGGCCTTGTCGACAGTGTTATTTCGTGTTTTTGTGCAAGTTGTTTCAAAAGAGCCGTATGTGGGTTTCAAGTATGTTGAGGGGGAGTGAAATGGGTCTCTACAATGATGATTATTTGTAGGGGTTGTTAAGAGTTTTAGATAGTTCAATTGACAAATTTGAGTGTGTTTTCCATCATGCAACTATTATGTGCATTTTGTGTTTGGAACATATGAAGACATATTACAATGGAATGTTTTGTGAAAGAAAGGGTTGCCACAAAACAAGAAGGTGAAATTCGAGAGCTTGTTTTTTACAGTCTACATAAAATAAAAATTTCAGGAACAACCCGTTGTGTTTTACATCTTGCAACTATGATTATTCGCAAGGGTTGTTAAGAGTTTTAGATAGTTAAGTTGACAAATTTGAGTGTGTTTTCCATCGTGCAACTATTATGTGCATTTTGTGTTTGGAACATATGAAAACATATTAAAATTGAATGTTTTGTGAAAGAAAGGGTCGCCACAAAACAAGAAGGTGAACTTCGAGACCTTGTTTTGTTATAGTCTACATAAAATAAAAATGTTAGGCAAAACCCACTGTGTTTTCCATCCTGCAACTGTGATGTGCATCTTGTGTTTGTAACAGAAATATATTTTCAACAATTCATTAGTTCAACTCATGTGATTGCAACAAATAGAATGCTCAAATTATTTTCCATGTTGGAAAAGACACCGTCCATACATAGTTACTTAGTTATGAAAAGTTTTCTTTCGCTTTCAAATTTTTTTAGCAACTTTTTCATGTGTTTCTAATTAGAGAATGTTGTTGTATGTGCTGAAATTTTTGTTCTCTTTCCTTTTAGGCATTGTTCTTCCCACTATTTGAATCATGTGTTGCCATATTCCCATTGGAGATACTACATGTGTTGTCTCATTCAGTTCAAAACAATAGGTACAATCTCTTTAGTGCATACATTATCTATATCTTCCACTTTGCTCGCTTATTTTTTCACTATTTCCATTGCATTGACAATGTCTTTCTAATTAGAGAATGCAGGTCTACCCTCTAAAAAAGTTGTTTTGTCTTTCATTTCAAGAATTTTACAACCTGTTGCTGCAGTTCTATAGAAGATGTCCCATAGTTCTCGAGCATGGGTGGCTAGTTGGTTGACCAACTACCACCCGTATCTGCCATTGAATATTCTTGCTTGAATTGAGGAACTCAACCTCCTATACAGGTTGCGGGAAAAGATGTTAAGGAGAATTAATAGAAAAGGGCCAAACTGCATAGATTTGCAGTATGATAATTATGCTCACTTCTTCAATAGCGTCTTTGGTGTATGGGCACATATGGCCATGGATGTTCAATATTAAAATCTACAAATAGAGATTGTCAATTTATGTGATTGGCCAATGTCTGTTTACCAAGAAATTAGAGACCTTTTCCTAGTTGGAGGCATATGGAAGGTGTGCATTAGACCAATAGTTATCATACACAAGCACAATCTTACGGATCAGCTGAGCATGAGGTTTATGAGATTCCTCAAGGGGGAATCTCTAATTAGTAATCACAAAGGTCCTATGGAGGAATGGTTGTTGTCCATGTTCAAATTCAACCACATTGTCAGGTTTGAGATCCACCGTGTCAGGCCCTCCTTCAGGATACTATATGAGAATTACGGGGTGCCAACATTGTATGTTGTCAATTCCACCTTGACAATCAGAGTGCGACAAATGCTTCTAGATGCGGAGAACACAAAGATTATACCTATTCATAAATGGTTGACATAGTCCTCAGTGTTACCAGTATTCCATGTGCATTGTAATTTTCTTCAGATTGTATAATATTGACTCGAAATGGTTTTACATTTCATTGTCTGATGCGCATTGTACTTATAAAATTTGATGGTGAACTTGAATACACTATTTTGTTACAGTCTGTGTTTTCCATTTTGCAACTTTTCTTGTGCATCTTCTCTTGGAAATGTATAAGGATATTGAAATGGAATTTCAAAATCTGTAAATATCTCTATACATTCGTGACTTGATGAGTTTTGTTTGTGGAATATCAGTCCTTGTTGTGTAATTTTGTTTTGCAGAGGTTTTTGGGCATAGGTGACTCCATTCCAAGATAGTGATTGGTGAATTTATGAGTATTTGGAGACCATTAATTGGTTGTCCTTTCAGGACAAAATTCTCAAAAGGCATTGATTGAACAGTATGTGGAGTGTTTGGAATTTCCTTCCTTGAAAAGCTAAAAAGACATTGAAGATTCATTCAAACAGAGTATTTTACATTTCATGGAACTAAGTTAAGAGTGTGAGAGAGTCTTTTGTTGTTGTTTGACAAATTGAATGATTAAAGGAAACCTAATTAGGTCAATTAAGGATAGTCTATTTTTAAATTTCACATATGGAGATGTTTAAGTTGGGGATTGGTTTATGTCAGTCATTTGTTCTTGGCTGAAAGGTGGAGTTTTCTAGTTTAGTCATCTGACTTGTTTGCAATAGCATAGCGAGTTGAGTTGTTTGACGCCTGCAATGTCATCAAACATTTCCTGCAAGCAAGGGTAGTTAAAAATTATGAAGATCAACTTCAATACATTGTCTTCTTACTGTGTGCATAACACTAGTTGATGTCTTCAAACAAGATTTGCAAAGTCTAGGACAACCCAGTGTGTTTTCCATACTGCAACAGTTAAGTAAAATTTGTGTTGGAAACATATGAACAGATAGTGAACAGAACTATTTTTTTTAAAGTAAGGGGTATCATAAAATAAGAAAGTGAAGTTGAAAAAATTGTTTTGTTATAGTCCCGAAAAAATAAGAAGTGAGCCACAACCCACTGTGTTTTCCATGATGCTACTGTTATGTAAATTTTTTGTTGGAAACATATGAGAAGATATTGAAAAAGGGTGTTTCTCTCAAAGTAAGTGTTGTTAAAAAACTACAACATGAACTTCAAAAAATTCATTTCTCATAGCCTGCATAAAATAACAAGTGAGCCACATCCCACTGTGTTTTCCATGATGCAACTATTATGTGAATAATGTGTTGGGCAGATATCGAAGAAGAGTGTTTTGCTAAAAGTAAGGGTAGTTAAAAATTATGAATCTCAACTTCAATAAATAGTCTTCTTACTGTGTGCATAACACTAGCTGCTGTCTTTGAACAATATTTGCAAAGTCTAGGACAACCCAGTGTGTTTTCCGTACTGCAACAGTTAAGTAAACTTTGTGTTGGAAACATATGAACAGATAGTGAACAATACTTTTTTTCTTAAAGTAATGGGTGTCATAAAACAAGAAAGTGAAGTTGAAAACATTGTTTTGTTATAGTCCAGAAAAAATAAGAAGTGAGCCACAACCCACTGTGTTTTCCATGATGCTACTGTTATGTAAATTTTCTGTTGGAAACATATGAGCAAATATTGAAAAAGAGTGTTTTTATCAAAGTAAGTGTTGTTAAAAAACTACAATGTGAACTTCAAAACATTCATTTCTCATAGCCAGCATAAAATAATAAGTGAGCCACAACCCACTGTGTTTTCCATGATGCAACTGTTATGTGAATAATGTGTTGGGTAGATATCAAAGAAGAGTGTTTTTCTAAAAGTAAGCGTTGTTAAAAATTATGAAGCTCAACTTCAATACATTGTCTTTTTACTGTGTGCATAACACTAACTGTCGTCTTTGAACAAGATTTGGAAAGTCTGGGATAACCCAGTGTGTTTTCCATCCTGCAACAGTTAAGTAAAATTTGTGTTGGAAACATATGAACAGATAGTGAACAAGATTGTTTTTCTTAAAGTAAGGGGTGTCACAAAACAAGAAAGTGAAGTTGAAAACATTGTTTTGTTACAGTTCGGAAAAAATAAGAAGTGAGCCACAACCCACTGTGTTTTATATAATGCTACTATTATGTAAATTTTATGTTGGAAACATATGAGCAAATATTGAAAAAGAGTGTTTTTCTCAAAGTAAGTGTTGTTAAAAAACTACAACGTGAACTTCAAAACATTCATTTCTCACAGCCTACATAAAATAATAAGTGAGCCACAACCCACTGTATTTTCCATGATGCAATTGTTATGTGAATAATGTGTTGGGCAGATATCAAAGAAGAGTGATTTGTTGAAAGTAAGGGTTGTAAAAATTATGAAGCTCAACTTCAATACATTGTCTTCTTACTATGTGCATAACACTAACTGTCGTCTTTGAACAAGATTTGCAAAGTCTAGGACAACCCAGTGTGTTTTCCATCCTACAACAGTTATGTATATAAACTATTATACAGGAACCAATTCAGGTTATATGGAGAAAATATTCGAAGAAAAAAAATTTTTTTGGAGTTAATTACCCTCCTTAAATGGAGAAGAGGTTTGAACAACTAAGTTTGTAGAGGATAAAAAACTCATAGAGAGTGGTGTTTTAGAATATTGAGACTTAAAACCTTGGTTTAAAGGTTTTCTAGAAGGACCAATAGGGTTTTCTAATCCACCAATATATGCTTTGATTTGTTGTTGTAATTTGGGTAAGGGTACACCATTAAAATGAATACTTTACCAATCACATTGTTGTCATTACCATATGGTAGAAAGTACATAATGAGAATCAAGGGTGCATTAATTGATTGAGATATATTGATAGGCCTATTGTAATCACCTTTGCAATTGTTGACATTAGTCTGATTTTCATCATTCTTTTCTTGAGGCATTTCACTTGTTCATTCGGAAGTTGATTTGATCTTGTGAGTGACTCATGGATAGTCCTTATTTTTATGTTTCCAGGATTGAGACCCAACATATTTTTTAGGTAGTTATATATATAATATGCATTAAAAATGGAGCATTTCAAAAATTAGTATATCATTCTATCCACTTGTATGGATTATCACAATCCAAAACTAGATTACCGACACTTGATGGGTTTCAAATCCCATACCTCATGGATTGTTTTTAAAAATAATTTCTCAAATTTCTTGATAAATGGCGACATCAATTGCTCCCATACCAACCACTTTAGCATTAATAACAAAATGTAAAGTGCAAGCTCTAGAGCAATTTAGTTATCAAGCATGTTTGATGATTTTTAACATGTATGAACATAAAGACCATAACCAGATCACAAAGACTGAGAACATTATAGAAACCCAAAAGCTGAAATATTTACAAGATAACATAATCTTACAACTTTAAAATTGAATGACATATGATAAATAAATGAACATGAGGACCAAAATTGTCTTCATAACTATTTCAACTCATATAATTGTATTTACATATAGTCACAATTTTAGGTCCTTATCACAATATGCAAGATGACTGAACATGAAACAATATGCAGTGTACTAGAGTTGAAAAACACTTGTATGCCAAGTCAAGTGACTGTCAAAGAACTGAAATGAAGAGACCATCAACTGAATTACCAAACCAATACTGACTTGTTTACCAATCAAGAACATCTTATTGTCTTATTGCTTTGACATTAATGCCAACACATGTCAGAGGGGACAACACAAGAGTCATGTAAAATTTGTGTTCCAAACATATTAACAGATAGTGAACAAGACTGTTTTTCTTAAAGTCTGATATGAAATGGATAACAATTATTTGTTCCAATGACATGAAATAAGTATATATGCCTATATGTTCAGCATAATTGTACAATAATAAAATAATTAAAGAAGCCCATGAAAAGTCTTGTATCAAATGTATAACACCATAGTGTTGAAACATATGCAAATGGTGTATCTCTACACCATAATTGTTCAATATTAAAATAATGAAACCCACAGAGCAAAATTAGTATTCAGAGCCTGTCTCATCAATTCCTACGCTGCCTATTCCTTGCAATTGAGTTCAGGTCTGCATAAAATATGGCACGTTTCTTAGGGTCCTTGTGTATTTCGGGAGGGGTGATTCCAGATCCACGAACCCTCACAGATGATGAACGTGAAACAACATATTTCTTCGTAGTCTTTGCTTTGTCCTTGTCAGGTTTAACACCTTCAACCTATAGCAAACAATTAATGAGAATTAACGTATGCATGGAAATAATATATGCAGTATGATATATATACACCAACATATTGTTTATGTGTACCTCTGGAACAAAATGCTTCATCTTGACGAGCTGCCATATGACAAAGCCTCCCACACACTCTCTGATGGTCTTTGTGGTAGGCATGGGAAAAGGCACGTAGCATTGACCATCAATGGCCTCAACAATGCTAACTCTCACACAATTTTGTGGGTGCTTCAAGCAGTGGGTGTGAGCGTTTCTGGTGACAACATATACAATGCCTTTGGCAACCCGTTTATGCGACCTCCAAAGGTCGACGTGATCACCAACCTTAAAATTTATGCGGTTGAACTCTATCATCTATTCATCCACCAGATTTTCCTGCAATGGAAACGTCATTGCCGTGAAGCATAATTGAAGGCACATTAAAATATTCCTAAAGAATAAGAACAAAGCATGGAAGTGTGTTGGGTCTCATACCGATATAGATGGCACACTGCACCTCTCCCCATCCCCATTTCCATCTTTATTTCCATCTCCCCCTTGCAGGCTAGTGCTCTCCTCCTCCCCGGGTCCATCTTTATTACCCTCTCCCACTTGCAAGCCACTGCTCTCCCCATCCCCATGACCATCTCTGTTACCCAATTCCACATTCAAGCCAGTGTTCTCCCCATCCTGATGACCATCTGTGTTACCCTATCCCACTTTGTGGCCAGTGCTCTCCCCATTCGCATGTCCATCTGTATTAGCCTCTCTCATTTCAATTGCAACGACATCGCCAATTAGGTCAAGGCCAACACTTCATTGTTTATCCTTACCCTGTAATAGCAGGAATTTAAGGGTCATTTCAAATTCAGTTGCATGCAACCAATTCATTGAAATAATCAAAACAAACATTAAATAAAAGAATTGTAATTCACCACTTCTTCTTCCTCCTCCTCCTCCTTCTTCTTCTTCTTCGAAGAACAAAATCATCTTGTGCTTCCATGGGCAATTGTTCACCATCGAAAATCACAAAAACCTGCTCGAGGGCAACAGTTCGTTGTTCATCATTGTTGTGTAATATGAGGAATTGAAACATTGCACCAAACTCAGATGCATGCAACCAATTCATTCAAATAATCAAAACAAACATTAGAGTAAACAAAAGATTTTGAGATCACCGTTTGTTTTTGTTTCTTCTTCAGAGGGTGCCTTGAAACTTTCAACTGTCTAGGATGCTTATTCTGAACGTTAGACGCAGGGGTGGGAGGAACAACATCGTCTTCACCTTTCGTGGGAACAACTTCCTCTAGCGAATGAACCCTACTTTGCTAGGGGGAAGAAATTGCTTCTCGACCATCACTCTGTCATGTCGTGTAAGTTAACATTAAGTGAACCTTGTATGCATCCGAACAAAAAAGATGAAGAAAGGAAAATTCACATTTAACAGTTTAGTTCGACATTACCATTCCTTCCTGTCTCTTTCTCTCTTGAAATTGTAATATTCTTTGCCTTCTCTGCTCCTTCATCTCCTGATTGTTGTATAACGCCATTTGCTTCTTCACCTCGTCCTTTCCTTCTTGGGGAAGTTGAAGGAAGTTTTGTTTCCCATACTTTTGACAGACACGTCTAATAACATGCTTCTACTGTAGCTGCTGCCGTATATTCATTTGGTACTCTGTATTTTCCACCTTCTTTAGAAGGTACTCTTTCAATTTATCAGGGGGAGGAGCGGGTTGTTTTAGTCCCCCCTCAACACAGCTTGGCCATGCTTTGGTGCCTCAAGAATAGGAAGGTGGTGATGTTGAAACCTATGCATTTTGAACACTCTCCAATCATAATACTTTCTTGTACATTCTTCTACAATACAATAATATATATATATCTACCATTCACCATTTCTCTTCTGTATTCAACAACAACTTGCACAACAAATTTGGAAAAGAAAAACATTTAAGATATTTGATATTCAAAAAAATTTAATGCACAACATATACACATAGCCAAATGATGCAATAATTCAGTTATTATATCTACCTTCCCGTCCACCACATCACCCCGTGCTTCATTGGATCCCTCTCCATCCTTAGGGTCTCCCTTTGCACGCTTTTCCTTCCGGTCATGGACTATGGGAAGAGCAAGATCATCTCCCTGAATCAAATGAATGATATACTACCAAAATTAGAATATTTGTAACAAACATGATATTTTTGAACTGAAATTAAAAATCATTCTAATTGATGCATAGGAAGGGAAGGGAAATTGAAAGTTCACAATCCATTACCGAACACATCGTTGCCTTAGGGTTGACCATTTTTGTAAACCGAGGGGACTTCCTCCGTACCACAGTTGCTGCCTCCTGAATAAAACATTCCCACTTTCCAATCAACGTCATAACCACTTATGAGAGATTAAAATTATACATTTGATTGCATCTTGTAATTACCAGATCTTACCTGCACATTTCGTGAATGCGATCGCCTCGAAGAAGATGCGCTACTACACAACCTTTCAGGTGTGTTGTCCACATCAATGAAATTCTTCACTGCAGGAACCAATTTCTGTTTTACAACATGCATCTTGGTTTCTTGTAAACTATAAAATTGTTGCAAGTGTTATGGACAGTTAAAGTTCCAAAATTTATTGCACCATTTTGCAGTAATCAAGCATATATTTTTTCAATGAAAAGAAGAATTTGAAACGCACAACCCACACTGTTGTAAAACGCTATACAAGTAACCCACTGTGTTTTACAACATGCAATTATTTTGTCCAATTATTATTGTCAATCATGTGAAGATACTGAATTGCAATTTATACCATAACTAACAGTTGTAATTTTTGGAGGTGCCATTTTTACATTCATACAGTGTAAATAAGAAATATTTTCAAGACACTCAAACTGTTATCCAAATTTTCAGGTTGGAAAATATAGGGTGTTATAAACCATGCAACCCACAAACTGTTCTAAAACCCTTTACAAGAAACAACCCTATTGGTTACTCCCCCCGCCTCAATTAGGTTAACACAGTTTTCCCTCGCTTCTCTATTCTTCTTCAAAGACAACACTTTTTGTTATGTAGACTATAACAAAACACTGTATTGAAGTTCACATTCATATTTTATAACAACCCATCACATGCACCAAACATTCTATTTGAATATCGTAATATGTTTCGAAGAGAAGATGCACAAAACATTTTGCACGATGGAAAACACACTGGATTGTCCCACACTTTTTAAATCTTGTTCAATGACAACACTTAGTGTTATGCACACTATAAGAAAAGAATATATTCAAGGTCACTTTCATATTTTATAACTGCTCTTGCTTGCAACAAAAGTTGCACAAAAAACAAAAAGTTGCAGTATGGAAAACCCAAAGGGTTGTCTGTCGGTTCTCAAAAGGTTAAATAATTATGGTTATTTAAAAGCTTTAGGATCATTTAATTTATATATAATGGGAGAAACCTAACTCCTGGACAAAATTCACATATGTATATAACATAGGATATGTCGGTTTCAAGTGTTTAGCGGTCCTCGTACTATGATGTCTTGTCATGTTATGTATGTATCCACGTATGTTCTTATGTATGTTTTTCATGCATTTTTCAATGTGCATAGGTGAATTTTTTCTAGGAGTTAGTTGAAATACAAGTCTGATAATGTTTTTTGTGTGGAGGGTTTTGAAATTTTTGTTTCGTTTCCTCCCTGTATGCTGGTTTTTGAATTTTTCCATTTCCTAATGAAATAAGTGACAACCCATTGTAGAAATATGAGTGAAATTATTGAATAATGTTTGTAGAAATAAAAATATGTGGGTTCTGCAATGAAATGCTATATTCCAAAAATCATGTAAAACTTGAAATGTCGCCATTGTTCACATTGTTTTTCGGAATGGATAGAAAAGGGAAAAATGTGGCATTCGAAATCATATTTGGGAAAATAACAAAAATCCCACATCACATCCCATTTTCGTCGCCATTTTATACACTGTTGTTTTGGAAAACACATTGTCTCCTAAAACTCGAACTATTGTAAAATCCACCATTTCAAGCGTCTGGCGAGCCCCGCACTACGATGTCTCGTCATATTATGTATGTATCCATGTATGTTCTTATGTATGTTTTTCATGCATTTTTCAATGTGCATAGGTGAATTTTGTCTAGGAGTTTGAAACTGACATATCCTATGTTATATACATATGTGAATTTATGCCTGAAACTGGCATATCCTATGTTATATACATATGTGAATTTTGTCCAGGAGTTAGCTTGCTCCCTCCTTAACTCCTGGACAAAATTCACATATGTATATAACATAGGATATGCCCCCCATACTGCATGGAGAAAAGAGTCACGATGGAAGAGGTGGGACCGGCGAGGGAAAATTTTGTCAGACGAGAAGGAAAGACTTGAGGGCTAGACGTCTCATCTCGTGTGTCATTTGTTGTCCCATTTTCGGGAAATCATGTCAGTTTCTATGAGTTTTCAAAATAATTATTCAGTGTGGATGGACAAAAAGCCAAAAATGTGGCATTCGAAACCATTATTAGCAAATATCAAAAAGCCCAAACAAGGTCCCATTTTTTCCATTTTTGGACAGTGATGTTTTTTGTGGATAGCAAGGGTAAGAGTTGTAGGCATGCAGAGCTCCTTCAGGTATATATATCCACTTTTTGTATGTGCCATTTTTCCATTTCTCCATTCTTCCATGAACACTAAAGAAATAAACGACCATTCCTTGCAGGGTTTTCATTTTGTGATTTTTCATTTAGGATTTTTTAATTATGTTTCCTCTCGTCTGTTGGTTTTGAAAATTTGTGGTTGCCGAATGAAATAGATGAAAACCCATCGTGGAAATATGAGTGAAATAACTGAATAAGGTTTACAGAGACCACAAAGCATTGTAAAAAGCAAAATAAGTGAATAAGGTTTACATAAGGAACCTGCGACGAAAAAGGTCTCCATTTGAATATTGTAATACGTTTGGAAGAGAAGATTGACAAAAAAATTGCAAGACGGAAAACACACTGGGTTGTCCCACACTTTTCAAATCTTGTTCAATGACAACAGTTAGTGTTATGCAAACCATAATAAGAGAATGTATTGTAGGTCACCTTCATATTTTATAATTGCCCTTGCTTGCAGCAAAATTTGCATGCAAAAATTAAAAAAATAAGTTGCAAGATGGAAAACCCAAAGGGTTGTCCCTCGCTTCTCAATTCTTCTCGAAAGACAACACTTTCTATTATGCACACTATAAAAACACAATGTATTAAAGTCCACCTTCATATTTTATAACAACCCTTACTTGCACCAAACATTCCATTTCAATACCGTTATACATCTCGAACACAAGATGCACAAAAAAGTTGCAGGATGGAAAACACACAGGGTTGTCCCCCTCCCCCCCCACCGTGACAACATTTCATGACAAATGGGAAACATTCAAGCACACCTTTCTAATTTTGAAAGCATGCACTTCTCTCCATCATACATGGATGGCACCTTCCAACAACACGAAGTTGAGTGGATGAGATTGTGGAAGAGGTGGTGATGTGTGCGAGAGAGAAGAGCTTGTTTTACAAATATTGCAAAGTAGCTCGAAATATGCCTTGTTGTCATGAAATTTTGACATTTTATCTAATGCTTGTATGGGGCATGCAGAGGTCGACGTTTACATAGAATGCCAAGGCCAACAATGTGTAATTGTAGGTTGGAAAAACTGGGTGTTATTATACCTGCAAACCAAATACCATTTACAAACCCTTCATAAGTAACAACCCAATTCATTAATCACCCCTCAGTTGAATTTGGATGCTTTGGGGCATGCACCTGCAAGTCCACCTCGTGCTCTCAAACCTTCAGATTTCAACGTGCAGAATGAAAGAACTCACAACACACTGTGTTTTCCAGCCGCCAATTATTTTCCACATTATAATGTCCCATCATAGGGTTTTTGCATGTTATGATGCCTCTGACGTGCATTTTTCTAGCGATAATAGTGACATCCAATTACAACGCAGAAGCTAATCTCCCTACGAAATATAGTAAAATCAAGTTATTATCCCTAAAAAAACATGTTTTTGAAATGATAACATAATCAGACATAAATGATATCAATTTTCCACAATCCGTATTGATTATTGCTAGTTGATTTGTGGATTCGAGTGTAAGAATTCTTGCATCAACGTTTGGGATCACACTCCATGATCCAACATAAGGATGAAGAAGATAACATCACTCATCATGATGTTGGATAACAGAGTCTCATCTACAATGTTGATGCAAAAATTCTTAGACAATCGAATCCACAAATCAACTAGCAATGATAAGAAGATATGTCTTATCCCTGAAGAAGGGCAATACATTATCATGTGTAAGCCATTTTGCAAGGAGATTGCCTTCTGCAATTGGGAGCAAGCTATTCTCCCTACAAAAATGTGTGTCACATGCATCATAACAGTCATCTTGTTTTCAAAATAATTGTTCAGCGTGGATGGACAAAAAGCCCAAAATATGTCATTGAAAACCATTATTTTCAAATAGCAAAATGAAGTGCCAAGAATGTAATTAAATCGAAAAATTGAAATGGGACAATGTGTTTTCCAACACTGCAAACCATCTATAACAACACCATGCCTTGCAAGTATTATGTTATGATAATACTTGCAAGGCACAGTGTTGTTATAGATGGTCTACAGTGCTGGAAAACACACTGTCCCATTTCAGTTATTTGAATCTCCTTGTTTAAATGTAGAGGGTTGTCTCATCATGGGTTGCTTGCTTCTTAACACCCATGGTTTTGCAACATGGAATGTTACAAAATAGTATGAATGTCTTCCAAATCACACATTCCATTGTTGTGTTTAAATTTCAGTTGATTGAAAAAAAACTGCACAATATAATTTTGAATGGGAAACGCAGTGGTGGGTTTCAACTATTTCAATCTCCTTGTTTAAATGTAAATGGAAAGTTGAAGGTCTGAGTGCACATGGAGGAGTTGGAGTAGAATACAAACGAAATCAAGGTGAGGGGTAATTTGAAATTTGGGAAACACAATGTGGAGTATTTCAGTTTCTTGAATGTCTTCCAAATCACACATTCCATTGTTGTGTTTAAATTTCAGTCGATTGAGAAAAAGACTACACAAAATAATTATGAATGGGAAACACAGTGTTGGGTTTCAGTTATTTGAATCTCCTTGTTTAAATGTAAAGGGTTGTTTCATGAAAGGTTGATTTCTTCTTAACACCCATAGTTTTGCAACATGGAATGTTACAAAACAGTATGAATGTTTTCAAAATCACACATTCCATTGTTGTGTTTAAATTTTGCAACATTGAAAAAAAAGAGTGCAGAAAAGAATTCTAAATGGGAAACACAGTGCTGGATTTCAGTTATTTGAATCTCCCTGTTTAGATGTAAAGGGTCGTCTCATGCTGGGTTGCTTGGTCCTTAACACCCATGGTTTTGTAAGATGGAATGTTGCAAAACAGTATGAAAGTCTTCCAAATCACACCTTCCATTGTTGTATTTAAGTTTCAAGTATATAAAAAATTGTATGCTTCATAACACTGCATTTTTCAACCTCCACATCACAACATACCCTAGCCCTTTTTGGTTTTTAAACCAGTATATCTAGGTGTGCACATTGTGTAGTGCATATTGGAAAACACAATATGTTTTGAAGCCTTCCTTTACTTATACGGTATACCCAACCTTTGTCTTGTAATGAAAATATACAAACATATAGATGGTGTTTTATTTTATCAAATAGCACATCTCTCATTTAACGGGGACAATAATAACCCTCAACACATAGTGTAGTTCATAGTATGCACTTCATTCTGTTTTGCAACAATTCATGTTGGAAAACCCTAGGTGTTAAGAAAGAAGCAACCCAAATAGTGTTGTAAAACCCTCTGCAACACTATTGGATAGTACCTGTCACCTCAATTTGGTCGGTATTCTCCTCCAAGTCATCCACGTGCACTGAGACCTTCTGCTTTCCCTTTCAACGTGCAGACTAGAAACAAAACAAATAGTATTTTCACCTTTCTTTCTTGAAATAGAAAAGGCCCACATCATTCCCTTCCACTTTTCCTGCACCAGAAAAAAGAAACTTGTCGACAAAGCTAACCCGTCCACTTTTTTGCCCGGCAACAGGCGGGAAAATCCACCCGATGACGCCGTTAACTCCTACGTAACCATCGCTCGGATGTTTGGTCCCATCTGCCTATTTCGTCACTTTTTGTTTCCATGTATGTTGTTATTCTAATAGCTCTTTTACAATTTTTCTATAATATTTAGGGCCAAGTAATGTAGGCCAAATTCTCAATTAAGTTATTCCTACCCATTGGATTTATGAGTTCTATTTAATACAGTGCATAGAACCATTTCAAGTAGTCGCTTGTTATATGTGCATATCTTTTTGCAGTGTGGTGGTCAGATCAAAACATACTGAAAAAGAGCAAAAATAGGATATAGAAATAGCATTCTACAAAATTGCCATCAGATGTTAAAAATGAACCATTTATAACTTACTAAATATTCTAGACAAATAGCAAAATTGTAAAAAGAACTATTACAAAAAAACTTATGAACCACATATAAACTCTTTTGGTGAAAGATTTCAAATTAGCGCAAAACACTTGAGAATCACATGAAAATGACAGCTAATTGAAAACCCCAACATTTCACAATTTCAAACAAATCGACACTTCTAAATGCATATTAAATTTTGGAAATTTAACTGTCCACTACACTTGCGATTCAAGCTATGGCAGCCAGAATCACATGTATTTATTGCAGAAGGTTCACATCTCCTGAAGCATCCTTCTCAATTCACCTGCCCTTGTTTTGTTCAATTTTATTTCCTGGCCTATATGAACCACCTAGAAGAAAGACAAGTGTTAGTGATAGATTAAATTGTCAAATTAAAGATAATTGGTGCTAGAAATAATTTTATTTCTTCCATATTTCCCCAATATAGAATTTATATGTTATGTTGAGTGCAAAATGCCAGCTTGCACAGACAATAAACAAACATATTAAACTATACATTGGGAATTTAATTTCAAATTTAACCTATTGCTAACACTAGTATATATATCAGCAATCATATGTGCCATTTTTTCCATTTTGCTGGAACTGTGAAGCAATGAACGTTCATTATGTTGGATAAATTCATTTGTTCCAATCAGGAATCAGGAGAAAGCTAACTTGTAAACAAAAAGCACCTATGTATGTAACATGAGATAAAAATGGCATTTCATTTTCCTCATTTGATTCAACAAAATAAATGCTCGCACTATTTGTAGTGTTGGAAAATACAATGTCTCCATATAAGGTGTTAAGAAACAAGCAACCCAAATAGTGTTGTAAAACCCTCTACAACAGAGAGGAGACAGTGTGATTTCCAACTACAACGTCTCATCATGTTATGTATGTATCCATGTATGTTTTTCATGCATTTTTTGATGTGCATGGGTGTAATTGTATGTCTAGGAGTTAGTCGGGTCCTTAAGAAACAAGCAACCCAAATAGTATTGTAAAACCCTCTGCAACAAAGAGGAGACAATGTGTTTTCCAACTACGACGTCTCATCATGTTATGTATGTATCCATGTATGTTTTTCATGCATTTTTTGATGTACATAGGTGTAATTGTATGTCTAGGAGTTAGTCGGATCCTTAAGAAACAAGCAACCCAAATAGTAGTGTAAAACCCTTTGCAACAAAGAGGAGACGATGTGTTTTCCAACTACGACGTCTCGTCATGTTATGTATGTATCCATGTATGTTTTTCATGCATTTTTCGATGTACATAGGTGTAATTGTATGTCTAGGAGTTAGTTGGCTCCCTAAGAAACAAGCAACCCAAATAGTATTGTAAAACCCTCTGCAACAAAGAGGAGATAGTGTGTTTTCCAACTACGACATCTCGTCATGTTATGTATGTATCCATGTATGCTTTTCATCCATTTTTTGATGTACATAGGTGTAATTATATGTCTAGGATTTAGTCGGCTCCTTAAGAAACAAGCAACCCAATGATGATATCTTGAATGATGTCTTGGAATGTAAATCTGCAATCTAACATGAAATGGCCATGAAGAATGTAGATCTTGATCTTGAATTGGATGTGAACAATTCTTGCAAATGGATCTTCAAAGCTACATTAACACACATTAGCTCAACTACATGCTTGATGCATTATGCCTTTGACGTGATGAAATAATCTTGAATTACTACAATAAAAATTTGATAATCTTCCCTTGAATGCCTTTTAAATGCTCTATAATTCTCTTGTGAAAGTACTATTATGATCACTTGAACTTGATAGGTGAAACTATGTGAATTAGCCTTATCTCTATACTAAATCTAAGGTTTAACCCCAAAATTTAAATTATCCAAGATGACATCAGATCTAGGATTCAAAATCATTAAAATCCCACCACAAATAAGTTCAAAAATGGGTTTCATAGGTAAGGAGTACCCAATCGCTTAAAGTGGTAAAGGGGTCCTAGCACAATTTTCTAGGACCAAGCTTCGAGGAGGTGAAATAATGTTAAAAAGCCACCTCAAATATGCCAAAAAAGGGGTGTTCTAGGTTAGGAGGACTCATTCTCCCAAAATGGTGAATGGGTCCTAGCATAGTTTTCTAAGACTCCAACTTTTCCAATTTAAATGTTATGAAATATTATTTATGAGTGTTGGGATAGATCCTTGGAAAATGCAATTAATAAGGCTTGGATGTGAATTAAAGAGGCCAATTAACCTCAATTAAACTCAATTAATTAATAGATCCCTAGATTAGTGTGAAAGTGTAAGAAAACACTTTGGAACACCCTAAATAAGGCACAATTAAGCACATTCTATCATTAATTGTTCACTCCCAACCTAAGCATGAAAAAGGGTTACTTTTTTCGATGATACAATTGGTAAACATGAAAATCATAATTATTCTTATCTTGATGCCTCCCCTTTTTCTGATGAATTTACTTTATAAAATCTAACCATGGAATGTGATGAACCTCTTATTTTTTACTCTCCTAAAATCCCTTCTACTAGGGTAGATATCATGGCACAAGGGAAGAGACCTTAGAGAAAAAGGATAAAATCATGGACAATCATAACAATAAAATTGGTCCTTCTCCTAATATCTCTACTATTGGTAAAGAAGATATCTTGATGTTAGAAAATCCAATCAATGAGAGCCATGAGAATCCTATTTGTCTCTCTCCCCCTAGGGAAAACATTATTGAACAAGAGAATGCCATCATTGATAAGAAAGAAAATCCAACCATTGATAACTCTCTTACTTGTGATGAAGTCATTTTAGAAGAACCAACCTTTGAATATCATGAACATCTAGTTTGTAGCTCTCTTAAAAACTCTCCTACTAGGGAAGATATCATGGTGCAAGAAAATGAGACCATTGACAATAGTAATTCCTTAGATGAAGATGATGAAGTGAAATTAGACTCCTCTTCACCAAGAGATCATGGAAATAAGGATAAGTCTTTTGAGGTTATGCACATTAGATATCATAACAAAAGAGTCTCAAAAGGGAAAAGAAAAAATGATAATGTCAACACAAATTTGGAAAGAATCCACTTCAACCACTTTAGAAGAAAAGACAACAAACACAAAAACTTTGATGAAGTTGATTATGAACAACCATTGAATCCAAAATAAATGTAAATTCTTTATGGAATAGGTTATGAACTTATGAAACAACTTGAGTATAGTGGAAAATGATGTGGTGTTAACATGCAAGAAATGACTACTAGTCTTGGTTATTGTCCCTCGAAAGGAAAAAACAAGCCTTCATTCAATGTCAACACTCTTACAAAAGATTCTTCCAAGACAACTTTAGCTTTGGTGCATCCTAAACTGATAGATACTACATTAGATATGCATCAATTTGATACTTTGTTTACTCATTATAATCAATAACAATACTTGTTTCTTTTTTCTATGTAGTAGTTGTAGGATCTGAGTATGTTCACTATTGCATGTTTTACACATTGAAAATAATTTCCTTTTTTACAAGGAGCAACATATCATCAATCATGTCGGCTCATCCTTGTTCTGCACTTAGTGGGGGCAAGGGGCTAGATAGCCTTGTCCTATTTTTGTCATTCGATGTTTTCCCTTTGGCTAGTTTTTCACCTTTATTATATACTGACCGAGATTGGGATGCAGATGACCTGCTATAGGTTGACTCACATATTCCTTACTAGTCTTTTGTATTTTTTTTATTTTTCATGTTTCTTTATGTGATTGCATGTGCATAATGTGATCCCTCATGTTTTTTCATTTTATGTATCTCTATCTCTCTCTCTCTCTCTTTGTGAATTCCTCTATATGTATCTACATTCTTCTCTATGTCATAAACAGTTTATCTTCATCGCTTGTCTTGTGCTTTAATTTTTGGGATGACGCAGGACGTCGAGACATTTAGGTCTCCTCCATGTTGACCCAAAGGATTTTTATTTTTTTTCGCTATCTTTGTGTCATTCTTCCTATTCTATGAGTATTTTGGGAATGATGACGTTTTTGAGCTCTATGACAACATTGTTGCAAAGATATACTAACCCCAAATCTATAGATCCCTTCCATATTTTTGTGGGAAACACCTCCTTTCTTAATCATGATGTAGCTCTATTTTGGGAACATATGACTTGGAATAGGGTTTTTTGAGTCACCTCTCATGTCTTGGGACAAAACATTGGCTAATTTAAAGAGATTTCTCACAACAATGGTGTTAGCAACCTCTTTAAAGTGGGGGCATACATCGATGGAATCTTTCGAGATTTTTCATATTTCATGGTGTGATTTTCTTTTTTCTTGTGATGCATCCTTTTCTTGGCAATGTCATTGGGTTTGATGTCCTCCAAGGGTGTGATATTTCTAAGTGTATGACTTTCCCTTAGTGGCATAATGTGAAGCGAGGCATCCCATAAGTGGAAATCTGTTATACTTGACGTGTCCTCTCTTGGAGACATTAGGCATGATTTTCCCTAAGAATAAGACCTTACACAAGCGAAGTAAGATCCCCTTGAACAAAAAAACCTATAGACATAATATCTATAAGTGTATAACATTGTGGTGTATTATCAAATTTTTCAAGAGGATAACTTTGATGTGGTATGGGAGTCTAATATGATTCTCTCATTTTCCACCCTTTTGGGATACTCACCTAGTGGACATCCTGAGGTTCCACTACCCTAGAGTGAGCGTGTGTGTCGCTTGCATAGTGGGCATCGAGTTCTTCTTGTGAACGTTTTTGGACAAACAGTTGAGATGTGTTCCACATTGTGTTGGATAATCATGGCTTGATCCCTTCCTTTTCTCGAACAAACTTTCACATTCCACATCGTGTTGGGACAGTTGAAGCTTGATCCTTTATTTTCTTAGTCTTTGATAGTGTATGATTGTGTAGCTTTATCATTTATGCATACATAAGTGTTTTGAATTTCTACTTTAGTGTGAGTTTGACATAGGGGCAAACTCTCACTAAAGTGGGGACAAAATGTAGCATAAAAAAAAGTAACCTTTTTTCACACCTAATTTTGGAATGGATAATTAATGATAAAATAGACTTAATTGTGCCTTATTTAGGGTGTTGTAAAGTGTTTCTTTGCACTTTCACACTAATCTAGGGATTTATTATTTAACTGAGGTTAATTTGAGCTTAATTGGCCCCTTTAATTCAAATCCAGACCTAATTTATTATTTTTTTGAGGGATAAAACACAACACTCATTAATAATATTTCACAACACTTAATTTTGCAAGGAATATGTCCTAGGCTAGTGACCTAGAACCCATTCACCACTTGGAAAATGGGTCCTCACTAGGTCTTAGGACCCCCTTTTGGCATGACATTTCACAATCCCCAAAATTTGTCCTAGTTAAGTATGCTAGGACCCATTTTCCCTATGGTGAATGGGTCTGAGTCACTAACTTATGATACCCCCCTTGGGATATGTTTTTGGTGGTATTTTAATGGTTTTAAATCCTAGATCTGATGTTTTCTTGTGTTATTTGAATTCAGGATTTAATCTTAAGTTATGTATAAATATAAGGTGTGGAAATGAAAAAAGTAGCCCTTTTCACACTTAATTTTGGAATGGTTAAAATTAAAATGGACCTAATGTTACCTTGATCTAGTGTTGTAATGTGTTTTACACATTCACATTGGATTTAGGGCCCTTTTAAGCTAAATAGGCCTAAATTTTCCTTAATTTAATGTTCTAAAATGTATTTATTTACGCCTTCACATTAAGTTTTGGGCCCTCTTGCATTTATGACATCCATATCATCATTAATAGGCCCCGAAGACTCTATATTATGCATCTTGAGGCTTATTTCAACCGAAATCCTGACATAGACATCAAATATACTTAATTTCTTATCTCCCTGACATTTCCTCCACATGAAAAGGGTTGGTGGGACCCATACACCACCTTGGGTGTATGAGTCCCATATATATGGGACCTATATGCCATAAGTAGCATATGAGTCCCATTTGGCCCCCTTTTAGTGTTTTGAGTAGGAAATCAGGGTTTTAAGTTCAAATTTCATGAATGTTTTTCTCTGGGATCTAATAAATAGTTAATTGGATAGATTTCCTATATAAAAAAGGTTTCAAATCATTATTTCACCTAATAATTCATGATATCATCCCAATCAATCAATATTTAAGCATTCCAAGACTTCACAAGAGATTTATAGAGTATTCAAGATCATTTCTAAGGCATTCGAGGGTAGATTTCTTCATCATTTGTTGCATCAATTCAAAATCTATCATCATATCAGAGTCATTAAGCATCAAGAATGTTGTTGAGATAGTGTTATGATGTAACATTGAAGATCCATTTAAAAGCAATATTTCATATCAAAGTTCAAGATCAAGATCTACATTCTACATGGCCGCTTCATGTTAGATTGTTGATTTGCATTTCAAGACATCATTCAAGGTATCATTTTTCATGTTTCATACTTCATGTTCCATGTTCATATTTCATTGTTTCATCACAAGATTTAATTACCTAAACAAGTTTTGACCAAGGTAAACCCCTATTTCCTAACAATCAACACATTTTTCTCTCTTTACATGTGTGATTGTAGATCTAGGTGTCTTGGAGCTTGAAAATCCTTTGAAGACTAGGTTGTAAGGTTGGAGAAAGCCATCAAGTTGTCACAAGTTCGTCATCTTTCACGAAAAGTTACCTACATGTTGTAAATCATAGTTTCAGATCTGGAAACGAAGTGTGGAAGGAAGAGCAAAGATAGGAAAGCAGATTCAGGTCTTGACCCTCTGAAAAAGTAGAGTGGGATTGATACGCCACTTGTGGTGTATGAGTCCTAGTTCAACATATTTTCTATATTTTAGTGCATTTAGATCAACCACTATGAGATTCCTATTTTGGCATAGAAACCCTAGTTTGGGACTAAGTCACCCAGAATGGTGTATGAATCCCAATGGGCACCAAACAACAAATTTTTAGGGTTTTGGAGCTTGTTTTGACATCATCCTTCTTCCAGGTGCACCTCTGGTCATTCTTAGTTTGTTATTCTACATTTTAATTTCATTTCCTAGGTCATTTAGTTAGGTTTTGCATAAGTAATTTGTGTGTCATTTACATCTCTTGTCGTTCCAAGCCCTTGCTTGGTGGTGAACCCCTCTTTTGTAATTAATCATACTCTAGGACATCCCTATTGCAGATATGCTCCCTTAACTCCATCTTGGGATTGAGATCTATAGGGTTTCCTTGAGTTAAACAAGAGTGTGGAGTAGGAACCCTTGTGTGCCATCTCCTAAAAGGTGGAGTACCCTGTTTCCATTATTTCATTTTGGTGAACCTACATTTAGAACATCTTAATTCTAATTTGGAGTGCATTATAATCCTAGATCTAGATTGCATTAACATTGCATTAGGTTTTGCATTAGTTAATTGGCACCTAGGGTTTCTAAATCTTGAATTAGTCAAAGTGCATATAGGTTGCATTTTTTCACCTGGCATCATTTAATTTCATCTGAAAACTATAATTGCACTGTCTAGACATCATACAAACTAGAAAATATAACTTTCACTTAGAATTTTCTGAAATTTATGCAAAACCCCTAATCTGGGACTCATATGCCCCTATGCGTGATTTATTCCTAGTATAGGTTGTTTTGTCTGGTTTCTGGGTATTTTGTGGTGATTGTTATTCACTATTTGAACCCCTGAAAAACCCTGATTGGGACTCATATGCCCCTTTAGGTGATTTAGTCTCGGATCAAACCTGAAACTACCTTTTATAGCATTGAAAACCTTTTTTCTATACTTCTATTTGTTGTCATTAGTTATCTGTTTTAGTTGCCTAAGTTTCTATTACATGCATTTCACTAGGTCTAGCTTAAATCGGTTCATTTCATGCATTATTTAATTCCAAATTTGCATTTACAACATTTCATTTTCAGCTTGTTGCATAGCGTAATCTGTAACTTACCTTGTTTGAAATCTAAAAATTATATTTACACATTTCATTTTAGGTCTTTACATTGCATTTTAAGTTTCCATAGATTAATTTTCACAAATGTTGGTATATGTTAGAAGATTAATCTTTACTTGGTAAAGGCTATTCTTTAATTGTAATTATTTATTAATTTGTAAGAATATTCCAAAGGAATCCCTACAAGTCTTTAGTCTTTTTTCCTTCTCACACATGTGTGAGGATGACTCATTTTATTTTTAATTCCTTTATTAAAGAATATTTGTAGCCACCTCCTTAAGAGGTTCTTGACACATTGCAAACACATAGATGAATGGTGGCGTTCATTGAGTTGGGAGTTACATTCTAACTCCTCTTCTCACCTCAATTTATTGAGGTGTCTCTCCTCTCATTCTTCATATTCAAGCAAGTAAGCTTAAGGCTTAAGTGCTCTCTCTCTCTCTCTTTGTATCATTCTTAAGCATTTTGCCTCCATTCATAATATTGGGGTTTTTTCTTATTTTTTCCCCTTATCAAATTCTTGTCTCCTTTGCATTTGGTGGTGCTTGGTTTGGCTTCTCTATTTCTTGGTAATCTCTTTCCTTCAAACAATGCTCATTAGTTAGCACTTTTCATTGCTCATTTATTTTTCCTTTCATAGCATCAGAATTTGGTATTACTAATCTTTTGTGAGCTGCATTGTTGAAGGTTTACCAAGTTTATTAAGCACACCATTAGAGACACTCTAAGAGAAAAGGAGAAGAGCCAAAAGTCTAATCTTGGTTCTTGTTTATAATTTTTTCTAACCCTTGTGTAGGATTTCTTCACTAAATATTTTTAAGTTTTTCAAATTTCAAATATGTGCAATATAATTTGGATGCATGTTTAAATTTATGCAATTTTTAGAAACACTCAAGTTCAATTTTTTTTTTAATTCCATTATTTGCATGGTTTTTTTTTTTGCATAAAAATTAAAAAACCTCTAATAAAGGGTTTTTTTTAATGTTTTAGAATAGATCATTAGTTCTGTAATTTTTTTTTGCAATATCAAGTTAAATTTGTAAAAAATCAATATATTTCACTATATCTGCATGTTATAATTTGCATGTTCAAATTTCTTTAAAAAAATCTTTTTTTTTTTGGAATCTAGCCCTATTTTTTAATATCAATATTTTTTTATATCCTTCTTTAATAAAAATCCAATTTATTTTCTTTTCAAAAAATATCAAAATTTACTGTCTCAACTTTGCTCAATTTATATTTAAATGAGTCCATTGTTTAAAAAATTAAAACCCTCTATTTTAAAAGTTAAAAAAAAAGTCATCTCTATTTTTAATGCAATTTTTTTTATAAAATCAAAACAAATCAATACTAAATTGCTTTCTTTCAAAGAAAATATATCCCTGTTGTCTCCTATTTTACTAATAATCTCAATCTTTCTTAAATAATAAAATATCAAAAAAATCTTTAAAAAATAATAAATAATATTCATGCTTTCGGCCATTGCATTTCTTTTTTAAAAAGAAAGAAAAATCAATTTTCTTTTGGCATCGGCCCTCCCTCCTTTATCTACCACCCATTCTTTTTTTATACTCTAAAATAAGTCCCACCCATTTCTTTCAAAAAATAAAAAGCCCACCCAATTTTTGAGTTTATAGTTTTTTAAAAAAAATCTTAAATCTTAACCCGTGCCTTTTCTAATTTCACCATCTCTTTTAGTAAAAGTAAATCTCTTAAAAAGTTTTTTAAAATCCTACACTCTAAAGAAGAGTCTTAGTTTCTTTCACGTATACCTTTTAAGAGTAATAAGAGTCTTTATAAAGTTCTTTTACATTAAGTTTTTTAATAAAAGCTTTTAAAGTTTTTTAGTTATTCATATTAAATTTATTTAAATCTATTATTTTCAAAAAAAATTAATATTATTAATTTAAAAGGGGTCTATTTTTTCTTTTATAATAGGAAGTTATTTTTTAAAATTTATTTAAAAGGGCTTATTTTGTTCTAAATTTAAACAATTTATTTTTACAAGAGATTTTTTTTGTAAGATTTAATTTGATCAAGAGGGATTTTTTTTTGTAAGCAAATATTTACAATAGTTATTACTTTTCTCATAAGGTTGTGATTTCTTTTTTGGAATCATGTCAACTTTAATTCCTGAAATTAAATTAACTAGTTCTAACTATCATTCTTGGAAAACTCATCTCTTTTATTTTTTCATTTTAAACATCTTTTGGATGTTGCTACGCATCCCAAATCGAAACCTGATTCGTCTACATCCCAAGATGAACAAGAAAAATGAAAGCTAAAGAATGAGGAAGCCCTTGGCCTTATAGGTATTTCCATGTCACCCGAACTATATGTTCACATTAGGACATGTACAACAACCTATGAAGCATGGGACAAACTCAAGACTATTTATGATAGTTCAAATGAATCTAAAAAAAATCAACTTCAAGATCAACTTCAAGATTTAAGGTATTCTGATTTTAAATCTATGGATGATTTTTTATTGAAGTTTGATGCTTTGAATAGTCAATTGCATGGTTTAGGAATAAAATTAGAAGATCTTAGATTAATTCATCTTATTCTTAAAGAATGTCTTCCTAGACAATTTCAACAATTTATTACTAATATTCATACTCAATTAGCTATTCCTTCTTTAGCTACTCAATTAACTTATGGTATTTTTTGTAATTTATTAAGACAAGAAGAAGCTAAGTTAATTTAGTTTGGAAATCTTAAGTCTAATGAACATGCGTTTTTGTCTAATCCTAAGCAAAATTTTAAGCATCATTCTAAACAACATTATAATACTAAACCTCATTATAATAATGACAATGATCCTAGAAAGTTTAACTCTTCTAAGAGATCTGATTACACTTATTGCAATAAGGATGGTCATTGGAAAAATACTTATTTTACGAAGAAAATGATAAACAGCCTATGAAGCAAAATAATCAACAACAAAATAAACCTAATAATAATAAGTTTCATAACAATGCTAATCAATCTAGACATGCTTTTACTTGTAGTTTTAGTGTTTCTCAACCTCTTAAATGGGTTATTGATTTAGGTGCATCTCAACATGTTACTTCACATAAAGAATCTTTTGATTCTATGCAACCTGATATATCTAATGTTCCTCTTCAACTTGCTAATAATTATACTTGTAAAGTAGAAGCTATTAGAGATGTGAATGTTCCTAATGGTAAATTGCATGATGTTTTATATGTTCCTGAATTAAAGACTGACTTTCTTTCAATTGCTAAGATTTGTCAAGATTATAAAATAGAATTTTACAAAGATATGTGCTATGTTATTGATCCAAAACAAAACAAGGTCATTGCTAATGCTAAATTAGACAGTGATAATTTGTTCAAATTTTATGAGTTTGCTCAATCTAGATGCTCTTTAATATCTACCATTGATTTTAATGTTTGGAATAAAATACTTGGTCATATTAATGCTAACAATATTTCTTTGATGCAAAAAACTTAATATGGTAGATGGATTGCCTAGTATTGTTCCATTTAAAATTGTATGCACGGGATGCATGAGTGGTAAGATGCATAGGGAGCCCTTTCCACATGGTCAATCATGGAGGGCAACTCATAAGTTACACCTAGTTCATAGTGACCTTTTGGGACCCATGAAGAATTACTCCATCTAAGGATCAAGGTATGCACTTACTTTTGTTGATGAATATTCTAGAAGAACTTGGATCTATTTTCTTCATAGTAAGGATCAAGTTCTTAATATATTTTTTGAATTTCATAAATTTGTTCAAAGGCAATCTGGTTTTAAACTTAAAATTCTTAGAACTGATAATGATAAAGAATATGTGAATAATTATTTTAATAGTTATTTGAAATCATTTGGTATTAAGCATGAGCTAACTATTCCCTATACACCTCAAAAAAATGGTGTAGTGAAAATGAAGCATAGAACTATTGTTGAAATGGCTAGATGTATGTTACATGCTAAAAATATGTCTTACAAATTTTGGGTAGAAGCTATATTTTGTGCTACTTGTGCAATTTTTCAACACACGCCCCATTGAAAGTGGGGACCCTCGTTCTTTTTGCTTTTTGGTGTCTTGGTCCTTCTTTTTGGAATTTTGCTTGCTCGGGCATGTGCTTTGATGTTCATCTTGCCAGTTGGAGTGGCACATTTGTGATTTTTACTGAAAATCTTAAGATCTGAGAGCATTTCGGACTTTTCACTGTTTTCAGAAAAATCCGCCTTGGCCGAATTTTCCCGATTTTCTTTTGGAGTCTGGGGGTAGTTGTTTTTGACCCAAATCCGGGGAAATCCATCGTGTCCAAATTTCTTCGAAGTTCGTTGCCCTATCGGATTTCTAGGTTTTGTTCTCGGTTGTCTTGTCGATCGCATTAATGGTGATTATGCTACTTTTGGGGCATTGATATATTGAATCTTGGGAAGTAATTGGCCATTTGAGTTTGAGTGCTAAAGCTTGAGGCGTGTTGCTAGATCATGCATTTTAGAGCTATTTCGAGTGTTGCAGTTGAATTTTGTGAGCATTGCTTGTATCCTACTTGTGTTTGTGGGTTACTTGTCGGCATCACCGGTTCCATCTCTTTTGCTCTCATGGTATGTGGATATGCTTCTTTCTTTTGTTGGTCTTCAATTCCTTTTCTTTGTATGCTTTCGTGTCATTCATTGCTTCATCATTTTCCTGTGTGTGTGCGCCATGGCGGGGTTTTGGGGTTTCCATTGTTTTTCCAATCTTCCTAGTTGGTCGTTGAACATTTATTTTTGGCTGGTCTTTTGGTTGCTATTCTTTTTGGTGCTTGCTTGCATTTATCCCAAATTCCCTATCTCGTTTGTGGGCAAGTTGTGCCTAGTTTTTTTCGTGCTCCCTTGGCATAGATTTTAGGGTTTCTGAGCCTTGGCAATGGTTCGAAATCTTGCAGATGAGGCAAAAGGCCTTGAAAAAGATTCACAAACAAGGAAGGCAGATTGAGAACACTTTGACTGGTATTCATGATAAGTGTATCTCATTCTTTGAAATCATGACAGGAAGGAAGAAGTTTGCTTTGAAGCATCTTAATCTAGAGCAACTTAGGAAATGGTGGAGAGATGTTTATTCTCCAGTCAGTGAAAGTCCAGTCACTGGACATCAGCTAGATGATGTTGTGACCTATATTGCAGTTATTGACAGGCACTTAACTAATAGGGTTGATTGGGATGGTACAGTAAGGCAGGCAAGGGATGATATTAAGACTCTTGAGAGAAGAGTTAGGGTTTTGCCTGTGCCACCTGTTGCTGAGTTGGATAGAATATTGTTGGCCTTACATGGTGAGGAAGATCGAGCTAAGGACAAGGATGGGAAGTAGCTATGTAAGCCTACATTGAGATTTGTGCTTCCCATTTACTCACATGCATTGGGTCGACCCTTTTGATACTTAGGCCGACTTGGATGAAATTGGTGCGAATTGCACATTTCATATTGTATTCGAATATCTTTTGAGGTTGACCTCTTGTAGGTCATGTTTTTATTGTAAATTCTTATTTTGGGGCCGACCTATCTTAGGGATTCTCTATAAAATGGGCATGTTGCCTCACTTGATAAATAGATAGGTAATACATGATATGCATAGAGAAGTAGAATAGAGATTTCATATTTGAGCGAACTAGGGTTTGTGTTCAAGCAAGTATTGTAACAAAAGGCTAGAATTGTTGTCATTTTGGATAACTTAATATAAGAAGGGATATTGTGATTTGGTATCTTTCTTGTGTCAAGTTTTATCTGGCATGGTTCTTGTTGTTCTATCTTTAAAATTGCTTAAGTTCATGGTTAAATAGTTTGGTGATGCTTAGGATTACATGTTTGGAATGTTTGCAGCGATCTCTAGTCCATACTTTTTGCAGTTAGCTGATTATTAGCTGCTTTGCAAAGTTAGTCTAAGCTTTAAAATGTGCTTAGTTCAATTATGAATGTTTGTTCATATCCAACACTATTGCTTTGAATAAACGTTTGTGATTTGAAAATCTTAAAATACCTCAGAAGATTGCACTATTTCTATGAAATTGCATATTTATCTGGATTGAGCAAAAAGTAGTTTATGAGAGATCCGTCCATTTTGAGCATTTTATCTTTTGGCATTATCAATCTTGGGATTAGAAGTAGTCTTAGAATTATCTCTTAAACTCTCATCTTTTGTTATTTATTTTATTATTTGGGTTCGATTGAGGATTTCAAGTATCAATTCATTATTCAGATCTGATAAATTCAAAGTCCATCATTTGCTTGTAGTAAGGTCTCTTTGTGATTACCAACATTTTCACATTATCTCTGAGTCGTTTTATTTGCATTGTCAGACCTGACATTAGAGACCTTGGGGTTATCTCTTTTCCCATAGAGATTTACCTTTCAAGAGAGATAGGATATCATATTTTTTCTGAGTTGTTGTTGTGCAAAAAACACCATCAACAGATTAGTGCTAGGAGGGTCTTGAATAAGCAAGCTAGAGCATTTCCTAAACGTCATCTCTCCTGAGAGGCTTAGAAGAAGAACTAGATCTACTCCAAGAGAAGAAGAATTTTAGGAATTACAAGCCCCTACTAGGTCAAGAAGGACCAGAGGAGGGGAAGAATCATCATCCGCTCACCCACTTCCATCATCTCCATTATCTTCATCCTCATCTGACTCTAAGGGAATTCCTATTCCACAGCCACAACCAGTCATAAATCATCCATTACCACCTCCACCCCCACCAGGCTTCCCTTGCTAATAATTTTTCCCCATTGATCTTTAATAATTACAATGTCATGCCCAAAAACCCTGAGCATTTTTGCTCTAAGTTTCATACTCATGACCCCAACCGAACAATAGAAGAGCATATTAGGATTTTTCAAACCTGCCTGAGGGATAGATGAATTAACCATGAGGATGTTGCATGTAGGATTTTTCCTTATTCCCTAGGAGAAGAGGCCTTTTATTGGTACAATCACTTACCTGTTGCTTCCATCCATAATTGGACTAAATTAGAAATTGCATTTCTGTAGAGGTTTAAGATTCCCATCAGTGCTAATGAGCTATACCTGCAATTTACTAGAGTTAAAAGAGAGATTAATGAGCCCATAAGATCATTCAATGATAGGTTCCATCGAGCATACACTAGACTCCAGGCACCTTATGCTGGAAATGAAAATACTGCTTTAGAAGTTTACCTTGAGGCCTTGGATAGCCTCACAACCACTTTCCTTAAACAAAGGACTAATCCTCTGAATAATTTACTCACTGCATATGTTGAGGTTGTGAAGGTCAGCACGGAATTAAGGCAACACTTATCAAGACCCTTACCATCCTTAGGACCTACTGCTCACCCTGGACAAATTCAAGCCCTTAACCAGGCTTTGACCAGTCATGCTCCCATAATAAATATGATGCCTTCATTGCCTTTGGTCCCTCATCCAGGTCCTCCTTTAAATCAAGCTCAACCTATGACCTTATCCTCAACAAAGAGCTAATCAACCCCTTCATTAGCAACAAGCTGGTTTTCCTACATATTTGTAGAATTCAGAAGTTTTGAATCAGGTTGTTGGTTCTGGAGGCATACCTGGATACCCTTCTGGTAGTGTCAATTTGGCACCACCTAACAATCTAGATAAGGAAATATTGGATGAGTTAATTGAACAAGTGAAAAGGTTGAATACAAAGGTAACATATTTGAGAAATCAGAATAGCCAGCTTCAGGCTGCTCAGAAGAACATGCAATCTAACTATGGCAGGGAAAATAGGAACTTTGAAAGGGGACAGTATTTTGATAAAAAAAAAAACTATGACAGAGGACAAAGTTCTGGTCAAAAATTTGATAGGGGACAGGGTTTTGGTCAGAATTTAGATAGAAATCAGCAAGGTGGATACGGATTTGACCGGGGCCAACCATCTAGGCAGAATAGGTCATGGAATACTGGACCTAATAATAGAGGGATTCCTACTCCATTGGATCAACCTTCTACTCAGGAGAAGCCTCCAAATGGTGTATACTTGGAAGAAGAAGCTTTGTCTGGTTGGTGTGGACTCCATAAGACAAGTCAACACTCTAAGTTAGATTGTACTGAATTTCAGACTGCAGCTTCTATTTTTCAGTATTAAGTGGAGAATAATTCCACTGGTCAGGAAATTTTTCCCTCAAATCCCTATGATTCTCTAGTACTGGTACTCAACCATGCCCCATTCCCCAAAGGTGGGGAAAACAAACCAGAAGAAGAATCCAGTGACCAGGAGGATGAGGCAGAGCAGATGCTAAATGAAGATGAGATTTCCCAGTTGTTTAATGAGGAAAATGAGAATGATAATGGTCCATTCGATGAGGAGGAAGTTAGTATTGAAGAAGTTCAGATGTTTCAGCAACCAACAATGAAATATGATTTGAGGAATAGACCTAATAGGAGTCCACAGGCTGGAGGTCCTTTCACTACTTCTATCCCTCCTAACAATTTTAATACTCCACCAGATCCACAAGCTAGTAATAATCCATCTTATCCTCATGTACCCACGTAGTACTTGTCAAAGGGAAACAATACTGAAGTGTCCAAAGATAGGCAGGCCAGTAACTACAAGGACGCCCATGCTGACCTGAATGTGGAGCAATTAGGGGAATATGTGACTAGGGAATTCAAGAAAGTAAAGGTAAGTCTTTCTGCTTTTGAGTTATTAAGAGTTCCTGCTATTAGGAATGCAGTTTTTGGGTCATTTAGTTTGAATATAACATCACAAGGGGTAAATGCCAATGAGGCGGTTACTAGGTCTTTTAATTCCCAGACACCTAGAAGTCAGGTCCCACCTGTAGACAAAGGGAGAGATAAAGATAAAGGTCAAGTTGTACAAGCTGACACTCATTTGAGTTTATTTCAAGGCAAGACAGAAATCCCTCCTTTCCTAATTTATGTTTGTATCTTCGGAAAGAATTTGCATAATTGTCTTCTAGACTCAGGAGCATCTACAAATGTTATGTCTTTTTTTGTGTGCAAAGCATTAGGTATTACCCCTATAGCTTCTCAAAATAAGTTTACTCAATTGGACAAAACAGAGGTAAGTGTAGTTGGAGAATTAAACATGATCCCTACGCAGCTTGCATCAAATCCTAGGGTGCAACAAGTGATCAATATTCAGGTTGTTGACATTCCTGATACTTATGGTCTAATTTTAGGCAGGGATTTCACTAAGGCATTGAATGGGTATACATATACAAATCATTCTCACATGTGGCTACAATGGAAGGGAGTTCTAAATCATATTCGAATTGAAAGAGAGCCCCGAATGAAGTATGTAATCACTAAGTATCAAAATTTTTTGAATGAGGTGTTGGTGTCTGAGGTTGGCATGGGAAACTATGTGTTAGTGGCATCAGTCACAAAGGATGAAGAGGTTTTCATGCTACATGATTCTTTAGATGAAAAAATCCCAAAGAGCAATAGTTCTGGAACACTGATTGAGCAAGGGGATGAAATGGATGACCAAGAGGATAGGCAGCTTAGTTTGTTGGATAACTTTTAGGAGTTCATCCAAAAATGTATGGAGGATCAAATACAATTGAAAGGAAGTATGACCTTTGAGAACTATTGCTTCCCAATTGGTGCAAAATCCATGATGCGCCTCATTCTGAGATGGAATGTGACTTGTGTCAGACTGTTATCCGACAGATACATAAGTGCATTGATCTAGTTCCAACAGTTGGACTTAGCATGCAGGAAGAATTAAATAATGATGATAAGGGTAAGAGCCCAACGCTTCCTGAGAAGCCCCACATTCTTAGCAAAGAGAAAGATAAATTGAAACCAAGGGAACCTAATGGTTGTTGGACATTAAGATTTGATGGATCTAAATCTAAGTAGGCTGCTAAAGTAGGATTTGAGTTGATCAGTCCCAAAGGTAATAATTATTTTTCTACTCATAGACTCCAATTCCAATGCACCAATATTTTTGTTGAATATGAGGCTTTGATCCATGGCTTGTTAATGGCATCAAGGAAGAAAGTTAAGATGTTACAAGTTTTCAGAATTCAGAATTATTAATCAAACAAGTAAGGAAGCAGTATTCATGTCGTGATAGGAGAATGACCAATTATAGGCATAGGGTGTGGGATCTTATTGAGGGGTTTGATGCTTTCAATATCCATTTGATTCCTTGAAACAAGAATCAAGTTGCAGATTCTTTGGCACAAGCTGCTAGCACCTTGTAGCCTCTATCACTTTCAAGATTGAAGAAATTCATAGTTGAGCTCACTCCAGTACCTTCAGTGCTTGACAATGTTACTAATTTCCAGGTATTTGAAGATGATAAGTATATTTTGGACTTTATTACAAGTTGTGATGTGTTTGCTTCCCAATTCATTGATGAGATAGAGCCTCAAGAAACAAAAATAGACTTTGGAGGAGTCATTAATCTGAAGACCAATACCATTCCCAGAGGTATGGTGCAGCTTGAATGAATTTTTGATTTGGATAAGATAAGAGATCAAGAACAACAAGCAAAAAGGGAGTCTCTCAGTAGCCAGTGTGAAACATATAATATGGGGACACTAGATGACATGAAGAATGTTTTTATCGGTAAGGTATGTACTTCAGAAGAAAGAAAGGGGATTATTGATACTTTACATACATATCATGATGTAATAGCTTAGAGTTATGAAGATTTGAAAACATATGATACTTCAATCATTACACACACCATCCCTTTGAAGTCAGATGTTAAACCATTTAGGCAGAGACATAGGCCAATCAATGCTCTGTTAGAACCTATTATCCAAAAAGAGGTGCAAAAATTGCTTTCAATATGTATTATATTTCCAGTAAGACACTCCACTTGGGTTGCGAATTTGGTTCTAGTAAGAAAAAAAATGGAGAAATCTAAATAGAGCATCAAAAAAGGATAATTATCCAGTTCCTTCCCTAGATGAGGTGCTTCAGATCGTTAATGGATCTCAGATGATGTCCTTTTTGGATGGGTATTCTGGATACAACCAAGTTATGGTGCAGTATGAGGATAGGCATAAGACTGCCTTCACTACAAAATGGGGAACTTTTGCTTATAGAATGATGCCATTTGGGTTGATCAGTGTTGGAGTTACATTCCAGAGAGCTACGGAAATTTCTTTTTAGGACATAATTGGTAAGTGCATCATTATTTATATGGATGATTTGATAATTTTTTCCAAGAAATGAAGCAATCATATAACAGATTTAGGCAAAGTATTCCAAAGATGTAGAGAGTTTGGTATTTCACTTAATCCAAGGAAGTGTATTTTTGGAGTTGCAGAAAGAAATTTGTTAGGACATATTATCTCAGAACAGGGTATTGCTATTGATCCTGAGCGAATACAGGCTATCTTGAAGATTTAGCCTCCTACGAGTAAGAAAGAGATGAAGTCATTTTTCAGTAAAATTAACTTTGTTAGAAAATTTATCACTGGATTTGCAGAGATAGTTAAGCCATGCTGAAACAAGAGGCAAAAATAGAGTGGAATGCAGAAGTTAAGGAAGCATTCGCAAAAATCAAGAAATCTATTGTCGAGGCTCCAGTATTGGTGAGTTTCGATTATGCTAAACCTTTTTACATATATTCATTCACTTCTGATCACTCTTGTGCTACAATGTTAACTCAAAAGTCTGATCAAGGCGATGAGCATCCCATAGCCTTCATGAGTACTCCTTTAAAGGAAGAAAAATTAAGATATCATAATGTAGAAAAGTAGGCCTATGCTTTGGTTAGACCAGTGAAAAAGTTCAGACATTATATTTTGAGGAATAAATTTTTTACCATAGTACCGGATCCTGTAGTAAAGCTATTGTTAATGCAGAATGAGTTAGATGAATCAAGTGCCAAATGGGTGACTATATTGCAGGAATATGATATGGAAATCCAACCCATGAAATTAGTGAGAGGACAGGGACTTACAAAGACGATGGCTGAGACAGGTCCTGATCTCACAGCTCAACATTACTATCTTCAAGAAGTATCTCCAGGAGATTGGTATGACGAAATCATTTTTTATTTGTTGAATCAAAAATGCCCTGATCACCTTAATATAGTTCAGAGGCGAGCTTTGCACTTGAAGAGTGGAATTTTTATGATGAAAGGAGCTATCTTGTATAAGAAAAATCATGAGGGTGTATACTTAAGATGTTTGGGGAAAGAGGAGGTTGCCAGAATGATGATTGAATTCCATGAGAAATATGGCACGGGCCATGGTTCTGCATCAGTCACTGCAAACCAGATCTTAAGGGCAGGCTATTATTGGCCTACTTTGTTCAAAGATGTACACCACCATGTGAGGACTTGCCACACATGTCAAACAACCGCAAATAAGGAAAAACATGCAGCTCTTCCACTTCAGCCAGTCATAGAGGTAAAACCATTTGCTCAGTGGGGTATGGACTTCATCCTCCATCTTCTGCTGGTCACAGGCATATTCTTACCATAACTGATTATTTTACTAGATGGATAGAAGCTCTTGCCTGTAAACAATGTACTTCAGATGTGGTAATCAATTTTCTTGAGTTTGGGATTATTAACCATTTTGGTATATTCAGAGGTCCAATTAATCCTCCATCTTCTGCTGGTCACAGGTATATTCTTACCATAACTGATTATTTTACTAGATGGATAGAAGCTCTTGCCTGTAAACAATGTACTTCAGATGTGGTAATCAATTTTCTTGAGTTTGGGATTATTAACCATTTTGGTTGTCCACTATCTTTAGTTTGTGATAATGGTCCTGCATTTGCATCACTGAAATTCTCTAATTGGGTGTTTGATCATGGGTTTGTTATTAAATTTTCGTCCAATTATTACCCTCAGGGTAATGGCTTAGCTGAGTCTTCCAATAAGAACCTACTGACAGTTATCCATAAGTTGTTAGAACAAAATCCTAAGGATTGGCACACCCAGCTCCATTTTACTCTCTGGGCTGACCGCACTAGACAGAAGGCATCCATAGGAACCTCTCCTTATCACTTGGTGTATGGTTTGGAACCCATGTTTCCTATTCAATTAAAGATCCCTACCCTACAATTTATCAATGAATACTACAATGAGGAAGATAAACATGAAGCCTGTTTAGCTGAGTTCTTTCACCTAGAAGAGAAAAGAGATGCAGCCCTAGAAAACTTTGCTAAACATCAAGGTGTAGTGAAAAGATGGTTTGATAGGAGAGCTAAGGTGAAATCCTTTAGAATTTCTGACTTAGTTCTCTACTGGGACAAAGCCCATGATTGTAAGGGAGAACATGGTAAATTTGATAAACTTTGGCTTGGTCCTTACCAGATTTCAGAAATTCTGGGAGATAATGCTTTCCGCTTGAAAACCCTCACTGGTGAGGATATCCCGCTGCCTATCAATGGGCAGTATTTGAAGCATTATTTTCAACCTTGAGTTGTTTTGTGGTTCATCTTGTACATAGCTTAGCGTAGGTTTTCTTTTTGCTTTGTTTTGCTTGTTTTCTTTGGCTAGTTTAGGTTTGCTTTGGTTTGTTTTTCTTTCCATTTTGGTTTTTTGCTTTTGGTTTCCCTGCTTTCTTGGGGTTGTTGCATCTGTATAACGGGCTATTTGCTTAGGATTGTTCTGGGAATTTCTTTTATAAATCCTAATCAATTTTTCGGAGTCTGGTGGTGGAATTTTGTCTTTGATGTCCCTTGTACTTTGAATTAGAATCACTTGTTTTGGATACACTTTGGAACATATTTGGGTCTCACATTATTCACACTAAAATTGAATATTCTAGAGTTGCATAGGGTTCTTGGGTGATTTGGCCTGGTGAAAAATCTTATATTCTACTTTAGTGCCACTGTGTTCCTCATCCCTGAGTGTGCATTTCATTACTTACGAAGGTGAAAGAGAAAAGTTATATAAAGCACTAAAAAGAAAGAGAAAAGGGAAAACGTTGAAAATCTAAATAATCTTCACCTTGTCAGGGGTATCCTCATATCTCTATCAGGGCTATAGACGCCTGACTGGTAGTAGAGCTATGCTTGGGAGGGTCACAACGATAACCTCATCAGGGTTGTAGATGCCTAAATGGCAGTGAGGCTCTATCTAGGTTTCTTTTGGAGTTAGAACTTTTATGTAGCCTGGTCAGATTTGCCTAGGTTCTGATTGTACCTAAGGAATATGATAAATTCACAATACACACACTTGGACCCTAGTATAGGGAAAATTCTTCTTGCTTGTGCTTTCTGAAACTTTGTTCATAGGTGTCTTGATGAGAGGATTGAAACCTGAGATTCTAGGTCCTTGATTTTGGTTTGTTCTTCAAATGCTCTAGAGCATTTCCCTAGCGAAGTCACCATTTGTTGTGCAGTTTTGCACACAGGCCCGACTGAAAGTGGGAACCCTCATTCTTTTTGCTTTTTGGTGTCTTGGTCCTTCTTTTTGGAATTTCGCTTGCTTAGGCATGTGCTTTGATGTTCATCTTGCCAGTTGGAGTGGCATATTTGTGATTTTTACTGAAAATCTTAAGATCTGAGTGCATTTCTAACTTTCCACTATTTTCGAAAGATCCACCTTGGCCAGATTTTCCCGGTTTTCTTTTGGAGTCTGGGGGTAGTTGTTTTTGACCCAAATCCGGGGAAATTCGTCGTGTCCAGATTTCTTTGAAGTTCGTTGCCCTGTCAGATTTTCGGGTTTTGTTCTTGGTTGTCTTGTCAATCGCATTAATGGCGATTATGCTACTTTTGGGGCATTGATATATTGAATCTTGGGAAGTAATTGGCCATTTGAGTTTGAGTGCTGGAGCTTGAGGCGTGTTGCTAGATCGTGCATTTTGGAGCTATTTCGAGTGTTGCAGTTGAATTTTGTGAGCATTGCTCGTATCCTGTTCGTGTTTGTGGGTTGCTTGTTGGCATCACCGGTTCAAGCTCTTTTTCTCTCATGGTATGTGTATATGCTTATTTCTTCTATTGGTCTTCAATTACTTTTCTTTGTATGCTTTCGTGTCATTCATTGCTTCATCATTTTCCTGTGTGTGTGTGCCATGGCGGGGTTTTGGGGTTTCCATTGTTTTGCCAGTCTTCTTGGTTGATCGTTGAACATTTTTTTTTGGCTGGTCTTTTGGTTGCTATTCTTTTTGGTGCTTGCTTGCATTTATCCCAAATTCCCTATCTTTTTTGTGAGCAAGTTGTGCCTGGTTTTTTCTGTGCTCCCATGGAGGATATTTTAGGATTTCTGAGCCTTGGGAATGGTTCGAAATCTTGCAGATGAGGCAAAAGGCCTTGAAAAAGATTCACAAACAAGGAAGGCAGATTGAGGACACTTTGAATGGTATTCATGATAAGTGTATCTCATTCTTTGAAATCATGACAGGAAGGAAGAAGTTTGCTCCGAAGCATCTTAATCTAGAGCAACTTAGGAAATGGTGGAGAGATGTTTATTCTACAGTCAGTGAAGATCCAGTCACTGGACATCAGCTAGATGATGTTCGACCTATATTGCAGTTATTGACAGGCACTTAACTAATAGGGCTTATTGGGATGGTACAGTAAGGCGGGCAAGGGATGATATTAAGACTCTTGAGAGAAGAGTTAGGGTTTTTCCTGTGCCACTTGTTGTTGAGTTGGACAGAGTATTGTTGGCCATACATGGTGAGGAAGATCGAGCTAAGGACAAGGATGGGAAGTAGTTATGTAAGCCTGCATTGATATTTTTGCTTCCCATTTACTCACATGCATTGAGTCAACCCTTTTAATACTCAGGACGACTTGGATGAAATTGGTGTGAATTGCACATTTCATATTGTATTCGAATATCTTTTGAGGTCGGCCTCTTGTAGGTCATGTTTTTATTGTAAATTCTTATTTTGGGGCTGACCTATCTTAGGGATTCTCTATAAAATGGGCATGTTGCCTCATTTGATAAATAGATAGGTAATACATGATATGCATAGAGAAGTAGAATAGAGATTTCATATTTGAGGGAATTAGGGTTTGTGTTCAAGCAAGTATTGTAACAGAAGGCTGGAATTGTTGTCATTTTGGATAACTTAATACAAGAAGGGATATTGTGATTTGGTATCTTTCTTGTGTCAAGTTTTATCCGGTATGGTTCTTGTTGTTCTATCTTTAAAATTACTTAAGTTCATGGTTAAATAGTTTGGTGATGCTTAGGGTTACATGTTTGGAATGTTTGCAATGATCTCTAGTCCATACTTTTTGCAGTTAGTTGATTGTTAGCTACTTTGCAAAGTTAGCTTGGGCTTTAAAACGTGCTTAGTTCAATTATGAATTTTTGTTCATATCCACCAATATTGCTTTGAATAAACATTTGTGATTTGAAAATCTTAAAATACCTCAGAAGATTGCACTATTTATGTGAAATTGCATATTTATCTTGATTGAGCAAAAAGTAGTTTATGAGAGATCAGTCCATTTTGAGAATTTTATCTTTTGGCATTATCAGTCTTGGGATTAGAAGTAGTCTTAGAATTATCTTTGAAACTCTCATCTTTTGTTATTTATTTTATTATTTGGGTTCGATTGAGGAATTCAAGTATCAATTCATTGTTCAGATCTGATAAATTCAAATTCCAGCATTTGCTTGTAGTAAGGTCCCTTTGTGATTACCAGCATTTTCACATTATCTCTGATTTGTTTTATTCGCATTGTCAAGACCTGACATTAGAGACCTTGGGGTTATCTCTTTTCCCATAGAGATTTAACTTTCAAGAGGGATAGGATATCATATTTTGTTTGAGTTGTTGTTGTGCAGAAAACACCATAAACACTACTTCCATTATTAATAGGACTACTACTAAAGATTTAAAGGATATATCTCCTGAAGAAGCCTTGTCTAATAGGAAGCCCAATTTTAAGCATTTAAGGATTTTTGGTTCAATTGCTTATGTTCACAAACCTAAACAAAAGAGGCAAAAATTAGATGCTAAATCTTCTAATCATATTTTTGTTGTTTATGATGAACATTCTAAAGCTTATAGAGTTTATAATACTCTTACTAACAAAGTTAAAATTTCTAGAGATATATACATTTCTGAAAATGGTGTTCATGATTGATCTAAAGTGCATGATATTGAATCTTCTCAAAATAAAGCTATTATTGTGGAGGATAATCCTCAAGTTGAATCTTCTCTTAACCCTTCTAATTCATCTCTTACTCATAGTGATAGTGATGATGAAAATGTTGAAACTATTCCTCATGATTCTTCTTCTAGTGATGATACTCCTAAATCTAAAAGAAATCCTAAATGGTTTAAAATTTTATGCAAGAAAGTTAGGATATTTTAGCTAGAATGAATAAATCTAAGACTATAAAGGAAAATTATTGTAATTATGCTTTGATGTCTAATATTATGAATTCAAATGATCCTCAAAATTATGAACAAGCTAAAGATCAACCTCATTGGAAAAAGGTTATGCAAGAAGAATATGATACTTTAATTGCTAATAATACTTGGGATTTAGTTCCCTTACCTAAAGGTAAGAATCGTGTTTCATGAAAATGGTTGTATAAAACTAAGGTTAATGCAAATAATGAAGTTAGCAAGTCTAAATCTAAATTAGTTGCTAGCAGCTTCTCTCAAGTTGAAGGTTTAGATTATAATGAAAAATTTGCTTTGGTAGCTAAAATTCCAACTATTAAATTAGTTCTTTCTTTAGCTTCTCATATGCATTGGCCTATTCATCAAATGGATGTTAAAAGTGTATTTTTAAATGGGGATTTATATGAAGAAATTTATATGTCTCAACCTTTGGGTTTCATTGAGGAAGGTAATGAACATCTTGTTTGCAAATTGATGAAATCAATTTATCATTTAAAACAATCTCCTAGAGAATGGTATTCTAAGATCAATGTTTTCTTTCTATCTCAAGGTTTCATTAGAAGTAAAAATTATCCAAATTTATGTATTAAACATAGTGAAAATGATATTATGATTATTATTTTATATGTTGATGATTTAATTATCACTTCTAGTTCTAACAATTTGATTAGTAATTTTAAGTCTCAACTCAATCAACAATTTCAAATGACTTATTTAGGCCTATTACATTATTTTTTGGGTATGCAAATTTGGCAAAGACCTAAAGGTATTTTTCTTTCTCAACAAAAATATGCTCAAGATCTCTTTGATATATTTAAAATGAATGATGAAAATTTTGTTTCTACTCCTTGTGAATTAGGAACTAAATTAATGGTTGATATAGAAACTCCTTTTGTTGATCCTACTTTATATAGGAAATTAGTAGGAAGTTTAAATTATCTAACTCTTACTAGACCTGCTATTTGTTATAGTGTTGGATTGGTTTCTAGATTTATGTCTAAACCACAAAAAACTCATTTTAAAGTTGCAAAAAGAATTTTAAGATATGTTAAAGGTACTCTTAATCTTGGTATTTTTTATGATGCAAATTGTGATTTTTCTTTAAAGGGCTATACTGATTCAAATCTAGGAGGTGATCCCAATTGTGGGAGATCCACTTGTGGTTATTGTTTCTTTGTTGGATCAGGTGCAATCTCATGGAATATTAAGAAACAAAAACCTACTTCTCTTTGTTCTACAAAAGCTGAATATAAAGGTTGTACAAATGCATCCAAAGAAGCACTATGGTTAAGAGGATTACTTGAAGACTTGTGTTTGCTTCAAAAGGATCCTACTCCTTTGTATTTTGATAATCAAAGTGTTATTGCTTTCACAAAGAATCCATTTTTTTATGCAAGGACCAAGCACATTGCTCTTCAACATCACTTCATTAGAGAGCAAATTGAAGACAAACAAATTTCTCTTTTGTATTGTAAAAGTGAAGATCAAGTGGTAGATATTCTCACCAAAGCTCTTTTTAAAGATAAATTTCTCTTTCATTGTAAAAATCTTGGATTACAATCCATTTAAGGGTTTGATGTAACCTCTGCAAGTAAAGCTTAAGGGGGGTGTTAGAAGATTAATCTTTACTTGGTAAAGGTTATTCTTTAATTGTAATTATTTATTAACTTGTAGGAATATTCTAAAGGAATCCCTACAAGTATTTTGTCTTTTTTTCTTCTCACGCATATGTGAGGATAAAATTTTATTTTTAGTTCCTTTATTAAGGAATATTTGTATCCACCTCGTTAAGAGGTTCTTGACACATTGCACACACATAGATGAATGGTGGAATTCAATGAGTTGGGAGTTACATTCCAGCTCCTCTTCTCACCTATATTTATTGAGGTGCCTCTCCTCACATTATTTATATTCAAGCAAGTAAGCTTAAGGCTTAACTGATCTCTCTCTTTGTATCATTCTTAGGAATTTTTCCTCCATTCATAATATTGGGTTTTTTTCTTGTTTTTTCCCCTTATCAAATTATTGTCTCCTTTGTATTTGGTGGTGCTTGGTTTGGATTCTCTATTTCTTAGTAATCTCTTTCCTTCAAATAATGCTCATTAGTTAGTACTTTCTATTGCTCATTTATTTTTCCTTTTAGTATCTATCTTTTCAAATTTTGCAAAGAAAAAGTTAGTCAATAAGCATGTTAGTCATTCATTCAATACATTCCCTAGTTATGAGAGTCTCTTAGTGAAAGAGAGTGAAAATATTGACATTTTCCTTAAATCTATACCCCTTCCTATCTCTCCTATTTGTGGAAATTATGTGATAGAAGAGGATACATGCATACATAACCATGACGATCATAATTTTTATTCTCCCAATACCTCTCTTATTAGTGACAAAGGTATCTTGCTGAAAGAAGATGTAATCATTGAGAATCATGAAAGTCTTGCTTGTCCTTCTCCTCCTACCCCTTGGGAAAATATTATAGCACAAGAGAACAAGATCATAGACACATTTATAAACATCACCTTACCTATTCTCCATTCATCCCTTACTTATGAGAATTTTTTAGTGAAAGAGGATGATATCATAGATAAACATGGCAATCACATTTGTTCTTTTCCTAGTATCTCTCCTAGTTGTAAAGAAGACATTTTTTTGTTAAAAGATAAAACCAATGAGAGTCATGAGAATATTATGTTTCTCTCTTCTCCTAGGAAAAATATTATAGAACAAGACAATGACATCATTGATGGACAATAAAATCCAGCCATTGATAACTCCCTTACTTGTGATTAAGTCATTTTAGAAGAACCAACCTTGGAATGTCATGAACATATAGTTTTTCTTTCTCCTATAAACCCTCCTCCTAATGAGGATATCATGGTGCAAGGAAATGAAAACATTAACAAGAAAAATTTGGCTTCCTTAGACGATGGTGAAAAGATGCCACTAGATTCCCCTTCATTAGAAAGAAATCAAACCAAAATTGTTGAGGTTATGTATGCACAAGTGTCCATTAGATCCACCTTGATTAATGGACCTCCTAAGAATTCTCTAATTCTTTACCTGCCCTCACAATGACCATAAAATCAAAACAAACCTGAACTTATCCTTTACCCACTTAAGAATAATGTTTCATAGCAATCAAATTACAACACAATTGCTCATACATATAACACTAGAAAAAAACTACAACCAAGACAAACACCTTCAACATCCCTCCCATTGCTTAACCCTATCTTACTGGGTCCTCCTCATTTACATTCACATAATGAAGAGGAGTACAATCTTGTTGAACAACTAAATAATACTCCTGCTAAGATACCATTATGGGACCTTATTCAAGCCTCCCCTCATTACCATAATATGATTCAAAGTGATTTACAAAAAATTCCTATTCCTTCTAATCCACAACCAAATGACATAGCAACCATGATTCAAGGAATAAATGCTGACATTATTTTCCACCAAAGTGAGCTCCCTCCTTTGGATGTGCAAAAAAAAAATGATGATCTCATGATAATAGCTACCTATGATGGGTGGGGAATAAAAAGAACCCTTGTTGACAATGGCTCCACCCTTAATGTGTGTAGTGTGATCCTTTTTGATAGGCTTGGCATGGATAAATAAAAAATTCAACCTAACTCTTTATCTATTAAGGGATGTGATAATGTAGGAAAACAACCGCTTGGTGTGATCACTTTGCCTATTACAGATGGAAAGGCCACACTAAAAACACCGATCCATGTTATGCCTCGCGATCTTTCATACAACCTTATTTTAGGAAAACCATGGATTTATGCAGTGAATGGGGTGCCTTCTACTCTTCATCTTATAATGAAGTATGTTTACAACAGCAAAGTGTACATACCCGAAGTTGATCCTGGACCAAACAATTGTTTGAACATTGAGAAAGGAAAGGAAAATCCTTTGAAAACATTAACACCAACAATACAAGTGGAATCTGTGCAAGAAGAACAAAAAGATAGATTCCCTAAGACCTTCACAATGATATCACTAGATGATTTGGGATCATTGGATTTTGCACCTACATTCATGGGAAAATACAAGATCATAAACAAAGATTCAGAAAAAGGAAAAGAAAAAGCAGTAATGTCAAGACAAAATTTGAAAGACCCTTTAAAATTAGAATAAAAGACAACAAATTATACAACAAACTTTGATGAATCTGATTATGAGAAACCACCAACTCTAAAAGAAATGAAAAGGCTTTATGGAAAAGGTTATGAACATATGAAACAACTTGGATATGGGTGATCCCACAATGTTGGTTTACAATTTCTGGGAGAATCTGATTTTTGTTGAAATCACATATTTTTAGAAAATATAATGATTTAAGCCTTAAAAAGTTCCATTTTAAGGATTCCAATTGAAGAGGGTTTCATCAAACTACCTTAGATCAAACACCCTTGGATAAAACCCAGCTATTTTTAAACCATACCTATAACGGAGTCTCCTTTACACCTATCAAAATGTTGATTAAAAACCACTTTTGATTTACCTTTTGGGAGATCAAATGAATTCATTTAAAATTTATTTTTTGTAAGTATGTAGTCCTTATTATAAGCTTCCCAAAAAGTATAATTTTAAATAAATTTAATTTTATTATTATATATATTTTTTATTTCTTGTGAATGTAGGTTTTTCACCGAAAATCAAGCTCTTTGTTTTGCACATGTGGAAAAACAATAGATTATCAAAAAAATAAATTGAAAAATATTAGTGCACTAGATATTGAAGTCCTTGATCCAACAACAAAAAATATGAATTTCGATACATACAAAAAAAGTTATGTGTTATACAGTTCGCGTATGTCTGAATTGTAATTGGTTTGACTTCGAAACTTGATTAAGGAAAAAATATTCAATAAAATACTATGAAACCAATTAGAAGCACTAGATATCGTAGATACAAATCTAAATTCGAAAAAAATAGAATTTTATCCTTCATGGAAAAAAGGTTATGTGTTATACGGTGAGCGTCACTCCTTAAAAATGGTGTTTACTGAAAAAAACTAGTTTTCGAAGGAGATGGAAAAAGAAGTGCAATCTGATTCCAAATTTTTTGAAAAACTAATATTTGGAATCTACAAACAAAATTTCACAAATCACTAGTTTGCATCATCTTCAAATTCCTCACGGTTTAGTTGCTATAGGTGTCTGAAAGTGAAGATTTAGTTAGAAAAATCAGTTCAATATCCATTTTGGCCAAAAATTGTAAACCAGTATTGTGGGATCACCCATATAGTGTACAAGGATGTGATGCTAGAGAACAAGGTATTTATGTCCCTATAGAGCCTCACACATAAGAAAAGACTAGTGGTATTGGTTATTGTCACTCGAAAGAAACCAACAAGCCTTTACTTAATGTCAACACAATTCTAAAAGATTCTTCCCTTCCATCCAACTCTGGATATGGTGTGGAAGTGGGTTGTTGCAAAATGGCATCTCAAGGGGAGTGTGGAGATCTGTGCTATGGCTGGTGGTCTCTTCCTTTTTAGGTTTACGGCTATGGAGGACATGGTGGTGACTCTTTCCAAGGGTCCTTGGGTGTATGGAAAACACAGCTTAGCTATGTGTCATTGGAAGTTAGGTTTGACCCTGTCGTGGACCTAAACAAGTCAGCTCTAGTCTGGGTTCGGCTTCCTGGTTTACCTCTAGAGTATTGGGATGAAGCCATTTTCAAATGTATTGGGGATTCTTTGGGTCAGTTTGCCACCACTGACTCTATCACCAAATTGAAATCCAGGTTAGTTTTAGCAAGATTTTGTGTTAACATCTGTGTTGATAAATCTCTTCCTAACACAGTCAAGTTGTGTTCCAAGTTTGGCAAGTTTGGCAACTGGACCCAACCAGTGTGTTATGAAAATGCTATTGTCTACTATCAGAAGTGTGCTAAAGTTGGCCACCTTATCTCTGACTGCAAATCTTCTTTCATTCGGGAGCCTAAGGTGGATAGTACCTTGGAGAATCCTACACCTCCTACGGAGAATGTTTCGCCTTCAAAGGAGGCCACTATGGTCAAACCTCTGGTTGCTTCACCTACTTATGGTTATCCACCATTTGTTCTAGTTGATCTA